>CAJINU010000039.1:0-154773 GCA_905178165.1 Amoebophrya sp. A25
TGTGTGACTGAGACAGAGAGAGACTCTTGGTGTTAGTGCGAGCGGCTTCTTTGGTTCCGTAGATCTTCCGTAGACTCCGCAGAACCTTATATGTGTAACTTTTCCTACTTACAGAAACGACCAAAAAGGTCCCGGGATTTGAGACCATAACTCTCTCTCTCATGATCTCCATGTTGCCCTACTTGTTTCCGCGCTTTGCGTACTCTATCATGACCGTGTAAATAAGACAGAAAAACAACTACAACAATAGGCGACGGACTCGCCGTAAATCAATTCCAATCTTCCATTTTCTTCTAAGTTTCCAGTTTTCGAACCGGTGTCGCGGAGCTCTGTTTGTGATCACAACTAACGACGGATGGTGCAGTGATGATTACTGCAATCGTAATTCTGATTTAGATCGTGCGTTCGACGAGTTAACAGATACCTTCACGCAGAATTTAGCGATCAGAAACGCAGGGATGAACAAAGGAGCTTTATCGGGGAAGAAGCCAACGGCGTCTTCGAGGATAGGAGCAGGAGGAACTGTTGATGTGCGTAACCGGTGCCGAGATATCGATCAACGTATTGCTTTACGGGAGTTGTTCGTCAGAGGCAACAAACAGAAATCTTCAACTCTGGGAGAAGAGGGAAATACTGATACAGCGATTGCAAGTAGTGACTTCCTCTTCCACGACTCGTCAATGCACATGCAGTCGTGTGCTTTGCCTGGCGTTATGCTGTCTAGGGAAGAATGCGAATATCGTGGCTGCTGTTGCGTTTCGCTCAACAGTGACGGCAGTTTTTCCTCCGCAGCTGGCGCTGGACCTTTAGGTAGTAGTGGCTTGAGTGGAGCTTCTTCAGGAGGACCTTCTTCATCATCATCTTCTGGCGCAGGTCCGTCATCGTGCGACTTCTGTGCTCTCGAACGCTCTAGTGAGGTCGTGCAGACGGAGCTTCGTGCGCAGTCTGCTGCACGGTCCGGACGTTATATTGCAAGAGGTCTGTCAGAGTTCCCACATTTTGTCGTCCTCGGAGCAAACGGAATGATCTTTCGACAAGAGGCGCTCGAGCACTGGGGCAAACTCGCTGAGCGCATGCTAATTCAGGCGTTTCTCGAAGAGGATCTGCCCAAATTGCTGTCCTCTCAACTTGAACACGCCTACCGACACTACGGCATCGACTTCATTCTCAGTTTGAACTACGCGAGCGATTACCCTAGAAAGTTCGCGCAAGCGGGGATTAGTGCGGTCGTTGCGGGTGAAGCGCCACGCAATCTACGCAGTAGCATCAAGAAACTTGTTCGCGGGAACGTGAAAGCACAGTGCCAAGGTGGGGTATGCTACCTGCTGAAAACGAAGATTCAACAGCTTCTACTGCGGCAAGATCAAATCTTCAGTCAACTTGCGGCAGGAGGACCGCAGCATTCTAGTAGTGGATCGTCCTCATCAAGTGGAGGTAGCGCCGGGTCATCTTCTTCCGGTGCACCGACTGGAGGTTCGTCAGCATCGAGAAGTGCACGTGCAGCGGCTGCACAAGCAGGAGGAGCGCTAACGCCAAGTGGACGAAGCAGTTTGCATTCGTGGACCGGTCTTAGTGCTGCGCGAGGTGGCGGCTCCTCATCTTCCACATCGTCAGGCGGTGCAGCATCGACAGCAACAAGTGCCGCTAAGTCAGCTTTTTCAGTCTTGATGTCCCCTTTTAAGTCGTCTTCTTCGGCTTATGGTGGAGCGGGAGGTGGTGGTGGAGCAAGCGGAGGATCTAGTACTATAACAATGTCGTCTTTGCCGTTTTCTGCGGCGTTTTCACCCCAAGCAGCTTATCTTTCCGGTAACAACAATGCGGAGAAGATTGTCTTGTCGATCTATTTGTCACCAACCGAGAAGAACCCAGCACAAGTCGCTGCTTTGTCCCTAGCGACGGAAGCGAAGAAATCCAGTGCAAGCGCTACCGTTGCTCCTGCGTCACGGAACGCGGACGAAGAGCCGCTCGTCCTAACCAACAAGCACGTTGTCGATGTGCAGCGTCACGTCAGCGATACTATTGGCTTTCATCTGCGACAGCTTTTTCACTGGAGTTTTGCTGATTTGTTGGAGTTACTAGTGCGAAGACGAAGGCCTGAAATTCACAGCGGCGCATCATCATCAAATGGTGGTTTGGGAGCAGGTTCCTCTGCGACATCTTCTGGTGAAGATATGGCGGCACCTTCTCAGGAAGGGACTGATGGAAGCTCCACAAGCATGATCGGAGACGTCACGTCATCTTCATCGAGCAAGGTTGAGGCTTCATCTTCAACCTCTTTACCTGCGCTTCTGCGTCAAGAAGGGGCGCAGCTGCGTAGACAAATCGAGGATATAGAGCGTGCATGGACCGAAGCCTGTCCGCACCATCGGCTCTATGATGTGAGAGTGTTGATGCCCACAGCGCAACCTGCGGAATGCCTCTTAAACGCGGAAGAGGTGGCTGATCAGCGAGATCAGATCGTCATGCTGAGTCCCTTCTGCCACTTCGACAATAAGGATAGTCATTGGTGCAGTACAAGCATTGGTAGTAGTACAGCTGGAGGTGAACAGCAGGGTGCTGGGAGTCAAGCTGGGGATCGTCAAATGAATCAACAAGCTGGAGGAGGTGAAAGCGGGCAAGAAGCATCAGCTGCTGAACTTTCAGGGAAAAGTGCAGAGAGAAAAGTAAATGAAAGTAGTTCTATACCTAGTCCTTCAGCAACCTCAAAAAATGGCAGCTCCTCTCGTCGTCAAATTACATCTGTTTTACGTCGTAGCCCGTTCTTCGGCACCGTTGTAGTCCGTTTTCAGGGTCACCCTTTGTGGAAGGTTCATCGTTGGCTCACCAGGAACGATCGAGAACGCGAATGTGATCACTACATTGCGGATCGTTGGGTCTTTGTGCAGCAGATACCTGTAGTGCCTGAGTGGCGTCACTCCGCAAGCGTGGCGCAGACTGCTCATCCAGTAAAAGCGCCAGAAATAGCAAGCGAAAGCAAACTAGGTTGTTTGAGGGAAGGAGCGATGAAACAAACACCTGGTGTAGATCAGGTAGGAGGAGGTGGTCCGCCCCCAAAAATACCGGAGGAGTCAGACACCATGAACAATTTGTCGGACAAGAGAAGACAAGAGCGGCCAACTAGATCACATCAACTGGACGACTTGTGATTTAGTTTTCTATGATGTTGGAGAAGATGTAGTAGATTTCTTCTTCAACTTCATCCATCCAACACCAACATTCATCCAAATCCATCCTTATATTGTTGTGAATATCGATTTCCGATCCCGATTACGATTTCGTACAACACACTGATCTTGCTATTTTTTGCGCTCAGTGAAAGATAAGAACGAAAACTAATGATGTCATCACGTTGCTCATTGTTCTCACTCTATCGTCTGAAAATGTGCGCATGTGAAAGTGGATGCCTAGAAGAGGGTAATCTTCTTGAATAACGGAAAGCAGACGTTGTAATGAATGACTAGCTCCTGGGAGAGACGTACGAGAAAGACATCCCGAGAAGATGAGAAAAATAAGAGCAGAAAAGTGACAAGTCTGACACCGTGTTGTTGTGTATTGTTCCTGAGAATGTGAACAATGTGAGAAAGGGCACAAGAAGAGGCATCTGAAAAAACGTAAACGTTTCGTCCTACTTAAGAACTACTAGTATTCGGAAAAACCAAAACCGTTTCCTACTTATATAAGAACTACTAGTTGTATTCGACGTTCCCCAAAGAGAAACACATCAACAAAGGGTGTCGGGAGTAGTTGAATGACTCCCTTTTCCCGCGTGGAAGGAGATGAGGTAAACACCAACATCATCCTCTGCATCTTCAACGACGTCGCTTCAGTAGTAGTTGGCTCCATATCACAAGCGGAGAAGAAATTCTCATACAACAAGTTCTTGTAGCGTTAATTGGCCCATTTTTACAAAGCAAGACGAGAACAAGAACAAAAAAAACCGTCTGGCTCTACAACAAAGGGTGTCGGGAGTAGTTGAATGACTCCCTTTTCCCGCGTGGAAGGAGATGAGGTGGATTGATTCAAAATTACATTACGTAAAACTAAAAATGTAGTGAAAATACAACTCCAGGAGCTCAAAAAAAGTGTGAAAATGGTATACCTGATCGCTTCCACCTCCACACCTGACGATGTCGCAGAGGTATTGCGTAAGCACATCCCAGAACTGAGGAGGTCGCGTAGTATCAACTCGCGAGCCGCAGAGTTCTATCAGGTCGGCGGTGAAGACTTCCTGGCCCTAAGGACGCATGCCGATGTTGACCAAGTGTTCGGGAACTTGGATTTGGCACTTGTTATGACAGCTACTTGAATACTTTTTGGTAAGTCGATGTCGAAGTATGCGGAGGTAGTACTACTGTACCAGTACCTCCTGCGATGTTATAATAAATAGAGACCTCCAGCACTAGGATTGTAAATTAATGGCAACAAGAATGAAGATCAAGATGTACCAGAATGTTCTCCACCTCGGTAGTCTTCGCTCTAACCGCTGTCAAGTCTATGAAAAGGAAGATGTGGAGGACATCAGGGACCGGATTCTCGGAATCGCCAGGTCTGCACGAATGCAGTCGATCGAGGAAGGGCTTGCTCCGCACGCTCCCAGAGGATCCTCTAAGGCAATTGCACATGGCTTTATGACGGCGTTGATGAAAAATAGTACAGGAGGAGAGGAGGCAACATCTAGATCTAGTACTACTAGAACATCAACAACAAAAAATAATGATATCGTAAGTAGAAATACCCAAGCAGAGGGCGAAAGAACAAGTGCTGGAAAAGTACCGTTCATCACTGGAAAAAATGACCCAGGAGAAGCTGGGCCATTACGATTACGGGACTCAGTTCCTACAAGGAATGCATCTTCCAGAACCTCAGAAGGAACTACAGATAGAAAGTCTGCTAACTCACGAACAAGTCTCGTACAAAATTTCACATGACTTTTGTTCCTCGTATACTATCGCAGCGGAAAACCTTGAGTGGGTGACACTGGGCGAGTCGTGCCTATAGAGCGAGCGCCGTGCAGGTAGATTCTGCACCTGGTGGCCGGTTGTTTTGCCTCTCTACTCTTCCTTGTTATTGCGCGGGGTTGTGCGACATGGTATTTGGGCGACGTGTGCATGCCACGCACGAACTAGACCTATGCGCCTGCTTCTGGTGCTGGTGCGATATATAACGGTAGCGGCCCCGCCCTAGATGCCGTGTCGCAGGCCCATTCTGGTCGCTCGTGTCCCTCGCGTTCGCGTGTGTCCTCCGCAGGTCCGTAGCTGCATGCCGTGCAGGGAGCCGCGTTCTTGCTCCACCTAAGAAAGGCGACCTTCTGCCGATGGTCGTGTTTCTGGGTCTGGCGCTCCCATCGCGAGTGGTGTTGCGTCCTTCCTTTTTGTGGAGCAGGAGGCTTCTGGGCTTGTTGGGGTGGGGGAGCTGGTCTTTCAGTGTGTCTTCTGGCTGAGGACTCAAAAAGTCTGGCGTCTGCGTCAGACGCCAGGACTCTCGGATGTCTCTCTCTGAATTTCTGAGACCATCCAAATTTCTGGCGTCTGACGCAGACGCCAGCGGTTTTTCCGGTTCGCGTACCGACCCAGTAGTGTGCACTGGGTCGGTAGGTGAACCGGGAAAGCCCCTGGCGTCTGCGTCAGACGCCAGAAATCTGTGTGGTCCCAGAAATCTGGATGGTCTCGGAGACAAGCCAGAATCCTGGCGTCTGACGCAGACGCCAGCCTTTTTGGAGTTGTCGGTCTGGTTTCTCGTTCTCGAAGCAAGGTGAGCCCGAGCTATGGGGAAGCAGCCTCCTGTGGTCGCTGCTGTTGTTGCATGAATGGCTCTCGTTGTTGTTGGATGGTTCGCGGTGTCTTGCGTGTGCGCTTTGAGTTATTCTTCGGCGCCACTGGTGGGCTCGCATAGGAGCGCCGGTGTGTTGGCGCGATGGATAGGTGTGTGAGTGTGTGGTCGTGCTCTCTCCCTCGGATTCTCAGGTGGGGGGCTGTCGTCGTTGTGTGGTGTTCTTTTTCGGCATTGGGTGGCCTGCAGAGAAGTGCGTGGTCGTGTGTCTTGTCTCGTGGGTGCCCTTAGTTATGACGGGATCAAAGTTTTGGGCTTGATTGTCGGGCATGTTCTTCAAGTGTAACATCCGCGGCCGTCCGCTTGCGGCATTCTATCTTAGGGGAATAAGTGCCCAGTCTGCTGCACTGAAGGTTTTCCGCTGAAAATCCATGGGTTTCCCCAAGTCGTGAAATTTCAATCAAATAAAACGCACTAGTCGTGCAACTACTGGTACTGGAGGTACTAGCGGTACAGCAGCCGCATCAAGGTTAGGCTCGCCCGGTGTTAGGTTTTCTGCAACTTCGACATCCGATCAACAACATGTTGATGACGCTAAAAGCAAACCATTTCCAACGAGAACGAGATCGTCGCCAAACGGAACGAGAATTACTAATCTTCGCACAAGAACTCCTGCGTCGTCAACTCAGGAGCATCAGCAGAGAAGAGTGTCTTCCAGCAGCTCGAGAGGTCGTGGTAGAGCCTCCAAAAACTCAATACGTTCGTCGATACCCTCCTGTCGTTCTTCGAAACTCTCAGTGCAGTCGATTGCTGAAGATAGCGATATTGACCACGATGAGGAGGATCTTCAGGACCATGATGAGGAGGATCCCCCACACGTAATTCACGGAGAAAAAGCACTAGGAGGAGCTGTTCCACATCTTTTTGACCCAGGAGAGCGTGTTGAATTGCGTAAGAAATTGGAGCGCGCACGTCACACAGCATTAGCCGGTGCTATCTCAGGAGGTGGACTTCTTCTATTAGATGATACAAGTCAACATTCTCCTGACAACCACTCTCCTGGTCATTCTCCAGATCATTCTCCCGGTCCACGCTCGTTTCAAAATGCTGTCGATGCATCTGGTAGGGTTAGTGGCACGATGATGATGGGGAACAGACCCCTTACTGGAGACAGTAAAGCAGCTTCATCTTCATCAGATGCCAGATACACTTCGATGGGTGTAAAAACAACTAGAGTAAGCCAAGGACCTAGGCCATCGGCGGCGCTGATGCACCGTTACTTGAAGGATCAATTAAGGCTACCGCGCGCTTAAATAGGGTTTAGGGTCATCCTTGGCCCTTTTTGTTTCCCAGTTCGTTGAAAAAGGGGCCAAGGGTGTACTCAGGGACCACGCGGCTATTTGGGAGCTCTTTGGAGTCATCTAAACCTAGCCGTTCACTCGAAGAAGTATAGGTCAGATCAGAGGTTGACTTTTGAAGGGGAGGAAGATATCTTTGGGATGCAAGGTCACGGTGGAGCGGCAGGACTGAGCACCGACGACGCGGTAGTTCAGGGCTTAGCATTAAAGGAGACGCTGTTGGCTTCTGATTATGGCTACCATACTCAAACTCATATTCAAGGCGAACCTAAGTAATAGTTCAAACTCAAAGAAACAAATAAACAATCCATTCATCTTCCTCGTGTGCTCTACTACTCTTTTCGATACGTCCTTCTCTAATCCCAAGCACAACGAAAACAGTATTTTTGTCACGAATGCAGTATGCGTGAGGACGATCAGGGCCTAGCGATGCAACTAGCGCGTGCTTTCAGACGCGGCAAGATTGATCTGAATTTGCGCCACGACGCGGAACTAGTACGCGAATGTGTGAATCCAGTTTGTCGCAAACCGCTGAATTCGCGTGCCGCGATCGCTGAGCGGTTTCCATCGGAACTGAACAACTGCCTCTTCAGTGCAGACGCCTTTAACGAGTGGCTGCGGGTCAATAAAGGCAAGCTGTTCAGTGAGAAGTATGGAGCACTAATACCTCCGGATTTGTACTCGGCGAGCGCATTCTTGCAGCATCATAGGCGGCAAACGATGAGAGTAGGCCCACCTGCAGCTCATATTCCAGAGTTAGGCAGGAAAAAGGGGTTGCACACGAAGACGCACAAATTCATGATACTTCTGTAGCATGTTCTGAAGATATTCGGAAAATAGAGATGATGATTGATTCATGTCAACATAAAGAACAAGGAAGTGGTACCAGTCGTGGCATAATTGATGCATCACTCACTCATCTTCATCTAAGGAAAGCATCAGGTGGGTGGCGTAGCTTCGAGAGTACTGGAGTCCAGATTGCGCATCCTGGACAAGCGAGACACGTGCCAGGTGGTAGCGACTTCAACCTCGCTCTAGCTCGGTCGATCATGGCTAGAGATTGCGAGTACTTTCGGGAGAGTGGAGAAATATTTAGCACTAGTGTAGGCTCGACTGGAGTGCATACGGGTGCTGGTGGTTATTTCGGGAGTGGTGCTTCGGGTTCAGTTGGAGCGTCAGGAAGTGGTATTGGGATGACCCGGGATGCTGGCGGACATCACTCGTTGAAGCCTGAGCGCGTTGTTTTGATAGAACGAGGAGAGGGAAAAGCGGAGGAGTTGGGGCAACGGCCGCCGAATTTCTTGGTGGAGCTTTTTGCTGGCGCAACTGCTGGCACCGAAAGGCGTTTGGGTGGAAAGTATCTTCCGAATGTCATGCATCTGCGGCTCGCGCAAGCCAGTGACAGCGCTACTGGCGGTGGTGCGACTGCTTCGTTGATGGCGCATGACCAGGTGGGGTCATCGAAACTGAACAACTTGGATGGCTGGGTAAACGTACACGGCAATAGCAAGAGCAAACCATCACAAGGAGGTGGAAAGAGGAACACACCAAAGTTCTCTTCGGCGTTCAACAAATTGAGGGGAGTTATGAACAAACGGACACGCTTGTGGAGGAGGTCAAAATTTAGGGAAAGTTAGGGGATATTATGGTTCCCTAATTTTCCCTAAAATTCGTATGTGGGTTTAAGCGTGTCCGTTTGTTTCTAAGGGAGGCAAAATAGTAAATACGCGAGACATAAATCTGCACAGACCAGGCGATCCCATAATTCATAACGACGAGGAAGAAAAAATACCACCCGGTATCGACGAGTACGATTCAAGCAGCATCGCGGATCACAGTTTGTGCCTCCTACGATTCGCTGAGGGTACGCGAGACGAAGCCGAGCTCCTCTGCAGCGCACAGTTGCTGGACGATGTCGAGGACCTGCATCTAGTTGTGGATGAGTGTGCCATCAAGAGAAGCGCAGCCACTTCAGGAGCTCCGGGTGCGTCGCTTACTGAATTGCAGAAGAAGGAAACTAGGGGCACCACGAGAGCCACGGTGGTGAGGCTGTTCTTTCTTCACGTGTGCATGTTAGAACCGCAGAACACACCTTTGAAGGGTCCTTTCACGGTGCAGATTAGTATGCGGAGTTTTTTGGGAGGCGACGTGGTTCCGATTTATCGGTCAGGAGCTGTTCCGGTACAAGAGAGCCATTCGGGTGGAGCACAGGGGAACAATAATTATGATCAATCATGAGCAGACTTTCGTCTTTCGCTCTCCGTAGCCGTGGTGGCTGTGGTTGTCTTGTTTAGGTAAGCTGAGCTGTACTTGTACGCGTGGAGTTTGTCTACTTGTTTAGGTACATCTACTTGTTTAGGTGTCTATCCCTTTGCTGCTGACCGTATCTTCTGAACACTCATCTTCTAAGTACTTTGGTTAACCCGCGCCCGCCTTTTCGGACACAGTGGTCATGTCGTAGCCGTTGACCTGGTTCTTCCGCGCTTGAGCGAGGATCCTATTTTGTCGCAAGAGAACGATGCTGCGTCGAAGCGGGCGGCGACTCTCAGAGATCGGATGCTTTTGGACAGCGGTCGTTTCCTCAACCTCGACAATGTCGATCCGGGTGCAGGAGACTTGAGAACCTTAAATCGCAACCTCCTTGGTCCGCAGAAGACCGCACCATCCAATCGCCTGTACCACTACGGAGATCAAACAGAGAATCAGGATGCAATCGATGAAGAAGAACGACTGTATAAGGACTCACAACTCTTATGGTCGACTCTTAGGTCGATGTCACTCAGCATCTTCACGGCTTTTTCCCCTGTAGTAGTGTCATCAAATACAAGGGTTGTTTCTTTATTTCCCCTGTATCTGTTCTTGCCATGATCAAATTAGTGTGGCACTGCTGTCGCGACTGTCATCTTCTTTATGTCTTTGCGTGTTCTTGAATGCAAGGGTTAATCTTGTAAAGGCACCTACTATAATCAAGATGGGAGATATGAAGCTCTAAATCATCTAGCGCACTCTAAAACTAGCTTCGGGAGGTGGATCTTCTTCAGACCGTGCTCCCGGAGTCTTTGGGACTCGTGGCGGCTTATCGTCTATGAACAAGCGGGGTCAACAAGAAGGGTTGTTACAAGTATTGCCGGTGACGCCATGCTACCGCGACTTAGAGATGTGGTTTGATGAAGCAAAATGGCACAGGATACGGCAAGCGGGGACGCAGACGTTGATGTTCACCTACATCTTTCCTATCCATCTACCGACATATCGGAGTGGAGAAGACTTCTTAGTCTCGCCAGAAGTCGTGAAAACGCTGAAATCCGATGCTTCCTGGCTCGAGGCCTATCGGCGTAGTGTGCATATAGTCTTGCATGCGTGGGGGTATGATGTTTACGGGGATCATTTGGTTCCAATTCCAATTTATTCCAGCAATTTCCATTCTACTTTGTCTACGAAAGATTAGTTTGAGTGCATGTACATTGCCCTTGGAGTTAGTTTTGTCCAAAGTAGAACATGAACTACGACAAGTAAGTAGATGAAGAATCACTGGTGAATACTAGCCTAGTCCTCTGTTCTAATTCCCGTTTACTACTTCACCATCCATCCTCTAACTTTCCGATTCTCAAGCTCTACGCACAACTGGTGAAGACTCCTCCTCCAGAAACTACCAACAAGACTGGTGGCGACGACATCCGAATACCCTGTTTTTGGATATACCAGTGCTTGACCGCAGGAAAATACGCGGGTTTCCACCGGGAGGAACGGGCCTGCACCAATACTCCCCAGATAGCTGGAAATTGCGTCACCTGTTGCTCAGTCTGCGGATCTTTCAAGTTGGGGTACTATTCATCTCATTTGTGATCCTGAATGAAGTATTTTGGTTTTCGATCCAATAATCTGTCGTGCTATTTCTTTTCGAATGCCGATGTCGATGAACACTCAACAAGTTGTTTGTTATTCTTAGTCCTTGTCTCTACTCTGTGCTTTTACTCTGCCTTTTTCAAACTCCTTTTTCACGACAGAGTTTATCCCCACTTCCCTACAGAGTTTATTCCCCGTGGTGCAGCAGATTGGCAGGGATATGCTGGAGAATGGCGTTTTGCTGAACGTAAAAGACCAGGGTGTCGAGGAAGCTCTGCAGGCTGCTGATGTTACGTCGGCTTGTTGATACGATACTGAGTAGGTTATAATCATACTATCTGTCTTTCACAGGCGCGGCGTTCTGACATTACATTGAGTACCTAGGTACTTGAATGTTGATGTAGATGCACCTGCACGACGTGCACCTCGTCGTCCATCGTCTTTCACAGGCAGGAGCATGTTGATGATAAATACACAAGTTTCACTTTTCCTCTGGTGCAAGTCCAAGTGTATTAACATTAACAAGGGCAGCTGTCCACCACCTGTCACCTTGATATTCATGAACTTAAGAACTGATAGACTTCGGGGGTCTTCTGATCATATCCCTTCTAATCCCCATCAATTAACATCAGCAAAATACTGGCTGGAACATACGCTTTGGCGGAGCTACCGAAAAAAGTGGATTCCGAGTCTAGAAGAGTTGCTCTGCGTGAAATCACAGGCTGGTGGACGGTCGTGAGGATTTTTTTGGTGAAAAATGGATAACGATAAAATGAAATTATCTTGACCGAGGTACGCTGTTGTATAGATTGTAGACGTATTTGAATAGTTGCAGACGATGACGATGTCACGTGCACTGTGCACTGAGGTAAACAGGTACGACTGAATAAATAGCAGGATCCGTTTCCAATTTATCAATCGTACTTCTAGTGCTTATCGATCAGTACTACATCAGATTCAGCCTATTTGTTTCGAGTGGAGGTAAAGATATCTAGCTTCAATATCATGGAAGAACGCTAAAAAAAATCTGTTTGAGATTTTCTGAACATCGAAGATATGCACAGACGACTGAGATCTTCAACATGGTGTGTCCCTCATGCGTAGGGATATTCTTCCAAGAAGGACATTATAAATATTTATAAATATTATATGATGTCCAACTAAGTACAACATGAAGAACGTACCGTATAAGCACTTGTTGATCTGAACATTGGCATTGCTGTGTCAAAACAGGTTAAACCCAACAAGGAGGAAGGATCTTTTATCAACCCTTTCCCTTTTGCAGAGAAACGTGCGAACAATTTGTCAAAATTATCACTCGTGCGCGATTTTTCTCACAGCTGGGAAGCTTGAAAACCATACATTGATGATCAGCTTTTCGCGAGAACCTCAGGTCCGGCATGTGATCTACAGGTCAAGAAAAAGACAATCAGGACTTTTAACACTAGCGCCACTAGAATTCTTCAGAAGTGCTGCTTTGATACAGTTTCCTCGAGGAGACTCTGATCTTGTCTGGACCATGTTGTAACTTCTAAGTATCTCTTCAAATGTAGTGCTCCTCTCTCGTCAGGAAAGCTCATACGGTCCTCTGCACAGCAGGCAGTATTGGCTAGGAGGTAAATTCAGAGCGTGGTGGTGGTGATACTTCAGTATATCTGTACTTCTGTGTGCTTATTGAGGAACCTATAGGAGGTTGAGTGTCTGTATTCCACTAATTTCAAATCCTTACTGATTACCCAGTCAAGAAACACTCAACTACTTACATGGACGACTTGGTCGCATGTACAACATGATCGACATGTTGGAGAGAGTTGCAAAAAGTTTTTCACACGTTCAAGTTCAACATTTCTTTAAAAACAGCGATTCAACAGTGAGTTGTTTGTGATGAGGCAATATCATTACTAGGTGCTAGGCTAGTTAGTGAAAGTGATTGCACCCTCGACGTGTAAGTCTTCACCGACTTTGTAGCTTCATCTTGGCTCTTCAGCAGCCGCGCATGTCTGCCAACTTTTTTGGTAGGCCCACACCTTACCTAACCTAACCTAACCGACTTCTCCCAAAAACAAAAGACAACAAAAAAATATCCCGAATAAAAAAATTGAAAAAATATCACATCTTCTACTTCCACCTTTACTTGTGATTTTTCTTCTGTAGTAGCCAGGCGGTGGTGTATATCCATCGGCCGTGTGATCAGAGAATCTTCACCAAAGACAATGACCCAAGAAGGCTAGGGGTGCCTTACGAAGAGGATCGACTCGACGAGGTGTACACGGTTTTTGTTGCTGCTAAAAGAAGAGGGACGCATCATCAGGTGTGAGATCTTCACCTTCATCACGGATTTCTACTGCCCACGACCAGTTTACCAGTTTTGTTGTTCCTTCCCTACTTATATATTTCAAACCGATACCGAAGCCGAACACGTACACGACCACCAGTTTTGTCCCCTGTTAACAACTACATTGATTTCTGGGTGGTCGTTTCTTTCTGCGTGATGTTGTCTAGCGGCTCCTGTAGTAGTTCTTCATCCACCTCCTCTTCTTCCTCAACCTGCTTCTCCGCGACGTCTTCTCTCCCTTGTTTCGAATACGCAAGACCAGGAGAGACGATCATCTTCAAGAAGAAAAATCCCTCAACGTCGTGGTCAGCAACAAGAACAACTACGCGACGCCACCTCACAATTGCTGGAGCAACTAGTAAAGCGACGGTCCTCCTTCAGCAACATTTCCATTTCAACCGAGTGAGAGGTGCTCGTGGCTTCACCTGCTGCTCAACGTTCCCATCAAGTTCAAGTTCAGGGGTTTCGTGGATACTACGTTTGTACATACATTTCAACCGAGTAACATCGTCAAGGGCAACTAAAGCAGCATGGCATCTTCCAATTCGTCCTCACCATGGCTTGGGCAATTTTTTGCGCCAAACTGGGACAAAGACCTGGCAGAGAGGATACGACAAGGCGACATAGCACCTCTCCTTCAAACACTGGAAAGCATGGTCTTTCTTGGTACTTGAGTTCTTAGGTATAGATACATTAGATTTGAGTTTGACCGACGAGTTTCTCTTTCTACAATCATAATATTTTTTTTTGACTATCATCTAAGGTGGTTCACCTTCACAAGCTTATTACACCCAAAAATTATATCAAAAGGCCATTGCACCGATAGCGAGCCTCCACCTGGCAGGGATCAGCGTCGGACGTACTTCCACTACGCTTGTGCACGCACGATCGATAACAGTGAGGAGAACACGATCAAAAATGGGCCACTCCAGATAGTGAAAAAGTTGGATGCACTCTCAAAGTCCTGCCCAAGTAACATACGAGATCCGCGGACTGGAAAACCCCCTCTTGGCATGGACATCTACTTATGCATGAGGGAAAAATCGTTTTGAGACTCCTTATATATACAGGAGCATCAGCGGCGTGGTTTCAGAGGGAGGACATGAAATTATATTTCACTATGACGTCGATGTCCTTGATTTTTAAATGAAGTAGTAGCATTTCAGGTATGATAACAATGAATAGGTACAACTATGATCACTGAATGGCAACAAGACGCACCTCCTGAAGACGTTGCTCCCAGTTGATTCCTCTAACCACTGCAAAGGACACTTTTCACCAGACGTGCATGTTTTATGCCTGTAAGGAAGCGCATGCACCAATCGTGAGGTGGCTTTTGACGGAGAAGATTAAGGCCATCACTAGATTTTGTCAATATTCAAGAATATCAATATTCCAGAAGAAAGATCGAGATCCTCATGTTCTTGCATACTCATAAATAGTCGAGTAGATGATCTAGTACTACGAAGAAGGTCCTTTCTAAGAAGAAATTCCCGCTGGATCAGAGGGATAGGTGCTTTGGCGGACTATTACCCATGCATTGGGCTATATGGGACGTCTATACTTTCGTCGGTCGGGAAGAGAAGAGGCTCTCGGGAGCAAACGGCTGCGGGACGATGGGAGTCATGGCCGGAACAGTGAAATCTAGGAAAACGGGACTGGTACTGCTCAAACTGATTTTTATAGATAGACAAGTAGAATGATGGGTTGACCGCTGCGGGAAATATGTCGTCTCGCCGGTGGTTCGATATGATCACTTGAGACGGAATGATGACAATGAACACTTAAAATTTCACCAGGGTGACATGGAGCGAACCAACCGGCGGAAGCGAATGACAGTGCGACTACTTGCAGCGTTTGGGTCACCACCCAACGTGATGTGGCGACCTGGACGCCAGCTCTGGGCAGGCGAGGGGGCCCAATGGCAAGGTGGTCCCGAGATGTGGGACAGGGAACTGAATTTGGTCCAGTTCGCTGAACTTTTATGTTGCAAGAATAAGAAATTAAGTACTTCTAGCAGCGCCCCGCCTCTACTTCAATGTAGTTTTTGAATTTAATGCAACAAGAAAATAAGTACTTCTAGCACAGTGTCAGGAGTTGTGACTACTATAGCAAATCAAAAACAAGCATATTACTATTAGAACCAAAACCAACTTGATGAACGTACTCATATTTTATATAAATATGAGTATGTCCTCCTTGTTCACTTTCGAACCTCTATTTCGCAACATTATAATTGTTCATACTCCTGTCCTTCTCTAGCATCTCTTTCTCCAACTCCTTGCGCAGCACAATGCAAGAGCAAGCACGCGGCTATGCTGCCGTTAGTGACGGAAATATGTCAGGGCAAGGCTCAGAAACATTGGAAGCGTCGGCACTATTCGCAAAATTCGCAAACGGACGACAATACAGGTACTTTATTTGATTCATAGCTGCATATTTTTTGATATAATGTTGTCGCACTTCTTGCGGACTCCACGTACTACATGTACTGACGTCACTTGCACTTACTCCACCTACTCCAACGCCAGTGTACCTGATGGTGGATCCGATGCATACGCGGGAAACGACTAGTTTTAGTGTGACACAGAAGGAATACAAAGCTCTCGCTTGCATGTACCAGAATGGGTGCAAATACACGTGCTTTTACTCCCAAGAGCGTGATGCCAAACGCCTCACGGAGTTGGAGTTATGATTTTGAAACTTAATAAGATAGTTGATGTTGTAGTTCTCAATTACTTATTCTTATAAGGGAGTTAGCAGAGAGGGTTGTTCTTATGTTGTGCTTCTGTCATTCGCGCTAGCTCTACGTCTCCCTCTACCGCCCTCTCCGTCTATGCGGCCTATCGTCCTCTTCTAAGGAAAGAGGAGTTCATCGAGAACCATCGGGATTTGATTAGCATGGCACATCCTAGGGTCGTTCGCAGTGGAGACATGGTTCCAAAAAGCGTCGCATGCAAGAGCGTAGGACTCTCGGTGGATAGGACGCAAAGAGAAAAAGTCATCAAAAGACTCTGCACAGAAAAAAACAAACATTCGAGTACTTTTTTATATTTTGATTACAGCTTGATCTTAGGCATCTTTGGATGTTAAAGCAACTATGTAGGTTTTATCACCAGGAGGAAAAGAAGAGAAGGAAGTTGCTTTTGTCCGCTACATTGGACGAAAGACATGAACAAGATTTTTCTAAAAAGAGCCGAGCTCCTTCATTATTCAACATCATGATCTGATTTCAATTTCCGTTACCAACCAGGAATCATGATTTCAATTTCCGTTACCAACCAGGAATCATGATTTCAATTTCCGTTACCAACCAGGAAGGATGATTTCAATTTCCGTTACCAACCAGGAACCCTGAAAGTGGTGAAATGGGATGGGCGAGAGGAAAGTATAGTGGGGTTCTGTTTTGTGAAAGCGGTATTGCCAAAGGAGAAGACTCACGACGAACCCGGAAGTCCTCGGAGTCAGCACAGACAACTCCAGCAGCACAAGAACGCGCTAATGTCGCCACTAGACTCAGACGTCAATGCCAATTATGGCTTAATATTATACGGTTAGTTTTTACCTCTAAAACTTAGGCTTATCCCATGCAGCAATATATATCGGAGTCTATAGATACATAGCATTTTTTGCATATTCTAGCAGTTCCATCCTTTTTCAAAATATCCCATTTATTTGTATGGTTCGAGTATGTGGTAACCTGAATTCGATCACAAGGATTCCCTTCTTGTTTTCCTCATGATCAAAATCAGGTTACCAAATACCAGCACCATTCACATTTACTCTTATAGTTATCTTCTAAGTAGTCACATCTAAATCTATGTTGGGAAGCTGACGTGTTTCACATTACTAGGAACATCTTCATGCCACGTGTACTCTTCTAATCCATTCCTCGTGTCCTGCATGCGAGAAGAGAAGGAGAACCTGACCGACCACATCCAAATCAGCATCGGAATCCTGTTTTGCAGCACATTTTTGAGAACTACTGTGAAAATAGGCCGATTTTCGATCGTCACAATTTCGATGACGGCGATGCCGATGACGGCGATGACCAGGATGACTCGGATGTATCCTCAGCAGGTTCGCGTAGTCGCAGTCCCAAAGTCAATGGGGCGAGCGCTACATTGCTCGACCACAGTGACTGCCCAAAGATGGAAATCAGTCATTTAAAAGTAGAGGACTCCGAAGGACAGAGGGGGCTAGCGAAATTGCTTTTCTTATGGCTCAATGTAATTCATTTCATCTGCAACTTCTCAATACTTAGGTGAAATTATATAGTTCTCCTCTCAAATTTTTGTCGGTGCTGGAGAACACATAAACAGGGCGTACGATCAGAAGCCATGGATACGACGAGCGCTTATTTCGAACTGGTCGCTCTCGGTGTACAGCAATAACGATAGAGCCAAGAAGTTCTACAAAAAGGTGGGCATGGAAGAGGAGGAAACCGAACGGCACAACTCTCTCCTCAAGGAACCCATCAAAACCACCGATAAAAAAGGAGGACCAATTTTTCAACCGTGGAATCCATCGTACTACTTACTTTTACACTTATAATAAATATATATAAAAATACATTACGTACTTATATTTATATAATACAACTTGACGTACTTATATTTATATAATACAACTTGCGTTTGTGATTAGTTCTTCTATTAGCGAGGCTAGTAAAGTTGAAAAACCTACAATCTAACTCACACTCCATATAATACAAGAGCTTGTTGTTGTTACTTACTTACTATCAATCTGTATCTTTCTACTTCTCAATCTAAATCTATCCATCAATCAATCAGTCAATCTGGTATGAGTCTTTATCTATCTATGACCATGTCTTCTATGTATGATTTGTGTTTGATTCAATTTCTGATACAACAACTTTCGATTTGAATTCTCATTCCAACGGGAGGTCTCCCACTGATGAACTACCTCCTGCTACTAGTAGCTCTGTACCTCCTGCTACTTGTACGTAGTAGAGGAAGATGTACCGGTAGTAGATGAAGATGTACCTCCTGTAGTAGATGAAGATGCACCTCCTGTAGTAGATGAAGATGTACCGCTAGTAGATGAAGGTGTACCGGTAGTAGATGAAGATGTACAACCGGTTGTACTAAGAGGAGAAGATGACAATGACTCTGACAATGACTCTGACAGCATCAACAAGAAGAAGTTGACGGAAGATGAGGGCTTATCCATAGGATGGACGAGATTTACGCGGAAAATAGCGGATCCAGCAAAAGATCCGCTTTTGAGATGTTTCATTACTACGGAGATTCCGGTGCAGCGAAAGTTGCAGCTTCTTGCGGAGAACCCAGGAGGTGGTAGGGATCGTTACGGCTGCTCTCTTAGTAGTTGTAACCTAAATAAGAGTAATCTTCCTGCTCCATCTTTTTACTCAAGATAGTTGTAGTACATCTTAGAAGAACTGTTTTCCTTTTCGTTTTCCCATTATAAAAGGAAAAGAAGAAGAACAGCTGTCCCCAAGATGTTGAATACGAATCTTCCTAAGATGTACTTTTTTGTAGGGTTTATTGTAGTATAATTGGATGAGCTGCTGAAACAACTCTACTAAGCTAAGCGCAACGTGGAAAAGGTGTCCGACAAGGATGTGGAGGAGTGGTGCCAGAAACAGTTTTACGCGGAGAAATACCACCTAAATTACGAGCCCAGCAATGTAGGAACCTCGTCGAGAAAGCGTAAACTACTCGCTGCAGGTGGAGTGAGTGCTCTTGGTAATGGACATCACATGTTTGGCAATGGCAGTGGTCCTTTAGGCGCTATACCAGAGGAAATGCAAATTGGCGGTTCATCTGGATCCACCTCTGGAACTGGAGCTGCAGGGACTCCTTCTAGCACTTCTGCATCATCTTCCTCGGGAAACGGCACTGGTGCTGGCACTGCTTCCCCCAGTAAAATGCTTGGTGGCATCATCGTGCGTCCGAACAACGCGTTTTTGAAAAACAATTAAGGCTTTCGGGAGAAATCCATCTATCTTCAGAAGCAGCATCTTGGGGCACCCCTCTACGGGAAAAAGAGACCCCAGAAGATGGCTTTCAAGATGGCTTTCGGGGAGATCTAAAACAAAGACCGACTAGCCGAAGCTATCATAAACTCTGTCAAGGCTACATTGCCCCGATCAGCAGGCCACATAACGGGTGCTTCTACAACTGACGAAGCAGCATCGTCCAGTAGTAGTGTATCTGTACAACCGATGAATGGAGCAGGAGGTGGTGGAAATGCAGGCGCGAACAACATGCTCCATCCGAGTTACGCTGTGAGAGCTCTTGTAGCTGACTTCAGCGGGGGTGCAGGAACCACACCACCACTTCCCTCCTCAACTTCATCTACTTCCTCTACAACTCCTTCTTCTTCCTCTTCTAGTCGACTAGTAAAAGGCCTCCAGCCACCAGTAGCGCCTTTAGCAGCTGAACTGACAGAGGCATTTGCCACGGACGGCGTCTACGATGTTGGAGACTCAGGCAGTGAGGGCGAATCTGATTTCATATCTGACGCCGTGCTCAAGGCTGCGAGGGGCATATCGAAAGACAGTGATACAACAGTTACGGAAGAGGGATGTAGTTTCCTCTTTTTTTTTAATACACGATCACAACTGGCATGCTCTCCGTCTTTATTAGGTACTAGTACTTCTACATCTTACGCTTTACTTCCCTCTAATCCTCATCGTGGCAGTGGATTTGTATTCGGCGGGTCTCGCAAACGATCTCATGACACCTCTGATACTAGAGAGCTAGATCAGAGTAGCGCTGCTGCGAGTACCTCCGCAAACGGGTCAGGAAAGCGGCTCAAAGCGTCTAAAACGAGGACAACGTGAAGCATAGCTTGAGCTTGACGCGTAAGATTAGGACGTAAAGGAAGGGGAGTAAATCAAGATCGTCTGTAAATCATGTTGAAACAAATAGAAATAGAAATTCTACGAAGGTCTGCTTTGTCTTGTCTGTTGTTATTAAAGCGACTTAGAAGATGAAGTCGTTAGGGATGAAGAAATCCTTGGCACTTTGCCGGATCATGGATTCAACTTCTCAAGATAACATTTGAAAAAAACGCAAACGAATCGATTGAACGTACTCCTTGTAGATACCCACCTTTTGAAAACGGTTTAAGTACCTTTTTCTCCACACACGTCAATGACGTAAACGAAAAAACGCTATTTGTATTCAGTTTCACGTATATATGACATGACTTTCGCAAAGCAAATTACGCAAGAAATCTATTCCGCTACAAATCGAACAAATCTACTCTATGTATATATCTAGGTAACAACAACAACTTGCAAGGTAACTACTAAGAGGTAGTAAATTTAGAGGGTCAAGTCTCGAAGGCGAACTCCTCGATCTTTTGAAGATATCAGAATAAGAACAGGTTTTATGTGCCTGGCGGATCACTTCCTTCTTAGATAGAAGGGGGACGATTGGAGGCCTTTATTTTCGCGCGCACTGTCCCAAATAATATTTTTTGTGATAATTGAAGAACATCATTCACGTGAGCTGGCCGTGACTACTTGATTTTTTATGTCGTGTTAATGTTAATCATGTCCCTCGGTCTCATTGATTGATGAATGTGAATAGATACGGCTATGATGATTTTTTTTGGATTTTTATAGGGGACGCCGTAAACATGTCAAAAATGATGTGTTACCGGGAAAAATAGGAGGGAATATTACGCAGCGAGCGCGAGCTACCGGCTGTGGAGCTCGGCCGTCGGGTTACAAAATTGGGTTCTGGTTACGGTCGTCCAATGTTCGTTTTTTGTTTCCATTCAATCCATGATCTCCATATTTATAGTTCGTTTTCCTTAGAAGTAAAATGTACTTTTTCTCACTTTTCGTTTTCGTATTTCTCTGTCGAACTCAAATTTGATTTCTGCCGATCCGGTGCTTGATGCGCAGGGCTGAGGCAGGAGGAGCCCATCTGAATCTGAATCTGTTCCTTAGTAAGGGGAACAAGATGTCGGAGCCAGGAGCACGACACTACGGGAGGGGTAACCCCCTTCGTCATCAACATGTTAATGTTATCCTTGTTTCAGGAGCTTGTACCTAATAAATATGCAGTTACAGAAATTATCAGTCTTCTAACCAAGGACTAATCGAGCATACCCCTTCCTTCGCGGAAACATCGCCTTGCAGCTATGATCGGCTACGATAATGAAACTATGATGATGTAAAGCTTGAACAAAGTGATACACAACTAGGATGTTGAGGTTGACGACACGAAAACAAATCTCCATAAGCTCATCATGATTATCATCTCCACAGTCGACAAAGAAAGAAGTACTTCACGACATGTTCATCTTCATCGACAGAACTACAGGTGAAAGCAGCAGATCGTAGGCTCACTATCCCGGCGTTGTTGAGTTACCTTTCTGTTCCACGTCTTAGTCTTTATGCGCTCGTAATTATATTACGAGTAAAGCATGCTGAAGGAATTAGATGATGACGAAGAGTTGAAGAGTGAGAGAATGAGAAGCTCTACGTACCTGGTCTCTAAGAGCGATTCAACATCAACTGAATCCCCGACGCCTGCTCGGTTCTCCACGGAAATCTATTGATAAAAAAACTGTGATGTGATGTATCTTTTATATATAAGGCACATCAAGGTCCTCAAAGATGCATAATATCGTGAAGATGGTACAAGTAGAAGTACCCCGTCACCGCCACTGAACCATGAAAGGAAGAGGATGTGTATGTCGTGAGCTTGTCTCCACGCGAACGCTGCTCTTCGTAGAGGGTATTCTCTAGTGGCCGGCGACGACAAGTCCGCCCGTCGAGATGGAACGAAGGCCCGCTCGCAGGGTGTCGAGGTCTTGCCGCGAAGGCCCTACCATTCATCAAGCGATGACGCCTCCTAGCAAGACCACGACGATGTCGTTGCCAACAAGGTGGAGCCTGTCGCACAGGGTTGCACTCCTGTTCCTACGACTGCTTCCGCTGCTCACTTCTATGACGTCCGGTGCGCAGTCAATGTCAAGACCAGAACCATCGAGGCTAATGGACATTCATATGCGTCACTGGCGTTGGTACCAGAACCTAAAACAACGACTCGTTAACTTTGCATCAAGAAAATGGAATCCTCGTACGAGAGGTAGTAGAAGTAGAGGGCAGACGAGGCACAGAAGCAGAACGAACAACGACATAAGTAGTGACAAAGCACAAGCTGCTTCACCACGACCTCCGCGACCATTATTAGGATTACCAACTGCAGATATGCGCCATGCATGGGCAGAGGAGAGATTTTTCACTCCCCAGGGTCCCTCGGAGATTGTCGAGATGCCAGAAGAATGCTATGCGGAAAATTCTCCTGAACATCCGTCTTTAAGGTTCACGAGAATTCACCTCCATTATATTCTAACGTCATAGTCGTGTCAGACTCCAAGAATAGCTGCTTCAGTTTCCTTCGTTCTTGGAATCTGACGCGACTATGTTGACCTTCTTAGCAGGATATGTTGAATTATTGCGAAAAAGGTAGCCCATTTTGAGGATTTGGGTATCGCATTTGAGCACTACGGTGGCCAGCTCTACAGACCCGTTTTCCCTAGCCCAATTTGAGGATTGGGGTATGATCGCGCCGCTTTTTCGACTTTTACACCGCTCCACAGGCCAGCTTTCTCTAGCCCAATTTGAGGATTGGGGTATCGATGGGTGGCCAGCTCTACAGACCGGCTTTCCCCAGCCCAATATACGGACGGGGGTATCGCGTTTTATTAAATTTGGATGGTTCTGCTTCGGCTACGGTGGCCAGCTCGACAGACCAGTTTTCTCTAGCCCAATTGGAGGGCCGAGGTATCGCGTTTTTTCAAATTTGGGTGGCACTACGGTGGCAAGCTATACAGACAAATTTTCCCTAGCCCAATTTGGGGACCGGGGTATCGCGTTTTTTCAAATTTGGGTTGGTCTGCAGCTCTACTGACCAGCTTTCCTAGCCCAATTTGAGGACTGCGGTCGCTCTAACTTCTTTCTTCATCTTCTACGGAGCGAGCAGACGAGAAAGTGTCCTTGGTGGGACGTTTCCAGCAACGTGGTTGACACCTAGTTTCAGGGAGAGTTGGCTGCATGGGTATAGCTACCATTTGAAAGAGGGATACGATGTGTACAACCATTTGGACAGCACTGCTGAGAAGCTGACGTCGAAACGCTATAGGACGGTGGAAGAGGAGGTGGTAAACGGATCAAAGAACAAAATTTTGGTTCTAGAAACAGTGGAGGAACAAGATGCAGCTGCTAGTAGTGTGGTTGCAGGGAACAACGGTACCACGTCGGGAGCTTGGTCGTCGTCGGGAGTGGACACGAAGATAAAAAATACGTCATCAACCGAGGACTCCATGATGAATACATCTTCAACATCTTCTTTAGCTAACGCCAGCGATGCAAACAGTACTACCATAAACTACGGCTCTACCAATTCATCAGGTTTACCACCTGGGGTGATCAAGAATCCAATCAAGTTTCTCGTCGCTTCCTACGACAAGGAGGATGCAGGTTATCAGCAATACTTCTTCCGAGCTGAGGATCAGACGAATGCTGTAGGACTGGGACGCAGCACCGATCGGTGGGCACCTAAGATCCTGAATCAAGTAGTAATCGAGGCTGTGAAGAGTGTAGATCGAAAGGAAGAGGAGATTATACACGAGGTGAAGCAGGATGTTAGAGGTGATTCATCTAGTGCTGTTGAAGATGGGAAGAGCACTGAACAAGATGGTGCTCATGTAGTTAGTGCGCACCAGCCTCAAACTTGGCAGCTGACGAAGAAGCGTGTATTTGATGCGGTTCAAGAATTTGAGAAGATCCTGTACAAAGTGATGCTGGAAGAAGACGAGGGTGACGATACTAGTGTTGTAGTAGGAGAGAATAATAAGTCAACAACTAGTACCACGTCCTATGAGGAGCAGTTAGAAAGCTTGATCCGTGCTGACTGGAGAGTGAAGCAAAGCAGGATCCTAGCAGAAAGGGAAGAGCGTGAGGCGCTGGAAGGTGACAGAACATCGATAAAAGAAGGAAGTGGCGCGGGCCCTCAAGAACAAACATCTGCTGGAAGTGGCCAAGCTTTTGCTGCCTCTGTGCAAAGTCTCGCTGGCACTGATGTTTCTCCTCTGAATGCGCAGATTGCGGATGGATATCGAAATCTTGGAGGCTCTCTAGACCCTGTTGTCTTACGGCGGTTAGGATATGTGCGGAACGTCAATAGGGGCATGGTGTACCAACGCTTCTCAGCGAATTTGACAGCGATGACGCGTGAATTCAACACAGCGGTGAAAGAATTGCTTACAACAGCGACGTCCTCTGCTTCTGGAACTACTTCTGGAAGTGTGGGTCCTACTTCTCGTTCAGGTACTGGAGATAACAACATCTTAGACGCACCTGGTCCTCCCAAGAAGAAGATTATTCCGCTCGATCATGGTGGTGTAGAGCTTTTCCCGCAGCGTGAATGTCTCGGGTTTGGCTACGTTTTGTCCCGGTTAGTCGAAGAAGAATACGTGTTGCTAGGTTACGTATCTGCCGTTGCTAGTGGGCACTTGGCGCATAATACATTGATCCGGGAATCACTTCGCAAACGCCTACGTTTACAGCTAGGAAGGTGGTTACCCCTCGTGCTGGATGATGTAATGCTAGACACGAACCTGTTTGGGATGTTCAGCAGTAGAATGCTACATTTGGAGGAAGATTTCTTCAACAAGCAGCACGATGATGATGCCAAAGTAGGAAAAGCAGCTGCAACTACAAGTAGAAGTAGTGCTTCCTCGTCCTCCACGACCCCATGGCATGTGCGGCACTTCATGCGCGACCACAATGCGGAACCATCGCGATTGTCACATCGCCAGAGGATACTGAATCGCAGTCGCTTCACTGAGACACTGCAAGAAGTACTAAAAGTACCTGACGAGGCACTAGAGTTCTTCCAGGATGAAGTAGAAGAGGACAACAACAATGAGGAACTAGCAGAGGACACCAGAAAAGAAGAAATGGATACACATAGTCCAACATCTCAGCAGGATACACCGACAACTACTAGAAGTGATGTGGAGGTGGACGATTACATTCGTAGTCACCTGCGTTTGTCAGATGTCCTCCCGCCAAAATTCCGCTACTCCTTCTTACCACGTTACCTTGAACTGAACCGAGCCGCTGTGCGTGAAAGACTGGAAAATAACAGTGGAGGTTTTTCGAGTACTAAAGGACGATCTACAGGAAGCGACCCATCGTTTTCTGATTCTCCTGGTACCGCTACAACTCCTACTGCAAGAACTTTCGGCAGCACCTTTGCCCTTGGGCCTGACGACTCGCTTTTGGTCGCGTATCTAACGCACCTGATGCAGCGAGAGAAAGTTCTAAGAACGTTAGCAAGCTGGGTTTGGGACTTGGAGTATTTGCTTGATTTCTTAGAAGAAACGTTCGAGACGCAGATATACGTTTCTTCTCACTCACGCGCGATCGACAAGCTCCGAATGACTCGTCGTACGTGGCGCGCTAACAGTTTATATTACTTCTATAGTGAGCCATCTAGTGGCTTCCCAGTGCCTTTCATGGCGGAATCTACGCTGATGAACCTGCGCGCTGGCGGAGAAGCCAGGAAAGCGCAAATGAAAGAGTACAATTTGGCGAGTGTGTTTTTCAGCCACGTGAAAGCCAGCTTCGATAAGGTTTTAGGTGCGGAGCGGTGGTTTCCAGTCGGCGGGTCGTTCATAGGATTGCTGCGCTACGGTGCTTTGCAGGGATTCCACGCCAATGGGAGGCTAGACATTGTAGACCCGGATATCGATCTGGTCATGCTTTTAGAGGAGGAAGATGAAATCTTTGGGGGATTTTTGGAGGAAAAACACGATTACAACTACATGCTTGGCGATGGGACGATGAATGAGGTGGCAGAGTTTAATAAGGGGTCATCCTCATCAACTTCTGGATCCATCTGCAAACAAACACCCATGATCCATTTTGATGAATTCGATTCTGTCCGCGTTGAGCTAGCGCAACTGACAAGGAGGAAAAGTGACCTCGACGCAGGAGCAGAAATGCAGCGGAAAAAAGCAAAGCAGGGACAAAAACCAGCTCTTGTAGGAGAATCAGTAGAACCAGTAATGGATATTACGACTCCAGTAGAAAGGCTAGCTCTGAATGAGAAAATTGCTAGCGTACGGAACCGAATTTCAGAGATTGAAGCTTCCTATAGTTCTTGCAATCTTCTGCCTTCTTTCCCGAATATTCATGACGCCAGAGTTCGAGCCCTGTATCGTGTTAGCTTTCACGAGTACCAGAAGTTTCAGGCACTTGAAAGTCCGACACCAGCAGAGGAGTCAGAGCAGACGGTAACCCCCACACGTGCTAAACCACTACCAGATGTCGCATCCATCAAGCGTCTTTTATCCTCTATCTTCGTGAAATCCAGACGAGTGGGAAACTATCATGCGTATGCCTCGAATCGTATGTATCAACTGGCAGAGGAATTAGTTTACGCGCATGGATGGGCAGGATGTCGGATGACGGATCAGAAATTCACATGCTACCAACAAGCCTTCGGGATCTTAGACGAGGTAAACTTTTACGTCGAAGCGTCGACACTAAAGCCTTTTCGAGTGGAGGTGCCAACACTGGCGGTTGGGAGGACGAAAGTACAACTGGAAGCTCCTGCTGCAGGTGCAGGTGCAGAGATCGTAGAAGATGAAAACCACGCATCACCAACAAGCTCCACAGCGGTCATTTCTTCGACGAAACTAAATAGCGAAAGTCTTCTCCATCTGCCAGATGCAGTCCTCCACTTGAAGATCGATGATCAGAACCACGAGCAACGGGCAGAAACTGCAGTAGTAAAAAGTGTTCAAATTCCATTCGAAAAGAAGGTTCCTCGGTTTGGCAGCCGCTCCTCAACGACTCCTTCACGAGCGGAGGAGGCAGTGGCAGATCGCACGACTTCGACAACTTCTAATTCTAACTCTACTTCTCCTTCCAAGCAACAATCAGCACAACAAGCCCGACACCTGGAACTCCTAAACTCCAAAGGGCGTCTGCTCTATGTCGGTTGCGACTACCTGAACATTCCGCCTCAGCATAACGGTTCAATCTTACCGCGGAGCTTTGAGATGAGCCACGACATCTACTTTCCGGAGAGTTTTTACCCAGTGCAGAAATGCGCAGGCTGGGGGTCTGTGGTGAATTGTGCAGGCACCTTGGATTTGATGGACGAGTACGAACTGCCGTATAAAAAACGGGATGCGCTGAAATACGCAGAGTTTGCAGTTTTAGGACGGGTGGTGAAGCCAACTCCTAGTACTCAGGCCGATCTGTCTTTCTTCCAAGTGATCGAGGATACGTACAGCAAGCACAGTCGAGGTGACTATCCCTTACCATTGCCAGGCGTATCTGGCTCTAGCGTGAAATCTCAACTACGCTCTGTATGGGCAAGGGGTGCTTGGGCACTCTTACAAATGCTTTTGGATGATTTGAAGGCTGTTGTAACTGGTAGTTCCTCGTTGTCATCAAGACCGACCGCCAGTTCACAGAAGATGTTACCCAGCACAACTTCTTCTCCCAACATGTCCTCCACAGATGGGACTGCAACTACTACGACCTCCGCTGTCTTGATGGAAGAAGCAAGAACGAAAAAATCGACGACCGGGTCTCTGTCTGGGGACCTATCCAGCACAACAGGAGGGCGACTCTGCGCCAGCACTTCTTCTGGGGATAAGTCGTGTCCCCCTAATATCTACTCAGGAACATCATCAAAGAGTCAACAGCAACACTACTCGATGAGCGTGGGGACCTTAGAGTTTGACATGATGAAAGACGATTTGTTGACATTTGACGGAACAATTGCAGATCCAGAGGTGACAACAGTTCTCAACCTCTTACTTGCATCCACGCGTGTGGCACTTAGGAAGGAGCGGGAGAAGAAAAACATCGCTGGTCGTGATGCTGGGAATAAAGATCCTCCTATTACAGCTGCGAGAAGTTCTGCAGTTGTAGATGACAAGAATAGCAAGAACAAGGCGTCGCTGTCGCCAGCTTCACAAGGACGAGACACTAGCACACCTCCTCCTCCACCTCCCGCGTCTTTTTCTTCGATAATATCTTCAAGCGCGCACGGTTCGCTGGATAGTGAATCGAGTTTGGGTTTGCCAAGTATACCTCCAAAAACGACCGACTCCATGAATACTCTAGATCTGGACACTGAAACTAGCAAAAAGCTAGACGAACTAGCGGACGCGACACTCCCGAAAGCTAGGACACTGCTCTTGCGCATAGCAGATCATACTGGCATCGGAGAAAGTGCGCTTCGACGTCAACTGTCAGTGATTGATGATATTCTGCGGACTGATGAGACTGCAAATATAATTAGTGGTGGAGAGAAATATTATAGCCTCGTCCCAGGTCAAACTCATCAAAGTGGCCACCAGGTAACACCTCCCACCAAACGCGAAAGTTCCTCTTTCGAGCACGTGGTAATTGACGCAGACTATTTACGCAAGACGACGTGGACCGATGACGGCGTTATCGGGAACTTTGGAAAGCAAAAGACGGCTAAAGTCCATGCCGCACTGGCGATCCAGAACAGAGAACTGGCTGAAGTAGTTGAAACCAAACCCTATTTGGAAAACGCTTATGCAAGCGAAAGGAACTATGAAGCCTATTTTCAAACAAGGATAGTGGAAGAGGCAGTACAGAATCGCGAAGTAAAGATGCGCAAAAGAAGAAATTGGATTGCATCGCAAAGTAAGAGAAATCACGACCAGAAGGCTGGGATGAACATGAAGATGAATGACTCAACAACTACTTCTACAAAGGATAAAGAAGGAAAGCGAGAGGACGAAGGCATGACTAGGGAGAGCACGACTACAGACAACATGGATGACCTCAAACTCAACATAGCCTCCAAAATAGGCCATCAAAGCAGACTGCAACATCCTTCTGGGTTACCGTTTGGAATGCGCTTAGCCTTTCAGTTTTGCCACAACCTGTTACGAAGAAAAGGAAGCGAAGCAGTCACGGTTCCTTGCGTCGTTGTGCACGTATGCTTCGAATTCTTCGCAGACAATAAGGACGTTTTTGTCGTTGATGGACTTACGCCGAGTCGGAGAAGTTCGGAAAAGGAGAACAAGAGATCGGCAAAAGATTTTGATTTATCTACCCCATCTTCCAATGAAGAAGACGTGCGCGATCCTGAAGACGGTAGTACTATGGTCCTGAGTCAAGCCGATATCGACGCGGCAGCACTGGGAAACTTGAGGATCATACATCATCAAACAGGCAAAGACGGCGTAGTCCAGGAAGTTCCAGTCAAAACAGCGGAAATATGGCAGAAAAAAGAAGAACTGGAACTTTGGTTCCTCGAACAGAGACGAGCATTTAGCGGAAGTGGGAGTGGTAGATATGCTACTATTAAGGCTTGGGAGTTGACCTATCATCTAATTCTAAGAGCGTCTCTATGTCTTCTTCAAGTAGGAAAGCCACAGATATGCGAGCTAGAGATGCCAACTTTCAGCCCCTAATACTAGGCACGGAAATGGAAACGGCTACGGAAACGGATCCGATCGATTAAGAAAATGGGGTGACAACAACGACAACAACCTGCAGAATGTAGTGCTTGAAAAAGAGCATGATGGAAGTCTTCAAGTTCTTCGCAGTGGTACAACAACTTCATCTGAGCCTGAGGGGGCCGCGGCCACTGAAAGTAGTAGGGAAACAGAGATACCGCCCCATGAATTTTGGATATCTACAGCCGAGTTGAAGCACTACAAGGAGGCAATGCATCGTGTATGTGCGTCTATTCCAAGACTGCCCCTAAAAGCACTGCAGCCGATGGAGTTGGTCATTCTCTTATGATTTGTAAACTTTCTAACTTCAGAAATGTTTCGCATAAAACTACTCCATATCATCATCGTTTTAATGCAAGCGGTCGCTAAGAAGTTAGTGCTGCTGCTCGTTCTTTCAGTGCGGTCTCGTAGGGTCATGATTCTTTCGCGTTCCATCCTTCCACGACACCCCTAGTCTATCTCGTTTTTCACATGATGACCAGCTCTAATTCCTCTCAGCTACGACCCCAAGAAGCAAGACAAGTATGCCTTCTTCGTCTCCTTGTTGCGGTATCATGGAGTTGACGCGCGATCTTACTTCACCAATGAGCTTGTTGGGCTATATTCCGACGTCCTACCTGAGCGATGGAACACAACTACAGAAGACAACACTGGGGCCCCAAAATCGATGGGGACTGTGCTGCTGGATCTATACTTCGCCATGCTGTTGGAGAAGTACGGGGGTCCGGGAACGTCCTCTTCAATGGTAGCAAGTTCTTCTGGCACCTTCCAGCAGTCCTATCGCCCTCTGAATACGACTCAGCTGATGTCGATGTCAAGACGCAGAAAAGTGCGGCATCTGCTTATAGAGCCTGGTAGTTCAGGTGTGCTGTCTTCAGCATCTGCATCAGCAGAGAGGAATGCGATTACGATGAATGGAACAACAACTACAACTCCATCAGCATCAACCTCAATGTCCGCAACTACCACTACTTCTGACAACTCCGACGACTCTGACTCCGCTGAGAACGACGAGTCCAACAATCCATTTCCCTTATCCGAAGGACTTTGTTTAGGCATAGCTGACTGCTTTGTCAGGAAAAAATGGAGTACAGCCGGTGAAACTTCGCAGTGCGAAGAGGATCGACATTTCGTGTTTCATCATCCCGCATCTAAGAAATTTCTACATTATGGCTTCCAGTAATCCATCTCCAGCTGAAGCATCTTGAGACTGTTGTTCCATGAGGGGAAAAATGCTTCAAGATGAGTCTCTAGATGGATTAGGGGGAGCTCTAACCACAGTCCCCCATGACGCTGTTAGATTTGTTGACACTGCTGAAATACAATGTAGCACTAGCCTTGAAGGGTGTCGCGAGTCATGACCTCACGGACTGTGATGTCAGGTACTACATCAGGGCGAATAGCGAGGCTAAGACAACTACATGAAATGTGCTACTTGTCGGGAAGCAGGTACAACTGGTACTGGTACTAGAGGCTGGCCTAAAAAACGTGCTGGCGGAAGATGGTTTACAAGGAGCAGCAGCAGTCGCTGCACAAGAAAAAATTTATATAAGTTTGATCTGCAGCATATTTCTGTTTTCATTCATTGTTGTGAATCATTGATATGTATAGTCTTGTTTGTTAATTTATAATTTCCTTTACCTTTTCAATGTTCAGTACACGTCTTCTAGGCGTTCTTGCATCCGAGCAATCATCTGGCAAGATGACAATACGAATACCCGGATAAAAATTATGACAAGGGCAACAATTCTTGTCTGCGTAACGCAGAAGATTGAGATTCGTTTTTCGTTCTTCGTCACCAAAATATATGCTGTGACTGGTGAAATTGTGTATGAAATAAAACGCTTGTCGTGAAGATGTTGCTTCCCTTTTTATCGATGCATTCTTCTTCTTGATGCTGGCGCGACATCGCTTTTTTATCAATTATAGGTCCGAAGACCATACGATGACTGTCACACTGAAGATCCAAGGAACACAAGGTGCTCCGAGGATCCTGGACTGGTCCAACCGAATATCCGATCACTTTTTCGAACTCTTTCAATGTTTAAATCTTGGTCAGCAGGAAATATCAATATGAATTTTCCGGTCTGTCTGTTTTGATACCACTGTGTAAGGGAGTAGGAGAAGTGTACTTACTTTTCATGTTATTTCGCTTTTATTTGGTTTGTTACTATGAAACCAACGTAAACATGTTGATCCTGATGTTCAGTCGTTGTCTCTTCTATGCTGTTGGTTCTGTGATAAAGACTTCTATTCATCAGTATCCGTTATTCAATTCTTGTTTCTCCTAGTCCTAGTACATCATTCGTGGACTTCTAAGTATTAAGTACTCTGAAGCGATCATCATCAGAGCAGCTCTTCGTTCTTCTTGGTCCTAGTAGATCACAAGATCACAAAAATGAGTGATCCCGTTGAAGATGTTGATGCGCAAAGGCAGGCGCAAGATGCAGGCACGATGGCCCAAATGGAAAGCCTTAGAGAAGAAGCGAAAGAAGCGAGAGCCATAGGATGCTTGGAGCCTATACGTCCAGATAAGAGTAGCAGCAGCGACGGAGCGAAAAGTTGTTAAGACTATTCGAGCATGTAGTGTATTCGATCCATCTTTTTTCAAGCTGACGCTGCTGGTGAATGTAGTCGTTCTTGTTCACTAAGGCGGATGCGCACAACACTCACTACAGTAGAAAAAAGATCCTACGAGTATTTCTGCCTTCTGGCTTCAACTTCTATCAAGTATTCGAAAGGCGCTCATCTAAAAAAACGCTTCTTCTAAAACGCTTCATGTATTCGAAAGACGCTCATCTAAAAAAACCCTTTTTGTTATAAGTTGTATAATGTTCTTTTCCGGTACTCAAATTGGAGGACGCTCAAACGCTCCTTCTAAGTTCTTTTCCTCCAGGAATTTGAGGCGGGTTCACTTTTCGCCCAAAAGGTAGACGCGCTGCCTTTTCGGCTACTGAGGAGATGCCGCCGCGACGGGAATTGCTTTTACCGGAGCTACCTTTTTGGACTCTTTCATGGTACTAACGAGTTTTTCTCCTGATAAAATACCGCAAAGATCAACATCAAACAGTTGTACTCCCTCGTCAACCTATCCTATCCTATCCTATCCTATCCTATCCTATCCTATCCTATCCTATCCTATCCTATCCTATCCTCGTAGAAGATCAAACAGTACTGCTCCCATGTCGTACATCAACAGAAGTATTTACAATCTTCACGCTCATAGTTTTCCACAACGAAGGTATGTGCACGGACGTCGCCTTCCGAAAAAGGATACGAACTTTGCTCGACAGCAGCTTGGCGTATTGTGAGGCGGCTGGCTACGACCGTTTCGCCATAGAGGAGATGCATGAGGAATTGATGGAAGTGCTCAATGTTATGGCCGTCACTATCTTGATCTTACTCTCTCTTACTGTAGTTTTTAGTCACTCTTTTTACTATCTTGTTGTGTGGGTAGAAGGTAGTCACTATCCTGTGTGAAAAGGTAAAGGTGGAGCTAAAATCCTGAGTGGGATTCTATATTTCTCGTGATTGTGCGAGCACCACTCTGACTCTGAGAACTTGAAGATTTTGAGAGGAAAAAACGAAGAGGGAGTCAGACTCAAGGATCATCCACTTCACCATAGATAAAAATCAGATTAGAAATGTACGGCTACAACCTAGCTACCTTTAACAACGGCGTCTTCAAGGATGTGGACACACCAGTAGACGTTGCGGAAGTAGAGAAGCTTTTTCAAAGCGACGATATGAACTATCCGATATGCTTTTTCCGGTGTCTGACCAGCAGCTTCATGAAACAGAATAAAGACGACTTCTTGCCGTTTTTGACGATGTACACGACAATTCAGGCATTTTGCATGAGCGAGGTATTAATGCGTATGTTTGGATGTACTCCACGACAATTCTTGAGGCATTGATTCTATGTGAAGATCGAGGTACTTACTTGATTACTTATATAAATATGATACGCCTACGCCTAGTTTTTTTTGCCCGTAAAACGGCGAAGGTCGTCTGGGTCCAGCGACGCTCACAGCACTTAAAGCAGCCGGCTTGTTTTCCTCTATTTAGTACCTTTAGGCGATCCCTTCTTCATGATGCAAGATAAATACTTGAAGATGTGATTTTTGTTCCTTCTACGAGTCCGTGTGTCCATGTTCATCTGTGATACCCGATCTAACGCCGATCGTCCAGGTCGACCCCCTCTGGCGAGAAGCGGACGAGTTGCAGGTTCAAGCGCTTTGTCGGTACTTTGAGGTGCCAGCGCGAATCTTCTACCTGGATCAGAGTCCCGGAACAGCCTGCACTATCCACGAGCTGCTGTTTGGGCAGGCTACGTCACGGATTGACTTCCTCTACAGGCCAGGACACTATGAATTGCTGTATGATCCGTGTTAGATCTACAACGAGGTGGAGATGGACACACTCGTGGTCCCCAAGGCAAAGATTGCTGACACCACGAAGAACATGATGAAGTTGTATGCTTTTCATCCACTTCATCAGCCTCTCTTATTTCCTATATCTGTAGTTGCCACGTCACCTGAAAGATGAAATACAAGATCATGATTGTCTACAATTTTTTGAGAACACCAACACTTGTTGCGAGGACGCCTGGAGGTGGCTTCTTCGATGTCGTGAAAAGTCGTGTACAACTTCTACGTTGTACAAGTACAGTGCAAGATCAAAAATCGTAGTCTGTTTCATGATCCAGATCCTACTACAGAGCATGAAGAACGTGGATCTCGAAATGTTGTTTTGAAGATCTTCACCATATCTCGAAATGTTGTTCAGAAGATCAAGATTTTTATGGAACACTTCCATAAATCTTTGAAGATCACCATTTTAGCTGATCATGATCATGACGATCCAGAGATTGACGTGAATGCGTGACCAGAGGGACCGATGCCGATCTGTCTTGAGACAAGACTAAGAGACTCAAAAAAGTAGTTCGTCATCCTAATATTCCAAGCTAGTATCTGTATCTTCAAGCCATTACGATTGATACATGAAACCTCTTATACTCAAATTTATACAGAACGAGTTTATTTGTCTTCTTCATGAAGAGTATAACTATAGACTGCTCATCTATTCTTCTTCGTGTTTTCCCCCTACTTCTTGAAGAATATAACTAATTCTTAGTGTTTTGCCCCTAGCTACTGCTACTTGAAGAGTATAACTATAGACTGCACATCTATTCTTCTTCTTCGTGTTTTCCCCCTACTTCTTGAAGAATATAACTAATTCTTCGTGTTTTGACCCTAGCTACTTGAAGAGTATAACTATAGACTGCTCATCTATTCTTCTTCGTGTTTTCCCTCCTTATTGTTCTCGTCCTTGTTGGCCTTCTGTTTGAAATAGGCTCTCTTTTCACTAAAATGGTGGTGAAGAAGGGTCTTTGTTGTGTGCTCTCTTTTGCGGTGGTTGGTGTTCTTGTACATGGGAACAAGAACTACAACAAGGTAGTTGTCTCTTCCATTTCCTGTCCGAGAGAAAAGCTTCTGAAAAACAAGAAGGACTTCCCGGAAGACCTCGCGCATATCAGTATCCCGACTGGGGAGGATGCTGGCGTGGGCAGCGATGAACCACCTGGTCACTTCGAAGTGCAGAACGATTTGCTGAAATTTTGTGAGAAGGTAAATTGGGAGGCTGCAAATAAACCGAACGGCAACCCGCAAAGATACTTTCATGCTTGGCTTTCGTGGCAGGATTCGCAATCAAGTCAAGGACACCAGGGTCAACAAGTACGATTGGAATCTTGTCTTCCGGTTCCGCGCACTACGACTGGAGATGAGGTGACTTTCACCTATTCGTATCAGACGCGAACGGAAACGCCACGCGACGAAGTCACTCCTGCAAAGTATAACACAGAAGTTGGCAATGTGACTTTTGTTGTTGTTGATCAACATCAACAAGAAGAAGCGAATGAGAAAGATGATGAGCCAGAAGCGGACTCTGGATCCATGACAATGCAACTATTGTATTGTGGTATGCCACGTCCGGTGAGCGCTCTTGCATTCGCTGGCGGTGGATTTCGTGCCTATATCTCTTCGTTGGGGCTCGCAGCTGAATGGTTTGCGAAGGATAATGTCTGGACTGATATCTTCGCGGGTGTCTCTGTTAAGACTCATCTTCAAAGCTGCATATTCATAAATTACGTAAAATACTTATGTGAGTGTAGTTAGAGGTTATAGAGACGTATAGATACTTATGTGAGTGTTAGAGGTGAATATAGACAGAAGATCTTTTGTGAGACCTGGTGGAGTCTACACAGATCTTTTGTGAGAGCGAAGGAGTGAATGAGTGACGTATATGTGAGTTTTAGCGGTTAATATTTATAAAGAAACTAAGATACTTCACAGGTGGGGTTTCCTCGTCTTACTAAATCTAAAGAATATACAAATACTAAATTTTCCCTCGTCTTATAATTATATGACATACAACTTAGACTCCTTTCAAGAAGCATGCAATAAAGTATGTGTATATGTCTTCAGTTCTTCTCTAATTCTGGTGGCGGCTGGGCTATTTCGCAGCTTGTGTATGGTCCCGCGAGTCGCGCTGACGCGCAGCATTCGGAGATACGAGACGGTACCCCACTTGTGCCATTGAAACAAGGTTCTCGTAGTTGTTCTCACAATCAGTTTCATATCTATTTGATTGTCACTACACGAACACGACACTAACTATTAAGATTAAAACACTAAAAAAATTTGAATTGGAATCTTTTGTGTCACCACGAGGACCAGGTTCATCTTATTGTCTACTTGTTCTTGATCTATGTCCTTATTTGTCTTTCTCTACAGCTACTTCAGTTGCAGAACCTTCGAAGACGGAGTTTGACGTGGCCAAGAAGAACGCAGAAATGTTTTTGGAGTTCGTCGGGCATGTGAACCCAGGGGCGCGTTTTTCATTGGAACAACAACTACGAGGACTGCGTTCTACCGGTCATGAAGGTCATGGTGCTTCACCTGTGGTAGACAGCCAGGGTAACAGTCCGGCAATCGCTGTAGCTGCTGGCAACGCGATCCAGGCACAAGCACTGACCGGTGCGGAAATGAGGAGCGTCTTCCTTCTTCCGGATGGGGAGCACAGAGCTGAATACCTTAGGGCAAAGCAGTGGAGAAGAGGGCAAGAACAAGAAGATGCAGTGTGGAGAGACACGTGTAAGCTAGAAGCACGCGCAAACCAAGGCGCAGCAGCCGATCATGGTTTCGTGTTACCGGATTACACAGTTTGTGGCCTCAAAGCACCGGCGAATGACTTGCGCCAAAGCTGTTTCACAGCGGAACTCTCTAAAGGATTTGCGAAGGGAAGCTCTTTCGGACACACGGCACAGAATTTGCAAGCTGGTATCTTGCGTGCAGGAGTCCAGTCGCCACCGCTGATGGACAGCGCGCGAGTGTCTCTTCTCGGCGCTCCATTGGCAGAGCCTGCTATTGGCATCACGCTGCACAAGGTCAGCTTTGTTCTTAAAGTTATGGCCACCCATTGAAAGTGTAGTGTTCATAGGTACTCAACAAAAGAGGCGCCTTGTTCTACTAGCCCGGGAAACGGCATCTATTACAGCGCTAAGGGAGGGGCGCCCTTGAGGGGAGAAGCTAGGCACTTCCGCGGCAGACGCCTGGACACAGTGAGGCCAAGATCAAAAAACGCGCCCGCGCCTGCAAGCTTTGGAGTTTTCGGCGGTGGTCGTGGATCACTAGCCGGACCGGCCTCCCCTTTCTAGGTCAAAACCTACCGGGAACATAGCGGGGCAAAGGCCGAAAAGTGCGCGCCAGCGTTTCGTCGGTGTTTTTGGTGGTTCTTGTGGATCATTGGCCGGGCTGGCCTCCCTTGTCTATGTCAAAATCGCGAACGCAGAGTGGGGCAAAAGCCAAAAAGTGCGCGCCGGCGCTCTTTTGGTGATGTTTTTGGCGGTTCTTCTTTCTGGATCATTGGCCGGGCCGCCTTCCCTTTTCTCTGTCAAAATCGGGGACGCATTGGGGTAAAGGCCAAAAAGCGCGCGCCGGCGTCGTTTGTTTCGGTGTTTTTGGTGGTTTTTGTGAGTCATTTGCTGACCCGCCCCCCCTTCTCTATGTCAGAGAAATCGGGAACACCGTGAGGGAAGGGGCAAAAAGTGCGCGCCAGCGTTGTTGCGGTGTTTTTGGCGGTTCTTGTGGGTCACTGGCTGGACCGGCCTCACCTCCCCTGCCGGTTTCAAAACCTGGGACACAACCCAGGCTGGTGTCGGGGCATGGATTTAGTGGGGCCAGGGGCTCGTGGTGGGGGCATCGATTTATTGGGCTCTGGCTGGTAGTGGGGGAATGGATTTATTGGGTCTTGGCTGGTGGTTGGTGGATGGATTTAGTGGGCTTCGGCTGGTAGTGGGGAGATGGATTTAATAGTGGGTTTCTGCTGGTAGTGAGGGGATGGGCTTAGGGGGTTCGGGCTGATGGTGGGGTGATGGGTTTACGTTTATTTCGTTCGGGCTGATGGTGGGGCGATGGGTTTATTTCGTTCGGGCTGATGGTGGGGTGATGGGTTTAATTTGTTCAGGCTGGTAGTAGGGCGATGGGTTTACTCGAAAACTGAAAATAACCGAGTTATTGACTGAAATAAGGGAGGCAGCTTTGACAGGGCTACTCTTACTTGTTCAGTCTCTCGCATATTTTCAGTAGTTACTCGCTTATTTCAGTTTTTCGAATAGGCGGCTCGGGCTGGTAGTGGGGACGAGATAGGCTTAGTAGGCTCGGGCTGGTGGTGGGAAGACGTGTTTATCGGGTTCGGGCTGGTAGTGGGGAGACAGGCTTAGTGGGTTTCCACTAGTAATGGGGGGGTGTATTTAGTAGGCCCAGGCGGGTAGCGGGGGGCGGATTTATTGGGTTCGGGCTGGTAGTGGGGGGGGGGTGGATTTAGTGGGTTTGGGCTGGTAACGGCGAAATGGATTTAGTGGGTTTGGACTGGTAGTGTGCGGATCCAAAAAATGGCTTGCGTTCGCTTTCTAGTTTTCTTTATGATATATTTCTAACCTCGTCGGCGGTCCTCGACGTCGTACTACGAAAGACAGTCCACTCTACGACTATCAGTATTTGATGCTCACCATGGGTCGTGATGGCATGCGTCTTGCGCTTCCCAACTGGATGTGCGGCAAACCGGGTGGAGACAACAATAACCCATTCATTCGGACTGAACTCGCTGCAACACCAACTACAGCGGCCGTAGCTCCTGTCCGGGCTGTGGCTGATGAGAACAAACGGCAACGCTGTCCGGGCCCGGCTGATGACTCCCGTCTGATGTCGGGGAATGGTCGTGCTGAGGACATTTTTCAGTTGCCAAAGAGTTCCTCGCGCTCTATTTCTGACATGAACAAGAACGTTTTTTTCCAAGAATACAAGGATGGAAACTTTGTCCAGAACTACTTGGGACTTCTTGCGCGATTCAAGTTCTGGGATTCTCCTGATGCCACGGAAAAACAGCGCAAACCAGGCGTGCCGACTGTCGCACTAGCGGCCGCGGCGACGGCTAACGGGGCTTCAAATCTGATGGGCAAAGGTTTCTCGCCCATCGCCGAATTCCAGCTGCCGGCATTTGCTATGAAGACCGAAGGCAACAACAAGAAGATTAAAATTATGCAACAGATTGGGAACGAGGCGTATCCGACTTACGCGGCCTTGGCTGCTCAAGAAGAAGATCTTCGTTCGTCCTCATCTGCTCCCGACGTTGTTGATGCTAGGGAGGCAGAGGCAGTAGTCAAAATCGAAAAAACGAATGCCATGTATCTGGATGGCGCTTACGTTGATAATCTCGCGATCTTTCCCGCTTTACAGCAAGGCGCGTCTCGGATCTTCATGTGGCTAAGTGGTCAAAAGGGTGCCTTTAATCCGGCAGCCGCTCTTTTCGTTTTGAAAAAGAGGCTGAAAGAAATCGCTACCGAAAAGGCTATAGATTTAGATGAAAGAGTTATCGCGGCAAAAGCTGAGGCTAAAGCTGACGCTTCTTCTAAGGCTGTTGTAGCTGCTATACCTATAGGACCTGGTAGGGATGAGGCTATTGAGGCTTACGCTTTTGCCAGGGCAGAAGCTAGGGCTCTTGCCCTTGCAGAAGCTAGGGCTGCAGCTGCGGCTGATCCTCAACTCAACATTGAATCTGATCTCGGTAAGATTTTGGAAGATTTCACTCCGGCAGAAATGGAAAACTTCACAAAGCAGATATTTGCCACGTACATGCCGAATGAGCTGGATTTCCTTGCCTTTTTCGGAATGCAGTGGGGCGGCGGAGAAGTTATGCGGGAGAAAAATCAAATTTTTGCGAGAAAAGACTTGATTCCGATGCTTGAGGCGCTCATTGCTACGGAGAAATCGTTTGCCGGGAAAGAGGTTTATGTTGATTCTCCTCCTCCTGCTGTTGCCAACACAGCTACAGCTCGTCCTCCAGCAGGACAAGGACAAGGAGAAGCTGAGCCTGAAGATCCTCCAGCAGGACAAGGACAAGGAGAAGCTGAGCCTGAAGATCCTCCACAAGAGAGAGAATGGCGCTCGTTGCCTATCGTGACCGCGAAGCTGCGCACAATTCGAAACATGCATTGGAACGTCGAAGGAGGATTGGTTCTCACCGTGACGTTTGCGAGTGCGCATCGCAGGCCTTTACCTTTCTTGCTGCATATTGCTCGAGCCGCGAAAGAGATCCAATTGCATCCATGGGAGAGAGCATGGGTACACGAGGGAATGCAGATTTTTGAGCGGGGAGTAAACGCAGGTCGCCTGAAGGGGACTCGTGCCCGATTGAAGACATTGGTGACGGTAAAAAGCTGCGTGGAGGAGGCGCACCAGGGGCAGGACTTGCCCGAGCAAGCAAGAACTACTTCTCTCTTGCAGACTCAATCTCATGATCATGATCATCAAGCCCAATCCGCCTCACCGTCTGCGGGAGCAAGTGGTGGAGGTGCTGTTTCTCCTGTTCCCTTACGACAAGGAGAAGTAGAAGCGAAATTAGCCAAGTGTGCTGAGACGTTTGTGGGAGAAGTGTGCAACGAGAGTTTTCCGAATAGCTTCCGCCATATGGCTTTTGAGCCCCCGCCTTTATGCACCCGCTTGTATGACGAGCTTGGGCGTTACTATGTTCATGGTGGACGTGGACGTGGTGCCGAGATCATGTGGAGAAATCATTGGGATGTAAATGTACCGGAAACGGCATGGCGAAGTCGAGGACTTGGTTTTGTCAATCTGGTGGATCAACAGGACGAGCATAATACTAAGCACTTGAATTAGCAGAGAAGGTCATGTTGACTTACAGGACCGTTGTAGGTTGTAGGTTGCAACAACAATATCAATAACTAGTACAACAACAGCACTAATTTCTCAATAGTGCTTATAATGCATGCTGAAACTCTGGGTATATCATCATCGTCATCATATCGTGATGTTGGTTATATTTATATTTATATTTATTTAATGATGAAGAAGAAACAACGCTGTGTTGAGAAAGGACACGAAAGAGGCTAACGTTACTTGTGTTTGGTAAAGGTGTCGGAAGATCATGTGGAATATAAATGGAGCATGATCCGAAGAAGTCTTTACTCGCATCTGTGATGTCCTACGGGGGTGAACAAGAATTGCTCCTGATTGTACGTGAACGACAATTAGCGAGTGGAGCTTTCAACTAACGTCGTGGCAACGGGCATGATCCGTGGCTACTTTTGGTTAAACTTGATAGTGAATCAGTCGGTCGTCTTGCTCTTCTATTTAGAAGGTACAAGATGACTGGATCACCTCACAACTACTACTTGACAACGTAGTAAAATAAAGAGGGCGCATGACATGACATAACACAGAATAGGACAGTCAGAAATTCTTGCACACGATAAAAAGCTCTGATCGACGTAATCTTGTCGTGGTGATCACCTAAGCGGTAGTGTTCATCCGAAGAAGCTGTTGCTTTCGCAAGGCGATGCTTGTTATGTTTTACCTGGTGATACTTCATCTAAGATCTTGCATTCTTTCTTCTTACTATTATTAAGGTGAACTACGCGCTCATTACATGTTGTGAGTCACAACGAACACGGAAAACCAAAAACAGGAACCAGCGCATCAAGTCTTTAAGTAAGTACTTCGACGAGTGGAGGCGGAGAATGTGCGAAGGCTTACTGGCAGGCTTATAATTGGTGTCACATTGTACTAAGATAGAACCAGAGAGAGAGAGGGAAGATACATAAACAAGTCACTGAGAGACCGTGAGAGACGACGACGACCATGAGCTGTGTGTATATTTACCAATAGGATCAGCTTGATCTTCACGACATCGCTTAAGATAGGCCGCTAGGAGGCTACCTACACATTTTCAGGAAGATTAAGACTCATAGGTATGTGTTGGAGGAGCTGAAGATCAGGACAAGAAATAGACCTAATAACATAAGTAAGAGCAACAATTTTTACATATCTTCACCTCCATGATAGTACTATGTAATATTCATTGAATGATATATATTCGAGAACTTAGTACTACAACGAAGTAGGAACTACATTCCATCAGCACTCCTAAAAGCAACAAAATGACGATGAAATTGACGCCCGTAGAGGCGGCTCAGTTTGCTAGTAAGGGTCATGGCTTGGAAGGTTCTTCAGCTTCTGGAGGATCCTTTAGACCCGATCCCTTGCCCAAGGTTTGGTCCGTCAACGAGAAAAAATTCACACGTTATTTGCGGAAACGAAAGTACTTACTAGTACACTTCTCGTACATGATTATTTCTAGTAGTGGTGCACGTCGTTAGTAGTGCAAGCGGATGAGCATGAGGGGCGGCAACGGCAAGTTTGTAGTTACATTTCATCTGTACTTCGGTAAAAATTATAGTAATCCCCCCTATTTACCGCGGAAGCGCACGTATTTACTAAAAATAAGTTACAGTTATATTATACTCGTATGTAGACATCTTACACCCTCATCGAACAAAACATCAGAGAACGGCCACTAGAGGATCCCCGTTTGATTCCCGTGGAACAGAAGTTTGCAGGCGCTTTGTTTGGGAAAAATCGGGAACGCATAAAAAAAGTGGAGGAAAAATTCGAGGTGAAAATCGAAGTGGATGAGAATGGGCCACCTGTTGTTATGGGACTAGTATTTGGTCTGATTAGCTGTAGCAAAAGCAATTATAGCTTAGTAGCCGAAGTTGTAGTGTTCTTGTTACCACATTAGGATTACCTCTCTACTTAATAAAGCTCTTACAACTTGGAGAAGTAGTAGTGTTGTTACCACATTAGCATTACCTCTCTTAATAAAGCTCTTACAACTTGGAGAAGTAGTAGTGTTGTTACCACATTAGCATTACCTCTCTTAATAAAGCTCTTACAACTTGGAGAAGTAGTAGTGTTGTTACCACATTAGCATTACCTCTCTTAATAAAGCTCTTACAACTTGGAGAAGTAGTAGTGTTGTTACCACATTAGCTTTAGCATTACCTCTCTTAATAAAGCTCTTACAACTTGGAGAAGTAGTAGTGTTGTTACCACATTAGCATTACCTCTCTTAATAAAGCTCTTACAACTTGGAGAAGTAGTAGTGTTGTTACCACGTTACGTCTCTTAAAACTTCTACTTGGAAGATGAGCTGGCACTTCTAGACAGGAGTCAACTTCTTTACTTTCCTTGCATATCCTTGTACGACGAGAACGAGATCCTTATTTACTCATCGTCCGAGAACACCTACAGCTACACCAACCCTTCTATTTTTTCATACCATGCGCCAGCAAGACTTCTTCCCCACTGGAATCGCCTGGGGATGATCTCCAGCCAAAGGGGTCAATGATTTACTTGCGAATCAGTGGCGGTTCAGAACTCGACATCCCGGTCATCGCACATTATGGCCACCATGATGAATCACAATTTTCCAGCATTTGTTTAACTGATTAACGAAGTACTCAATAAAATGATTTTTTAGAATCTAGAAAGATGCGTTGCAGTTACATATGCAATCCTTCCTTCGTCTACTGTGAGCTCCGTTGAGTTGTGGTGGAAAAACTGCCGAAAAAGTGTGCTTAGTTGAGAACCGTGTCATTCTTCACTACTTTCAACCATGCTTACTAGGAAAGTAGATTGAAAGTAAAAATGATAACGAGCCTCGTGTTCTTCTAACCAGAGGAGTTTACGTATGCCGAGGAGAGTGTGAAGATTGACAGCGACCCTCTCTATCAGTTTTGTGCTCAGAATACAGCAGTCTTGCGAGATATTTCACGCAGCACGCGTGCCAACGTCACCTTACAGAAAGCGGGAAAAAAGCAAGATATTTTTTTATGACACAATATAAATATAGTTTTGTTGTATAAGTATAATGTATTCGATTCTTTCGAACTTTTCTAAACATGAATTCTTTCGAAATTCTGTGAACATGATGAACGGAACGAATTGATGTAGTGAATCTAGAAAAACTAAATCAACAAGATGAACTCAGTGGTCTCCAACCTACAAATACAACAAGTTGTTGATATGTTCTAATAAAAGCGTCCTCTTCATCATCTCCGTCTCCCTCACCCTCTCCGGGATCGACTACATCGATTACAGCTTCGGAAGTGCGAGTGCGAGGGCCGCGACCGAGTGTGAACCTAGCGTTGGATGCCTTGAGTACGCATTTCCTGTATTTCAAATTACATCGGGATATGGCGCAGTGCAACGCTGAGCTTGCTGCTTGCAAGCAGGCGCTGATGGCTGCTACACAAATGGCGTGAGCGTGCGGATGAAGAACGAGGAGGTGTCTCTTGGAGAACAGGATAATAATGATTGAGTGGAGTGGGACGAAGAACTTGCGTGCTGATTGGAGTTGGACCAGGAAGAAGTATCAGGTTGGACTTGGACACGCACCTTAGATGAACAATCATAGCAACATGGACAACTAAAGGTGCAACCTGGTGCTGGACCAGGTGGACGAGACGAAGCAGTGTCTGGTCCTAGAAGCAGGTGAAGTAGGTCGTCGAGATGAAGCATTTGGGACTGCGTCTCGACGTGGTATAATCAAGAAGAACTGCGGGAGCCTCGTGCTCAACACATGAAGTAATTCATTAGAGGAAACGTGTCTGAACTACCTGAAGGTCATTTGTTGACACAAGCATGGAATTCAATTGAAACTTGGTCATACATGATGAGTACTTGATATCTTAGATGAAAATTGATATACTAAAACAAGGAAAACCATCAAACCCAGCTGCTGCAGCATGAACTGTAGAGACGGAGTGATTTCATGTTCTACTGACACAAGAAATGTGTTGCTGCTTGGCCTGACAGACAAGACCGGAAGTTAAGCATGGTTGTCGATCCCTCTAGGTTCCAATTATGTCATCCCCTGCGATCGCTGCCAGGATCGCTGCAAGGAGCTTCAAGCTCAAGCATGCCTAGAAGTAACAAGTAGTCCAAGTTAGAAATCTTCCCAGGTACTAAACCAACTAATATCTTGGTCATCGTTCAAGATGACGAAACTTTCTGCACATCACAACTTCTACTTCTACTTGTTTGGTAGAACAACGAGAAGAAAAGCTGTCTTCTTGTTCTTTGTTCTCCACTTTGTCATCTTTACTGTCTCTTGTTGCCTTTGCTCCGTAGTTTCTGCTTTTCGCAGTGCTGGAGACTTGCGATTACGAAAGCGCGATGTTAGTGGGTCCACTTCCACAACTCCTATTGTCCCTACCACGACTTTGGAAGCCGCACCAGCCTCACCTGTTGTTCGCCACATACCACCATCAGCAAATGAAAACATCAATCTGTTGAAGATTCGACCGCCGTACACTCCGCCTCTAGCTCCGGAAGTGAGATCTGGGGTACTCTCTTGGGCCGCTTGGCTAAGTTATGGATGTGAAGAATGCGAAAATTACTTAGAGTTAGTTATGGACATGAATTATACTTACAAAAATTGATTAGAAGAAGCATCAGGATCAGCATCTGTTACCGCTGCTAGTCGGGTTCCCTTCTAGAAGAGCCAGCCGCGTCTAATTTTTGAAAGTCAAGCGTTGGAGCTCGCTATGCAAGAATCTTGTCCTCTTTGCGCTCAGCTATCTACCAGGGAAGGTGTTTGCTGTCCTTCGCCGTAATCCTAAGGAAATATTGAAGCCAAGACCCTTGCTGCGACTTGAAATTAAGAAGGCTTGTTGGAATGATTTTTGTTATCTCTCTCAGAAGTATTTTTTTCTTCTCTTCAGATCTTCGATGTTCTCTGATCTCATTCACAACTCAGAGTGAATCTTAACAAAGATAGACTATTTAGTGGCAGAAAATTATCATTAAGGGTTTAGGGTAGATAGAGATAGGGTGGGTATCGTTAAGGGTTTAGGGTAACGATAAATAGACAGAAGAGATGCGGAGACTATGAGCAGCGCTAACGAGACGCTGATTAGTGGTTGGCCCTTCGAGTTGGATTTTGTACTGGAATTGGAGCAGAAGGAGTACGAAGAAATTCTGCAAGGTCTTGACGAAGAAACAAGCACGAATATTAGGAGAAGAGCCGACGTGCAACAAATGCTTCCAGTAGAAGAGGAAGAGGAAGATCTTGACCAGAGGAGCAACTCGTACAAGAACTACTTGCTCAACAACAAGAAACACGAGAGCCAAAATATATTGCAACGCATGACAATGCAAGTTGATCTTCCGACCTCCTCTTCCGTGGAAGGTGGAGCACAACATCATGGGTTCTTCGCAAGTAGCAATGGCGTGTCATCTACTTCTCGTCCTCTAGATGCTGGGCGCCGGCGTATATTGGCGAAGTATTCTGGTTTGTATGACTTGGTCGGGGAAGAAGGTCTTCATGGAGATGGACAAAGAGAACAAAAAGATGCTGACGATGAAGATGTCAAAATTAGTTCTTGCGTATCGAAAAATAGAACTATTATAAAGCAGACCACTAGTATAAGACGAAAGTATGTGAAGCGTGGAACTAGTGGCGAGGTGACACTGATGCATGACGTAGAGACTGGTATGTTCTGGCTCCGGGACATAGGTGAACCAGTAGCGGTCTACGATAGCACAGGTTGGTTCATTCCAACTACTATCAGAGGTGCGGTAGGTGATGTTGATACTGATGCCTCCTGGAGGCAAGATGAAGTTGAACGACGCGTCGATCTTCAACGACATGCTGTAGGAGTTGATGGTGTCCGCTCTTCAAAAAGCCTCAATCCGAGGGAACACAAAGTAGATGATGTCACCAGGGCAGCGTGTCAGAGCAGGGAAGTGCAGAGACTAGAACAACTACACGACCACACTGGTACAGCCGCGCCTTCTCTTGCCGCACTAGAAGGCGCCATGAACACCTACACAGCTCTAGTCGGTCCAGGGTCTAGTTTCGACGTTCTGCCATCTACTTCTGATGGACCTACGTCACCAAGCGCACCAGGCGGTAGACCGCGTGGGCACGATATCCTACGAGGAACGAGTAGAGGACCCGCAGCCGACATGATGTTTTGCAAGAACGGTACTTCTGATAGGCAACAAGGTCTGTCGTGTACAGGCTATCTGACACGCAGAGACGACATGCAGATGGAAGGCGCTTCGTCGACTGTCTCTGGTTGTGCAAAAAACGACGACGACGCAGACATTGCAGCGTTGATTTAAGAGTAGTACTGGTACTTGAGAAGTTGATAGTAGAGAGGGATGATATGCATTTCCCAGTTGGGCTAATATGGGAGTCGGCCTCGAAGTCGGCTGCCATTTTGTCTCTACAGTATGTAACTTGGACAATCATAGTTGAGCATGTTAATTGATTGCTTGAAAGGGGGGTGGCATATAGTCCTAACGCAAAAAAAAAAAACTCTACGGTGGTCGCGAATGACCATAACAAACAGGCGGGGCACACATGACAAGCTTGTTTTATGCATAGCGTAGCAACGCGTACCTTTATCATCAAGAATGGTAGGCTGAAGTGACTTGATAAATCTTCATCCGAAAAAAAAACAAGGCAAGGGTGTTGGAGATGCACTAATTTGGTTACTAACAAATCTCGTCTAATTCTCATCGCAACTTAGCAAAACGAGTGGCGTCAGCGCTCTAGCGCTCGGTGGTGCGGATGAAGAAGAGGAAAAAAGTTTAAGTTATATACGACCAGGACTTGGAAAAGAAGCACAGATCACATCTTGAGATGACGGTGATGATGATCCCCATGTTCTTGATTCTCCTCGTTCCCGCTGTAGAAACTAAACGCTCTGCTCCTTGAATCTTCCCGTTTTCCTTTTGCTCCAGAAGGTTTTTCAAATCACGAATTTCGTGATTTAGGTAAATATTTAAGGATTTCTTAGTACGTGTCTACTCTTGTAAAAATTTGTCCATTCATACCATATCACCACCGTCTCTGGAAAAGAAGCACAGATCGCGTCCTTTTTTGGTCCAGCAACGGTGGCGAAGTACCCTAGAGGGAAGGTAACAGACTCGTCCTGGACAAAGTTTGATTTTGATGGCGGTGTGCGACCTGTATTCAGAAAGAGAAAAGGCAGTACACGGGGAACAAGTAGTTGTACTTCGAACATCTTCGATGGAGAAGGAGGTAGAGAAGTAAAAAGTCAAGACCGTCATGAAGGAAAACTTCCAGAAAAAGAAGATGAATCACACTCATCATCGAACAAGGAAGTAATGCGCATTTACGATCGGGATTCGCAGCGTATTCTGGTACGAGAGATGATGCGTCACGCCAGTGTCTTGGTACCTAATCACTGCACGCAGCTAGATCCCTTGGTTCTGATGCTAATTACGTGGTGGCAGGATGCATGCGAAACTAGTGCTCCTGGAGGTGGTGGTTCCGGCAGTCGTGCTAGTTGTACTAGTTCCGCTGTGGAAAAAGCCGCAATGGATGCTACTGTACTGACGACCAGAGGAAGGGGGGGTTCCTCATCGAGTACTGAGAGTGGTGTTGATAGCATCCTACTTGATACTAATGTTGCTAAAGCACCTCCACCTTCTGCTTCCAGTACTACAGGAACCAAGATTATGAAACCAAAATCTGTTATCATTATCGTACTTTTCTACTTAAGAAACTTGATAATGATAACAGATTTTCTTTTCATAAAAGCACCTCCTTCTGCTTCCAGTTGTACTACATCAAGTGGAACTTCTGCTTCCAGTACTACAGGAACCAAAGTGAAGAGAGGCAAACTTATCAAGAGCAATCGTGGATCCCGCCGTTCGCGATTTGTGCGTGCCCCCCGATTTGTGAGTCATAGTCTGGTGGCGAAATATCCGGCTTTTGGTTCAGTGTGTCGTGAACTTGGTGGCATTTTCGTAGACCGAAAGAGCCCAGCCTCAAAGAAAGAATGCGCACAAGCTATCTGCGATCATACTGATCATTGGTTGGCTGCAGACCCAGACGAACGGGAACCACTAGTCGTTTTATGATTCGAGAAGATGAAGCTGATCAACATGATGAATAGAATACAACATCTAGTACTGCAATCAACTGTTCATCTACTGCATAGAAGATGTTGTAGAAGAAGTTGCGGATCTGCCTTCTTGATGTTGCATGCGCAACTTCAAGAAGCCATATTTTCTTTCTAATCCATTTTGGTGAGGGTGGATTATCGAATCATGAAGGAATACTAGATCTACGATCTGGAGCTTTCCAGAATCCACGTGCATCGATTCGGCCGATCATGCTGCGCTACACACCCAATCTCGCAGAAACCATGTGGTACTACAAGGAAGAAGATAATTATCCTAGTACAAGCACCTCCTCCACACCTGGTGGCCCAACACTATCGCAGCACTACAAGAAAGATGCTAGCGTAGTTCTTGACGGTGGACAAGTAGCAGACGGAACTCTACCAGGCCGCGGCCAAAACGAAAAACCACTAGGTCCAGTGGTTGCACGCTATCGAAAAAATGTCGAGGACGGTCAACAGACAGTTCCTGCTAGTGAGCTCGAGGGCCCGCTTAGTACTCCTACCTGGCTAGAGCGTCATGTAATTGTTATGAATCTTGTACTTCTTCGTATTATAGCTAGAATAATTTATAGAACGGGTTGTATAGGATGTGGATGGCCTTGGATGGATCGGATGGACCTACTAAATCCTTGGCTCCTACTTGAAACGCTTAGCGAAGCGGGGAAGTCCATCCGTTCCATGCGATCCATCCGATCCATCCCATCCTGGACCGGACACCCCTAGAAATTGTTCTAGTATACTATAAAAATTCCTGCCGGGTGCGGTTAGAAGTTTTCCCTCATAAATCCTAGGTGACTTAGTCCATCCAATTTCAAAGTATGACAATCATGATCATGATAGTCTTTCTAATCTACCTCCAAGTCCAACTGACGAACGGAAGACTCCAGAGAAGGCACCACGACGCAAGGTCGTAGTTAAGGGTTTCCACATTGCATTCTGCGTCTGCAACCCATTCATTCTTGACTTGTTTTCCAGTTATAGGAAAGAGAAGTCGAGGCTCCTGGTCTGCAGAAAGCCAAAATCCCACTTCTAAAGTAGTAAAGTTTTTACCAACCGACTCCATGACGGGGGATGATGTGACGACCGATGCGTGGCGAGACCGAGTGCAGGAAGAGATGCGACTCAGCTTCGCAGAACTTTCTCTTCGAGAAGAACAAAAATAATGCCACCTGATGCTAGTTGGTTCTATTTGATTCAATCAGTAAAAGAGAAAATGAAAACAAGAAATTCTGGGCGATTACGTTTTCTACAAGTAAAATGAAAAACGAAAGAAACTACTCATCTACTTGCATTTTTACATGTCAGGTCAGTACCAGCAAGGAGGAAGCCTCCCTATGAACTAAAGCGAACATGATATAACCCTATCAATGCTAGATTTTGATCCAAAACCATTTGTTTTTGTTAGAAGCCAACACCTCACGCTAGGTTTAGGCACATTCATTCATTCATCGTCCGCGACAAAAAGTATTCATATTGACTGCCGTATAGCACATACAAGTTTTGACTTTTTCCATGTTGATTTTTCTCTTCGCGTTTTCTATTCTAGAAAGACTAGTTTCTTTCATTATCACAAATAATCGGTCCTCTGTATCATCTAGATCTAGATGTTGTTCTGTATCTCTACAACTGTGCACTCTCTGTGATCTTGCTGCGAAACATATTACTTATGTGAATCAATTATACCCTGCTGTCAAGCAGGTTGTCAACTCGGTAGTTACTACGTCTCCAACGTGGTGGTGGTCGCGAACAATAAAAAATGTCAGGAGATACACTTCATCTTTTTACCTCACCAACCAAGATGTTGATTGGATTTCAATATCAAGAACACAGCATGGCACATGAAATGAGCTTCCGAATTCCTTGACTTCTAATACATCATCTGAGTGGTCTCTTCACTCTCTCTGCTCCTCAATATCCTCAGAGGAGGTGTCCCGACGAGAAGATTTCCTTGCTGATTTTTATCAAAGTTTATTCTTCAAGAATGAAATCTATATAATGTTGACGGACCGCAACGGCTGTTCCCAATGATCTGACTTATTCGGTTTGTTATTTTTACATTTAGATTATAAGGCGAATGAGCAACATGTTGGTCTCCCTGACTCGATCGAGATCCCTGAAACTGAAAAGCCACAGGTTTGGATCTTCCTCGTGATGTCGAACCTCCGACGGTGGTTGGTGGTTCCTCAGTTCCTTGGTTCATCTGAAGACTCGACTCCGTGTCTGTTGTAATGAAGCTGACACTTCTTCTCCGTTCATCTTCGGGTACTGGAATAAGAACCTCTCAACGGATGGCTTGGATCGAGATGGACAACTCTTAATAAGGTAAAAAGTTTGAAAGAAAGGTGGCACTCTATCGCCAATCATGATTTGGTTCATCCTTTAGCTTCACATGCTCCCTCGTCTTGCCCGCACACATTTCTTCATCCCAAAGGAGTAATATTAGTCGTGCTTCTTGACGTGATCCTGATTCTTCGCGACTTGTTCGTCGTTGAATAAGTTACTTCTTTTGGTCTAAAATTTCTCATCATCTACTTATAATTTTTTCACTTCTTGCTCTAGTTTGAGTACGTCGCACTCGTAGGAGTTCATCTTTATTTAAATGTTCTTTCTATGTTGTATCTGAAGACTAAAACTACATCACTTGATTTTCGCCAATAACTCCGACCTCCGCAGGCACGAAATCGTAAATAAAGGACAACATAATGGATTAACTACAAGATTATATCACCTTGTTCAACTTATAGATACTAAAGTCACTGTTCAACTTCTAAGAATACAACTCGTTTAATATCTAAAAAGATGGCCCGTTCTCGTTCGCGCAGTCGTGGTAGGAAACGAGAGAAGGATGACAAGCCTGCTGACGGGAAGAAAAAACGTAGTCGGTCGGAGGAGTCAGCAGAGAGGTCAAGGGAGCGAGAAAAGCGACGCAGGCGGAAGCAGAGGGAGTTTATGTCACACCAGTCAAACAAAGGATCATCAAAAGGAGGCATGAATGCAAGTACTTAAAGAATACTTTACTCGACAACATCTTCACAACTACTGGTAAACAGTTGTTCCTTTATTTGGTCAGGCTGAATGACGTTCTTGACCTTGACGAAGAAGCTCGTCATCACTAATATTACAATTTATATTTTTGAATACAGAAACCCAAACCTGCTCAACTTATCTTCTGCGAAAATTACCCTCTACAGGCACACGCGCGGGAATGTTTTGGGATGGATTTCAATGGATTCCGTCTGAAGCAAGTACCAACAACGCAGCCGCAGCAGCACAGCGAAAACTAAAGCGCCTCTATATTTATGATACCGTTCTTCTTTTTTCATTTTCCTCAACTCAAGTAGATCATGAGTCCATAGCCGTACTCCATAAGTAACTACATGCTAAGAAAACACACGTTCTTCTGGGAATTATGCAGCTCTTAGCATGCTAAAAATACGCTTGAGCAGTAAGAGGCCCTATGTGCATGTAAAAGGATCCCCACTCTTACTTCTAATATCTCGGCAATGTCCCTGTCGGATGCAGTGAGGAACTATTTAAGATATCGCTCATCGAGAAAATGCGGGAGTCCGAAATTATTCCGTCAGATCGCGACTCTCAGTCCATGCAGCTGCTCATATGGTACATTGTTGTAGCAGTAAAAGTACAAAAGATCATGGCAAAGGTTTTTATGGCGAAGTCTTGTTGATGAAGCTCAGCTCCTTCTATTGTAGGAGCCTCCTCAACGTCGCCCTTGATGTAGCTATCATTCCGCATGAGTGAGTGCAACGAGATCTTCAATAGATATGCATTATATTCGAAAGTGTCTGTTGTAACTCAACCTTCGCTCTTCCAGGTTGCATCCAGAGCAGCAGTATGGCTTTGTAGAGCTTGAGAGTGTAGAGATGGCAGAGAAAGTACTGGCAAGACTGGACGGCATGCTTGTGAACGGAAACCCCGTGCAGATAAAACGACCAAACGATAGTTCTGTTGCAGCCAGAAATATTCCGGGAGTTGCGCCTGGAGCAGGTATGTTGATTCTTTACAAGTTTTTCCAAAAAGAAGAAGAACTAACTTTATCGCCTTGTTTGTCTCCACCACTCCCCCAGTTCTGACATTGAGGAACAGAGGGCACTCCATGTAGTGATATCTTTACTTTTACCAACCACAGTCGCCGGCGCTCCTCTCGCAATTGCGGCGCCGCCAGTATGCACGTCACGTATAGTCCAAATTAGTGATGCTCTCCAGTATGATCCGTATAGCACTGTGCATGAAGACTTCATTGATACAGTGGAGGATATGGTAGAGGGGTGTTCACAGCACGGAAAGATCAATGCCGCCAACACGCGCATTATCAAGCAAGAGCACCTGCAATTGCTGCTCGACGCCGGCCTTGCGGATAGCGTGCAGGTACAACAACAGTTTTCTTGGATTTGGTGATCGATATAATCTACAACAATGATGACTTTTTTATTTGAAACTGGTCTAGAAGAAGAACAAGAAGTAGATCTGTTTTGCATAATTCTTTATCGCCTTACAAGAATATGACTCAAAATACCAGATCGGCCATGTCTTCTTGGAATTCTTGTCGATGGGTGATGCAAGCCAAGTAATGATGAAGATGCAAAATCGAAAATACGATGGGCGATTCCTGCGTTACCAAAGTTTTCCAGAGGATAAATTCTACGCGCATGTTGTCCCTCTCTCACCACCGCAATAGACATGATACAGCAGAATCAGGTCATCGATAAGTGTTGAACCAGTGAACTCCTTCACTGACCACGTGTCGTTGACAACCGACAGCCGCAGCTAAGCAGATCATGAATGCCTCTCCTGTTTTATCATGACGGTGCATTCTGGAGCTGACACTGACAATAATTGCCAGCCTTTCTACTGGCAGAATCGCCACGAAGAAGAATCGCGCAAAGATGAGCCAAGTCCTCCACTCTCGCCTATAGAGGACTTCTAGCGGTGAAAGTCCATGAAATAACACCTTTTTTGATGAACCCCAAGAACGTGTTGAAAGGATAAAAATCTCTAATGAACTTCTTTTTACACCAACACTAATATTCGATGTTAGCAGTTATGCTTATGACCAATGCTCCTTCTAAGTGGTACGCATACTTATAAGAGCAAACACGTTTTGTTTCGCAATGATTTCAACTGACCGAAGGTCTCGATCCGCATCTTCATTTGTGGACGACGCAGGCGACTTTCTATCGACTTACACGTGTTCTCCAAAGTTTCACTAGGATCGCGTATGTTCATGTTGATGCGCTTCGTCCTGTCCATGTCAAACTTGGAGTGTGGTACTGCTAGACGTCTGGGTGATGTGCAGATCCGTAACATGTGCTGGATGTGAACATTCGGTACATAGTTGAGACGCCGAGGAATGTAATTTTGCACGAACCTCTAACTCAGGCAGTGCAGGAGATACATGATGAGTTCTTGGGATGGACTCACGGTGCATGAGTCGACTACTAGTTGATGCAATTAAGAAGGATATCTGGGCAGTAGTTGGAGTGACACTTTTTTACGTCGTTGCGGCACAGATGTGGAACGATGAACCATCCTCGACTTCTGCTTTTAACATCAAGTGGTGGGCGTGGCGGACCCAGCTTAATAAGGAGACCAGGAGAGGTGCCATTAAGCGACGAAAATCCACTAAAGAAACCAGCAGAGGTGTTGAGGCTGAGCGGCATAAGCAGAGATACGCTCTAACAACTATGTCTGCAGAAGAAACTCGCTGTAAAGCTGATGAACTCTGGAAGAAGAACAGAAGCAACAACTTCTTTCCACTTCCTTGCTTATAATACTCATGATTACCACCCGCCTAGTGAGCTGGAAGAGATGTGCTTAAGAGGAGGGAGCGAGAAAGTGCAGGACAAGAACGGTAGCAAAACAGCGCGGCGTTCTAGAAGCAGCGACTTCGTCTGCTTTATATTCTAGCACTTTGGACGTTCACTTCTCTCAAAGTCGACCCTGAACAACGAAGCTTGTGTGACCTGGAGACTTTCTTGATCAAGATGTTGCGTCGGGAAGTGAAGAAGCGCGCACCTTCGCAGAGCTGCATTCATGAAAGTATGTCGTTTCCGTTTTTGATTTCTAGTCTTGCACGACAGCGAGAAGAGCTCAGCTCTCGAATGATCTAGAAGGGGCTTCGCCATTATATGTGCGCTACACATTATAGCTCTTTTTTAAGGCAATACTCGCAGGTATATGTTGCAGCGTTGGCACTGCTCGACGGAGTTTCAATCACGTAGTTCTTGTTTCTTTTATCATTTTTTGGAGCATGATTGGTGGTCCTTCTCAGGGTACGTTCACCTGACGTTGCAGGTTTTTCCTGAAGGGCCGCTGCCCACTAGAGTATGAAACTCTTTGCTTAGGTGAATAGCCGCTCAGCTTATGATCATCATTGGTAGATGTTGTTGACTCCCACCCACGACCTCATCTTGAAGACCCATTACCTTGGCCTCAAGCTTAACGTGACTAAACGTGCTCAATAGAAAACCTTCAGAATAAAGAAACGCTATAAAAAATTTATAATGATACAGCAAAAAAATGATAAAACAACATGGCTCGGCCTCGGCACGAAAACAACAGGGCTCGGCCCTGAGGGACCACAACAACGGGTTCGAAGTAGCATGTCTGAGGACTGGAAGGATCCCAGGATAGGTTTTTTTTCCAAGTCTATTTAGTTTTAGAAAGAAATGTTGGCAGAACTTTTTAGATGAAGTGCTGGGAGATGAAACTACAATGTGTTGAGTTAAAAATCACATGAAAAAGAAGAGAGCAGAGGGTGAGGGAAGATCACGATGATGCCCAGTACTCGAATAAATGTAGGACTACTCGTCGGTGGAGCTGCTCCATGCAGGAGCAGCTGTATAGCAGTGGGCCTGATGGCGGGTGGCTACGGCACAAGCAGCAGCAGCAGTGGCTGCAGGAGAAGACATTCAGCTGACAGGGACGATGGCCACGTCCAGCGAAAACCGGGACATGACGGCAAACGTACGATGAACCCACTTCTTTCCTTCACCTCGTCCACAGCAAATGCTACCGCATTCTTGAAGATGTCGGCACACCAGACCTCGTCTAGGCGATATTTCGTGTCCCTTTCCAAGCATAACTGGAGAGGCCATGATGTGAAGCTCTGTCTGCGTGGTTTGGAGCAAAAAATGAAAATCGCAGGAAAAGCAAACAATCCACGTTCTCCCTTCAGGAAAAAAACAATTATGGCTAGTACCGTGAACCCACCTCGTCTCATAGCATCTTTTAAGTACTTCAGTAGCCATTTTGTACTTCTTCTACTTGGAAAGTGCTAAAAGAAAAAGATCTGCTAATAGTACATGGGTTGTCCTTCTCGGTTGTACCTCTAACACAACGTCAAACGGCTCGTGGCGAGATCTACAGAGGCAAGAGCAGGCAAGGAGAGCAGGAGGGGGATCCGATGATGGAAGTGGTGCATCGATTTCTGCAGGCCTCCCAGCCGTCCAAACAAGTGGAGCATCTCCGTTTCCTAGTTTTCAAGAATTCCCACTTCGGCGCGAGGTGCAAACTGCGTTGTTGAAGATGAGCATCCGCGTTCCGACAAAGATACAGATGTCCTGCATCCCCAGATTGCTGATGCGGAAGAAGAAACCCGGAGAAGAGAATGGGATGGACCCTTTCCAATCAGTCATGGACAACTACGCAAGAACTTCGTGGGCAGGTGCACAGGGGAAGTCGTCGCTTCTGTTGCTATGCCAGATGGTTTTTTGATCTTTTACTTGTTCTTGTAGTACTTGTAGTATAGATACTATGTATAGTATCATCTTCTTCTTCATGATCATGTACGACGCCCGCACGAACACAACGACCTCAATCATGTCAATCTGATAGAGAAAATATAATCACCCAATTGATATGGAAACAAATCAATCTACTTATTACAAACTGCAGTATGATCTCTTCCGCAATCGCACCAACCTCGCCGTTGTCCCCTTCTAATCCAAGTAGCAGGCACAGGATCAGGAAAGACAGTGGCCTACTTGGCACCATTGATACACAATTTGCTAGAGGAGTTCGATCCACACGTCCACCCGATAGTGACGCAGCCACGATGCCTCATCGTCGTTCCAACGAGGGAGTTAGCATTGCAGATTCTCAAGTATGGAAGTGGATGTTGTTGTTGGAACGATTTGGGCGTTCGATAATTTTTACATGTCAAAGTAGCTAACTTGTAGACAATCATAATGAAGGCACTAGTCTCTTTCTCTTCACTCAAGTTTGAACTTCTCTTCTCTTCACTCAAAAATGAAGGTACAACTAATCACTTAGAATTTCTCATTCTCTTCACGACTCCTCCTTCTCTTCCCCATGCTCCTCATGCTTTAATCTTGAGTGGTCCGTGTCTTCAGCGAGGTTAGTTCCATGGCTGCATGTCCCGGTCAATCCTTTGTGCAGGAAAGTAGGATGCTGTGCAACACAGGTGTGGATCTGATAGTGGGCACTCCGCATCGTTTGCTCATACATCTGACGAAGAAAAACCTGAGTTTTCGAGCACTTGAAAGCTGCGTCTTAGATGAAGCGGATACGTTGTGCGACACCTTCTATGAGGCGGATATCTGCAAGTTGCTTGCGCGAATGAGCAAAGCCAGTCCACCACAGATGGTGCTCTGTTCCGCAACGAGGACAGGCGCGGTGTCAAATTTTTTACAGAAGTCGCTCGCTTTGCCTGTAGATAGCGTTGTAACGGATGACAGTCACACAGTTGCCGAGAACATCGACCAATGCTTCGTCCCCACTCGTGGCCGGCTCCGACGGAACGTTCTAACCGAGATTCTGGCGGAATCCCCCCAGAATTGGACGAAACAGAAGACGTTGGTCTTCACGAACACGGTGCATACTTGTCGCAGTATTCAGAAGCATTTGAAGGCACAGGGCTTGGACTGCGATGTCTTACACGGTGAAATGGGTCCTAGGAAGAGGTCGAAAGTCATCCGCTCGTTTTCCGGCCAAAATATTGACGAGCTCAGTGACAGCTTTTCGCTTGAAGATAGTTGTGTCGAAACATCAAGCTCGACTTCATCGTCTTCATCTGCTGGGGCTGCTGCTGCAATTCAGACAAGCTCATCTTCAGCTTCAAAAGAAGATGCTTACTTGAAGAACTTGCCAAGTCTGAAGGAACGCGCAGCCGCGAGCGGAAACAACGAGTCAAACAAAGACTCTACTACATCGACCAGCATTGGAAATATTAATGCAGGAGGTGGGCCAGCACCTTTAGCAGGCAGCGTCCGGACTTTGCGCAGTAGCATCTTGAGTCCTCGTTACACCAGGTTGAACGACCCCATGAAGAAGCCATCGCCTGGCTTGCTGATTGCTACTAATCTCGCTTCTCGCGGCCTAGACATTTCCGACGTTAATCATGTGATCATGTACGACTTGCCGCAAACTTTAGCCGACTATCTACATAGGGTCGGACGCACAGGCCGCGCAGGGGCAGAGGGCCGAGTAACCACAATCATGCGACGAGGCGATCTACCGCTGGTGAAACAAATCCAAGATTTGACGAAAGATCCTTCTCGTCTGGACATGAAGTACACGAGTAACAGCATACGGAAGATTCTGCAATTAGAGAAGTGGAAGTTTATGTTGACGCACATGAAGCGCAGATACGGGAATGATCCCTGGCTCCGAAAGCGAATTGGGCTACCTCCGAGACGCAATGTAGGGTCTCCGGAGAATAAGAAGGTACGATTTGAATTAGAAAAGCGCATGAAGCTGAAACGGCATATGGAGTTCCTGGAAAAGAGAGGCAGGATACCAAAGGGCTACGGCATTCCGCTTATCCCTGACGAGCACATCGAAAGGACTGAGAGTCAAACGGTCTCCGTGTTGACGAAAGACGAAAAGACCGGTGTAATGCAGGTGTTGCCGAGGCGAAGAGCCCAGCACATTGAGGATGACGATGGCGGCGAGATCGTTGGCGAAATCACGAGTCCTGGCGACAATAGTAAGCTGATCAAAAAACGTGGTTTGTCGGAGTTGAACCGATTGAAGAGGCGGAAAGCAATCACGCTGTTGGGTGGACAGAAGCTACGACCAGATGTACCGGAGAATGTTGATTTAGATCGATTGCCCAATCTGGTGCTCAAGAGAGGTGGGAGAAACATGGAAGCCGAAGAAGGCAGTGCGCCGAGACACAGCTACAGAGGCAGACAGAAGGAGAGAGATAAAGAAATCGCAGGGAGAAAACGCGCGGCGGCTGCGGCAGAAGCTTTCCAAGAACAACAAAGAAGCAGTTATCCCTTCGACACTAGCACTACAAGCAGCAGTACTAGTTTTGCCGACCTTTCCGCAGCTGCTATGTCAGCGAGAGGCAGGAAGAGCTCAGGAGGAAAGATGCTAAAGCATCCGCCACTGCACACGAGCGATCACGAAATGCGTGGAAGACCGGAGTTCTGAGTATAGTTCCATTTCCATAGGATGAGAATTATTTTAGAAGGAAGTGTATGAAGATGTAGTAGTCGTGTACCTGTCACAAATCTGTTACCAGGAATAGAGACGCTTAATACCACGAGTTGACTATCCGATGATCGTCCTCTTCTCAACGCAGGAGCGTGTTTGTATTTTACATCTAATGACTCGACTCGATCACGACAACAGTTTTTTGCTTCAACATAAGCCCGTAGTCCAAGTCCAAAGTACTTTTCAATTTCATAGTTTACCTTTACGCACATGCAGGCGGTGTGTAAGTATCCTCATGCCCTTTCTACACAAAGACAAAGGAAAGCTCTATGTTCATGTTTTTCTCCAAAGATTTCTTTGCAAAAAGGGAATGACGGAAAACGTGATGTTATAATAGTAGGGACGAAAAATAATAGACACTGCACACTGCAGTGATTGCCGCGGGGACAGCTACTTGCTTCGTAAACAGACCTAAACGAGCATCCTTTTGTTTTTTTCTACTTAGGCTGGCTCCACCACTTCTATCAAACAAGCATCCTTTTCTAGTTAGGCTGGCTCCACCACTTCTATCAAACGCGCATGCCAAACACGTTCGAGAGACTGAGAATATTATTTGAGCGAGGATATTATCTGAGAGATTGGTGAACTGCAGTTTGAATCCTCTACTAACCACGAATCGGACTTCTACTTCCACTCAGAGGACGTTTCGCCTTCCTTATTAACTGTCCATCCTAGTCTATTTCTAACTACATCATGTGAAATCGTCCATACTATAAGTACAGTTCAGAGAGGAAAAAAAATGAAGGACTCGTCTCGACGTGGCACTCATGCGGGCGGCGCGAGAACGTGCTCCCTGCCGTTTACTGGTAGTACTCACAGGAACAAGACGATGCTGGGTTATATTAATTCCATGATGAGTTGTTCCTTAATAATTATGCTGAAACTGCTTGGTCCTCTTGCCTTCGCACAGCAGGACATATCAACAACAATTGACGCAAGAACTTCAACGGTTCTTCCTTTCTCGCTGTCTGGAGACGCAAGAACTTCAACGGTTCTTCCTTTCTCGCTGTCTGGACGTGACGACGAAAAGGTCGCTCCCGACCTGAATATCGCTTTTCAGCAAACGCTGGATTCTCTAGTGGATCCGGCAGAGGCGAGAGAGCGTTTGGCTACCGAAACAGAGATCATTGCCAATTCTGCTATCAAGCAGAAGCGGCATACGAGTTTTTGGCAAGCTTTTAAGAATGAAAATAGTTTGTCGATGCTCAAGGCGGCAACCGCACAGCAGAGCAGTGTCCGCGTTGGGGGCGGGGAAGCGTCACGCGCTGTGGATGGAAGAGCAGAAGCAAGTGCATGGTCACAAAACTCCTGCACGCATACTGGTTCTACTTTCTTCAACTCGTCTACATGATTTGATGAAATTTTTCAACAAAATATAATGCTTCCTCCGTGTAAGTAGTGCTGAAGAACGTCAGTAGCAAGTGCAACTACGAGAGCGACCCTCTCCACTTCTTCATGTCGCCTTCTCTACCAGCCATTACTACAGATCCCCACGGCGAAATGCATCCTTGGTGGTCCGTGCAGTTGGAAACACAGCTGCCCATAGGCGAGGTTCACATCCTTAACCGATTAGAAGCTGCAGAACGGTTATCGGAGTTTGAAGTTCGCATTGGCGACGATCGGAACCTTGGCAGGTTTAAGCCTACAAACTCTGCCTCAGCATCTTCTGCTATAGGTTCATACACTGTGTGCGGACGTGGTACTAATCCAGGTGCAGGAAAGTGGGCTGTTGTCGACTGTGGTGGAATAGAAGGACAGTACCTAGCTATCGTGATCACGAAAATTAGGGATGCAGGATTTTCATTTTGTGTTGGCTAAGTACTCCTGTTCTGTGAGACTGGTAGTAATGTTGATCCGATTTCATTACAGTAATCATGAACTTCAACATCTCCATCCACAGATACGATTTCATTACAGGAGTAATCATGAACTTCATCTCCATCCACACTAACGACCTCTAAGCATCAAGAACCCGCAGTCCTCACCTTGTGTGAGGTGATCGTGTATCCGCATAGTGTGCGGCACCATCCGTACTTTCTGTCGGCGTCCTTAGCGTTGCAAGAGTTTCTTGCTGTGCGGACAGTGTTTGGTGGGGAGCATCGTCTTGGGTACTACGTGTTAGCTCTGGCGAAATTGCGGCAACTGTTTAACTCTCTGCTGAGAAAAGAACCAGCTGATTTAGAGGGACTTGGAGGAATAGACGAGGGCGGAGAGCAGGGAGGAGTACTAGAATTAAGGCTCAACTTTCAATGGTCATTGGGGTTGGTCACTGAGATCGAAGAGGCGACCCCTTGAGAGAACAGGGGAAAACGAAGGGAAAGAAGGTGGTCGCTTCCGTTCGGAGTCAGTGGCCACTGAATGCTGAGCTTTAATAGAAGTTTCAGACTCGTCGTCTGCCTCTGAAGTGGCTGTTGACGGTGCCACAACTTCATCTTCTCCTAGAGGCCGTCCTTCAGCCGCTGCACCCGGTACCTGGATTGCGCAGTTGGAGGAGCTGTATTCTGCGTTGTCCATCGAGGTCAGTCCTGAGTTTCGTTCGCGACGAGAGTTCATGCAGCTACGAGCGGAGATCTATGCGAGTATTGGCTTCTCCAGCAGTTGCGCTGCGTTGATGCAACATGCTGATCGGGAGTCTAGTTCGGGGCTTGCGAATGGAGATGAAAATCCTAACTCTTCCAAGAACAAGAGGAAAAGCAGTAGCTCTTCCAAAGAACTTGATGTCGTAGGAGGAGATGAAGGTGATGTTCGAAACGTTGCTGCGGCGATTAGCACGGTCAGTTCTCTGAAAGGAACAGGGAAAAAAGCAAATCACCATGTTGCTAAGAAAAAGGAACAAGATCATGCAAGTACGTCTTCAAGGAGTGGCGCATTCTCAACATCATCTTCATCATCGTCTTCTTCCGATCAATCCCTTCAACTCCAGCACCAACAGGAAGTTTGTTGCTTAGATTCCATTCTCGGAACCGCGAGTGGATGCGTCGCAACGTCTCTCGGCATCTACAAGTTCATAGACGCGGAGGATGAGGCAACGGAGCTCTATGAGCGGGCCATGGTGCAGGGTTTGGCCGCTTGGCAGAGCTACTTTCAGACCTGTGAAGTCTACTTGCCATTTCTATCGAGTTCTTCTGCGGGTAGTTCAGGCGCACGCTCTGGGGGAATGTGGGACCGTCGAGGGCCTGATTTGGTTGGTTTGATATGGCTATAATTGTGTTAGTTTCTTTTCACATCCTCGTCTTCAAAGAGAATGAAGTAAGTGCGCCGTAGAAGTGTTTGTTTTGATGTCTTGGTCTTCTAACTACAGCATAGTTTTTCTAGTTCGTTGAAATTTACGACCTTTATTCTTGCTTTTTATCCCCCCTATCTAGCTACTTTGCTAATCGGATCCGACTTGATCGAAAAGAGCCGACCGTTGCTAGAACAAGACCTCAAGCGAGTGTTGATGGATCCTCTTGGCTTGCTGAGTTCTCTCTTGAGCGAAGCCAGTGTGCTGTCAGATGCGGCGTTGAAGTATCCGAGTGTTGAAGCCCTCCTTGACCAACGCAAAACCGAGGTGGACGGTGGTGCTGGTGATGTTGCCGTCGGAAAAGGCGGAAAGGGGAGGAAGTTATGAAGTATCTTGATGTGGTGTGGGGAACAGCAACAATTCCGTGGATATGAAGCTACCTCTGAATAAGTAAACTAAATTGATGAGATGATTGACAACAGGATTGATCTCGTTCGTGATTTTTGTACTAGGTTTGGCTACAACAACAACCTCTTCTAAAGCAAGGAAAAGGATCTGACTCCTCGAGTGGACGCGGCAGGATGGACCAGAGTGAACAGGATCGTCTCGACGCAGCTGCCAGCACTTCTAGGACAGGCGCTCCCTCATCATTGCAAAACGCACAGTTTGCGCGCATGGTGAAGATGAGTAACGAGAAACGCATCGCCAACGGAAACTTTGGATTCGAAAGGAGTAAACAACTAGGAAGCTCAGGATCATCTTCAGGTAGTGAGGAGGACGCCTCCGATCTCGCACAGCAAGAACAGAAGTTCAATCGCAATACGTTTTTCCATGTTGCGGCAACGCAGAGTGGTGCGTGGCTGAAATTCGTGCTGTACAACGGCGAACTAGGCTGGAACCCGACCTACTGTTCGGAGCAGACACATCTTCAACCACTAGAAGAGCCGCGTATACGCACGAAGAAAAATAAAAGACCATCCAGCAAGGGAGGCAGTGCTGTGCAGGATCTGAACGCATGTTCGATTTTTGCAGATGCTTTGCTTAAGGCGAGTTTCAATTTTGTATTGATCACTCGTGGAGTGGAACTGATGACTTGGTAGGACTTGGTAGCTGGGTAAACGTGAAGAACTATACTTAATCGATTTCTGATCATCCCCCTAACCGTCATGGTTCGACCTGTACTGCTAGCGTCTTGACTTAGTGGTCATGCACCCTTTCAGAACTAATCTCTACAACGGATGTCAGGAACGGCATGATCATGATCGGGGATACGCACACTCCGTCCGCCCTTCCCCTCTAACGGACCAGGTGGAAAATTGCGCGACTACTACTTCTTAGCCAACAACGAAGAGATTTCGTTCCAGCTGTTTCTTCCTAACACCACAGTAGGAGTCCATAGTGGTGGCAGCAACACCAGGATCAATCTAGACCTTTTGCTGCGCAGTGAGCAGAGCAAAGAACTGTCTACCTTTGTCCAGAAACAGCTAGTCGACAACCCACTTCTCCTGCCATTCACCTCTGGGGCTTTTTATTCGGAGACCCCAGTGAACACACAAGAACAGTTTGGCGGTGGGAGTAGTAAAGTTTTGGATGATAAAATCCGACAGATGCACAAAGCAGTGGATTCATCATCAAGACCAAAGGCGAAGAGCTCTCCTAGCACATCATCTTCAAGCGAAGGAGACTCCACGACCTCATCCATGCTGCGCCAGACCGTTGCTAACAGGCGTGAATCGCTGACACCCGAGTCAGGGACCGTTACGGCGTACGACGACTGTCAGGACTTGAGCTTGCAAGTGACTGGGCCGAAGCCGATTTTCAAATTTCAAGTGGGCATCATGCATCCAAAGCTCATTCAGGAGTTGCAGCGCAGAATAAGTGCTAGCGAAGCCGAACTCTAATCGAAATCGCTACAAGATGAGTGTACAACAGGAACTACAGCATCTTCTACCTGTATGTAATACTCAGTGGTCTAGATGAAGAAGTGGCATTTTGCCAGTCGTCCACGGTTCACATATAATAAATCGCGCTGTCTTGTAAATATTGACTCTTAAAGAAGCCAGCGCAGCTGGAGCTGAGCCCGAGGCTGCAGAGTCAGCATATTGAATCTAGAAAAACTTTTCAAGCTAGATGGGGTTTCTATTTGAGAAGGTCTCGCGCCTACATCCGTGAACTTGACACTTCGATGACACAAAGACACACTCACCACCACACAATCGCGACGCACAACAAGAGAGATACCTCGCAGCCAAGTCTCCTGTCGCATGTATACCGCCGTCACGGCGAGGCTAACCAGAGAGTGACAGTAAAAGTAAGATGATGTAGAAGGACCGAGTGGGTAGTTTGTTTTTGTCACAGGAGCGAAAAATCTAGATGCTTCTACATGATATCCATATCCTCCTTGATGAAATAATTTGCTTCTTCTCTTTGACTGCGTACGACTACGAGTAGGTCGTTGCACTACTTCTACATCAATAAACTAAGATGAAGTCCCGTCTTGTGCTTATCGAACTACAACTGTTCATTTTTCAGAAAAAATGTCGTTCTCATTGGAACCGCACTCGATTGGCGTGAAATACTGGACCAACATCGGGAAGGAGTCGAAAGATGTTCCTTTCGCAGAAGCCCATGCAAAATTCCAGAGCTGACACCAGAACACTATGAAAGGGAAGGTAGTTGCAAGATATAGGCACTACTTACTGTTTATCGCCTAGATCTTCTACATCTTTCTACTAAGTTTGGTAATCAGCTCGAATATCATCACCAGAACCCGTGGTCTGCTTCTTTGCTAGTCGTATCCTAATCCTTGTAGAAGTCCTCTCTCCTCGACGACCTCGTCGTTCACATCGGAGTTCTACAAATCGTTTGGTCGATTTTACTACCGACACCGTGCCGGCAGCCTCGGAGCATTAGCTCCCCTTGTAGTCGGGGGCTTGGCGTTCAAATTCGTCTCGAGCTACTATGGGATCCTACGAGATAATGCGGCAGCGATCGAAGCAGGTAAAGCGTACGGCCAGGGAGGCTACAAGAGCAATCCAGTTCCGAAATAGATGAAGGTCTTTGTTCAGGTGTCGTGACGTGGACGTTCACGTGAAAGGGGGGGTTGGTTCATTCTTACAACTATAATCATCTTCTTGGGGCGGTGGTTTGTTGTCGCCAGGAGGAGGCCGAGGAGGTTGAATGATCCAACAATTGTTGTTCGTTCTTCTCGGGATGATTGGTGGTAGTTGAGAATGAATAACCTTGTTGAAAACTGCTGACGGGGACTAGTCTTCAAGCGTGCTGGACGAAAACACTGTCTTCAAAATGACTCTTTTTCCTATCATCAACAAGCTCAAGCTGCGTACCTTTTCTTGAAAGAATGGCCGTCAACTTGATGTAAGTGGAACAGACACAGACCGCAACTACAGGCACAAGAGGGTGCTCCTCCTACGCACCCTTGATGATTAGCAGGGTAACACGTTTGCGGTGTTAATATCTCTGTCTAGTATTTTGTAAATCATCCATCACGAGTGATCACGACCACGAGGACGAGCCGCGACAGTTTTTTCAGTACACGAGAGATGCATGATACGAGCAGCAGTATGAAAGCAGTACTTTGGATTTGATCCGGTATAATCTACAACGAGCATCGCTGTAGCATCAAAAGTAGAAGTTCTTTTCAGATCGCGGCTTCGCAAATGTAGAAGTAATCAACGTAATCAACTTAGTTCGACATCAAAAAAGAGACTTTGAAAAGATCACACAAACGGAAACGATTAAAGTCGAAGGAAAAGGCCTGATCGTCCTCAATGCGACTTGTAATAATAGAACAGATCATCACCTAAAAAATGAGGGTTCCACTTTTGGAGTCAAAAATTAACATGTCATGTTCCGAACATCCCCCCGAGTGTGCCTCGGAACCGGCACGGAATGCCCGTTGTCTCGCACGACAGACGGCAAACGAGGCAACAGCAAGACGTCAGAGATGCCAGAAAAGAAAAGCGCTCTTGTCATCCGACATCACACGCGCGATTCCCTCGAAGATGCATAGGCGTCAGCGAATGAGGGACCATAAATCACGGACCAAAACCTCAAGACAAGGCCTCGCGTCTCTACTGGCCGCGCTTGTAACTAACCTCGTTGGACGACCTGATCAACAATACGTGGGTGTTGAGTTAAGGGTTGAAACGTTTCATTTTTACAAGCCTTCTCTACTTGAAATGGCTACTAAAAAAACGAAATGCTTCAGCCTTTAATTGAAGCATGGACAGACTCAGGGCATATGATCATCGCACGGATGGCAGCAGATGGGTTGGACAGCAGGAAACTCGCATTCTTCCACAACATCACCAACGCGCTCTACAGTGATGTGGTGAAGTCAGCGCGAACCGGCGACTTCGTCAAGCCAGTGGATACTTTGTGTTAGGGCAGTCGTTGTTGTAGAAGCTCATCATTCATCAGAATGGCATATGTTGCTTTTAGTATACTTCTAAAAAGTCTAATCTTTACAATTTGTCCTACTTCATGATGTTCAAGCTCTTCAGCCAGTACTGTGCTCAAGTTCATCTAGTGACTACTTCTGCTGAGTGCTACTTCTGCTAAGTGCATTGATTCGTCCTCCTCTTCCACTTCGCTCTCCTGATCTACTTCTAATAGTCGGGCGTCGCAAGCTGGGAGGATAATATCGATATGGCATTTCATTTCCAGAAGGGCTGGCACTATGCGGATTCCATCGTCAAGCTTGACGACCAATGCAAGTTACCGACGGATGGGAGTAGCAGTGATGTTCGAGACGAGAAGCTGCTGAAAAAACTCAGTGTCGATAGTTTTAGTCGGAAAGAAGGAGATGGCAGTGGAGATACTGATGGAGATCAACATGGTGACCACTCAAAAACGTCAACGCTTCCTGCAACCACTTTGGGACAAAACTTGCTGTCCAGTCGTCGCAGTTTAGTCGTGAGGGATAACCAAGAAGCCGCGCCGTGGACCAAGAGGACGAGAAAACGACAAGCAAGAAGTGCTATGGAGACAGCAGCTAATATTCTCGAGGTTGATGCTCATACTGGTATTACAAGTACTGCTCGTGGAGGTCAAGGAGGTCCGAGCCCAGTAGTTCAAGATGTCATTTTTGGTTTGACGTCAGCCTATTATGCGATCACAGGCGAGGTGTCGAAGTGGAACGATCCAGCAATATCGAGATTTCAGCAAGCCTATTGGATGCGGTCGCTCGTACCACTACTTGACTAAAAGATTCTTGGCTTTGTTGATAGTAGTACTACGAGATAGATTCTTGGTGGAAGTTCTTCTGGCACTCCTAGTCCCGCTTGTGAATTCTGATACTTTTATCGAAGAGAATCAAGATAAACTACCACGACGCACAACTTGCTCAAAGACCCCTATCTACTCATCTCAGATTCATTTTCTTGGCGACGTCCATCAACCGCTGCATGCGGCTACTGGCTGTAGCGCTGCGCATCCTGAAGGAGATATGGGTGGGAATTTGTTCAAGATTCAAACCAATATTCGCAACGAGTTTGAAGGCCATGCCGATTTCGTGGCTGAGCTACACCTTTTGTGGGATCTGGCTGGCGGCACCTACGCAGCAGGCCCAAACTGGCCATTAAATGCGACGATGGAGATCTTCGTGGCGGAGGAAGCGAAGGTACTCATTGTTATTTGAATTGGGATTGATTAAACTGGCGACTTCAACTCAAGAACAAGAAGAAGGGAGGTTGTAGAGTTTCGTACCCTTAAGGGTAGATGAAGCGAAAGATGAGAAATGATGAGCATGAAGAAGTTGAGGAACACAATTTGAGGAACACAATTTCTTCGAAGGAACGTTTCTTCTCGTCACTACCTCACACCACAGCGTCTCCGCAGCACTTACGAAGTGCAATATGGCTCGGAGGTTGATGCGATGAAGAAAGGAAAACCTGTGGCACTTTTTATTCAAATGCGGAAAGAGTCAACAGCTTTGGCGCAGTCGGTTGCATATGGAAATGTTATGGCTGCACATGATTAGACTCGAAAGAGCACAATCATCATGATAATTTGGTCATTTTTTATTCTTGCAAATCATGATCTGTCAACATTTTACTAGTCTTCAACAAGTACTAGTTTCAACAAGTTGATTTTCTACTTAAATTGATTTCTATCTCTACTTCATCTAATTCTAGCATCATCGAGAACGATCTTGTATCTGACAGCTACTTGGAAAAAGCTCGACAGACCTCAGACGAGCGGATAGCAAGGGGTGGCTTTCGTTTGCAAGGTTTTCTGGAAAGAATGTTCGATTTGCTGGAAAAACAAGACAGAATAAAAGAGTGGCTGCCGGATGATGGAACGCGCAAGGAGCATGGAAATCATGGAGCAGGAGCTGGGGGCGATGACGGGGCAGCTGCCGAGGTGTGGATGTAATCTTGAGTCATTGTGATCATGTGTGTGACCTACTTTTTGAATAGACAGATAGAGACACACCTTTGCCAGGCTTTGATGGTTCACGCGAGTTATAATTGACTCTACACAAGTAACAGAAGACGAGTGATATCGTCCGACTATCATCAATCGTAGTGCGAGTGACTCGATGCACAATTCGGCTTCTGTTGAGAGATTCTAAGGATCTGCTCCTAAGAGCGTCCAGAAGGTGGAATACGCCTCTGCTGAGAGATGCGCCTCTCTTGAGAGACACGCGAGAACACAACACGAGAGTCGCACGGCCTCACGGCAGTGAAAGTAAGAGTTAAGGAATGAAGGCCAAGGAAGAGAGAGCACCAATTTCGCGACATTATTGAGTAATGAAATGATTAACGCAAGCGAGGCCGGCGCGCGTCATAGTGCAAGTTCCTCGCTTTGTGAGATGCGCTATCTTTCCTCAGAATTCATGCGCTAACTTTCCTCAGAATTCATGAGCGAATTCCAAAAGCAGCCTAAAGTTTTAGTACAAGTAACGAGATTGGTATTTGGTATTATTTGAACAAATTATAGGTATAGTGTCTAACTTCTTTCAGATAAACACACCCAGCACGTCATCTCCCTCAAATAACATCTTCGCGATACCTACCTACATGACAAGTACAGAATCAATTAAATCCAATTTCAACCATATCCCTAACTACAACTAACAGAAACAAAAAAAATGGGACGTTTTGGCGAAAGCCAGTCGGCGTATATGGAAATTTACCAGTTTCACACCAGACTGGAAAAGGCTCTGGACGCTGCCAAGTTGGTGCTAAATGAAGCCCGCGAGCCCTGTTTCCTCGCTGACGCGCCGCATTCGTTTGCAGACACCTTTCGATTGGCGGAGACATGGACTAATGCAGCACTTGTGTCAGTTTTGAACGCCTTGTGCGAACTCCGAGCTATGGGGTGCGTTGAGGAGGAGTTTGACGACAAAAACAAGAGGGACGGTGACTTGAAAAATCCTGGTGCAGGAAGTGGTCGTGAATCTGATGCAGTAGTTAACGGTGGTCAAGATAACGGGGATCATGGGATGAATCGAGGAAAAGCAACAACTTCTGCTGGACAAGGTCCCCTCGATGTTGAAAAGATTCTAGCTCAGTTGTGTGCATTACAAGAACAAGGCTCGAACACAACTTTGACGCTATCATCTGCATCTGCTACAGGAGAACAGCAAAAAGCATCCAAGGTGGTGTTGCGATTTCGGCGGGCGATGAGTTGCAGCTACTTACGCAAGGAAAAACGTGAGGAGGAAAGCGCGAGCAAGACCAAGATCGTACAGGAAGAAGAGACCCAAGGTGGCTTCTCTGGCGGGAAAAAGACCACATCAACCCTCTCGACGGTGACCACCGTGACTGACTACTTTTGGAAACTACATACGAAATTCGAAATCGTAGCTGAAAGAGTCGACAGCACAAGCACAACCGCAGACCCTGGCAGCGCTTCGTCATTCACTGAAGGAACAAATGAAGGCGAAATGGATCATGACCAGGAAGATCATGACGGGGAAGGCAAGGCTTCGGGAGATGATCAACAGCGAGCCGCGCCTCTTGGTAGTGCCTCCTTCGTACCTCCCAGAGGAGCAGCAGCAGCAGCAGCAGACACAGGAGCAAGAACAGCTTCCTCATCCAAGAATGAAAATAAGACTGTTCTTGTTCTCATGCGCAAGACGGGTGAGAGCATTTTGAAAACTGCATCGAAGAACCAGCCACACGACGATCGGGTGTTATCAGACGCAGGAATCAAGCCTCTGGATCTGACCTTTTTCCTGAAGTATGCTTCTCTTCTCCGAGAAGACACTTCTACAAAATGGTCAATTGACCGCTCGCATCCCAGTTGTCATACTCCACGTCGCAACCCTGACGTAGAGGAGGGCATGAGAGCGTTTCAGAGGTTGCTTAAATGGGTGCAAGGCGTGCACAGGCAGATTGGCGGACTGATCGCGTACTCTCTGGGTTCGAAAGGCTCCTCCTCCATGGAGGCACTGATTGAAGATCCTCAGGCATCTGCCAATACAACTTATGATCATTATACATATACTCGTAGATTTTTCATCATGGTGTTCTTCCAGGTGGTTGTAAGGTCTGTAGTTTGTTTTCTTGCTTTATAATTTAGGCATCTACAACTAAGTCTCATTCTTACGTAAAGGTAGAGAAACAAATAACGTTTGTTCTGCCTCTCTATCGAATCTTGGAGAAAGACCGAACTACTAACTCTAACGTGGGTACTTGGAAGCTAACACCATGTCGCCGCTATTTAATAACGCCATCTCTAATATACGAATTCGAGAACGCGAGGAAAGCATCGGAAACCAATGACGTGGCCCCAATTTCAGGCTACCATCGCGGAAGCGATGAAAGCAAACTGGCTGGAAGATTGTGGCCTTATGCCGTTGCTGGTCGAGGAGGATAATAAGATGCTGGAACCTTCCTACGGCCGGTTGCACAAAGTTGTCCTATCACGTAAATAACGAAGTTGCTATACATCAGAAGGCAGATCTAAGCGGGGGGGATCATAGAAGCTCGCACTATGTCAGTGTCATCAAAGAAGCCTCTAAATTTCGTCCGATGCAAGTGCAGGAACAACAAAGATGGGCGATCATGTTGAGGAAGACGGTGACGGAAGTGAAAACCTCTTAGTGGTTCAGGCAGCTGGGCAAGCCGCTAAACTGCTGCAGATGGAGAAACGGCATCTGCGCATGTTGAAGAAAGCCTTGTTTGACTCGAGTATATTGAATGTGGATGCGGCCGCTGGTCCTTCTTCTTCTTCGACGAGTCCTCGCGTGGAACAGAACAACATGTTGATGATGCAAAAACCCCTCGGAGATGCTAAATCCGCCTTCGCTTATTCTCTTTTACTGCATATTGAGAAAACCTGTGAAGCTTGGGCTCTGTCCGTTGACTATTTGGAGGCGTTGCTGCGTTCTCGCTTGCGGGATGCTATCGGCAGACATCTAGAAGCCAAGGACTTTTCGGATTACATGAAATTTCATCTGACAACAGGGAGACTTTTTCTTAAGGCTCAAGATGATGATCATTTCCTTTGCCAGCGGTCATTTTTAAAATCGGTTTCTTTCCTGGATTTCAGATTCCGAAGAAATGAACCCAAGAAATGAAGCTTGATATATTTTAGATTCACATTAAATCCGCTACTGTCTAAAAAAGAACTACGCATTATTTTTGGTCTAATTCTCGCAACAAGGAGCACGAGCCGCGTGGTTTCAGCTACGTCCAGCGTCGCACTCCACGTCACTCACCAGAAGCTGCGTTGGAACTGAAGATGATGACCAGCGATGGAAGCGTAGATGCTGGTGGAAGGTCCTCGTTTGGGTTATTCCAACCTGGAGGTCGAGGCGGAGCAGGAGGATATACTGGAAGTAGTAACATCACTCCGGTCTATACCATGACAAGCAGCTTAGTTGCATCAAACGCGATCCGTACCGAGTCACGTCTTCAGATGAATCAAGAAGAGCTCACCTCGGAGATGAGTTTCTTGGTCGGTGCCAGTACGGAAATCAAGTTTTTTGGAGATCGTTATCTACATTTTTGGCTTGTCCACGATTTCGGATGGAATAGAGCTGGGGACAACCAGTCCTCTTCTAAAACATCTAGATCCGACGACCTTGTGCATCACAGTTCCCCCCAGTACGCTTTGTCTATTCGCGCCAGGCAGTTTTCGCACGTCATTGTTCTTCTTGGGCGTATCAAATCCGCGACCGAGTTCGAGCCGACGCATGCTGCCTTGTATGGATGACGGTTTTTCCATCCTTACGACCATCCTGGGACTCATTTCAAAAAGGAAAAATACTGCCAGGGTGGTCTGCGTAAGTAAATGGAAAAAACATAAACGACACTCATACCCTGGCGCAAAACAAAGCGGAACTGGAGATCCCTCTGAAACTGGCGATGATCCCCACTGCGACCGACTTTCGTGACGCAATTGAGAGTCTGTCCGAGCAGCAACAAAACTTCGCGAAAGCTTTTCGACAAATGCAATTGCAGAGCACGCTATTCGGTGTGCTCACGATCCAAGTCAAGCCACAACTGGAGCAGTGTCTGAATTTAAGACTCGACTGTCAGTACCAGTGTCAGCTTATCACTTCTACTTACATCTATCAGTATCAGCTTATGCAGTAGGGCGGTATGAATATCTTGAAGTAGATGGATGGCCTGTCAGGAGTATCAGTGCAGGCATATTTGGCTCGATGTTGATTACGTGGATCATCAGAACTAGTAGACCTACATCTTGTTCTACTTCTAGGATTATCATTACCAGCCGGTCGTGAGCTGCTGCAGCTGCGGTCGTACATATTGAACTTCCAGAATCTCGTCTCATCTCTTCTAAGTCCCACTATCGCTACTATCTTTGATGCTGAGCGAGTTGCTCACTGAATTTAGATTGTAATCACATTGATAATGATACTCAACATATGTAAGCTTCTCATCCCACCACCACTCACCGTCAGTCTTGGTCTTAACCAAGAACGCCAGTAACGGAAAACCGTTCTTGTTTCGTGTCGGCTTCAGTGAGGACAAGAGATTACGCATAGAAACTCACATCTCTAACGACCCTCCCAGCGGACAGCCTGACCAAAGAGATCCGACTGACGCAGAGCTTGATGCAGCTTTTTGTGAAGTACCATATTATGTTCAGCTTTGGATAATATCCATCCTTCTCAGCATTTTGGTGCAGCCCTTTTCCTTTGTATTTGTTCCTGGGAAACAAGGAGGCCGGCGAAATGATGAGGGGACCGAGATGAATCAAGAAAACCGAGTCTAAGGATATCCCAACCGACTTGCTGACTTCATCTGGACAAAAATTGGAAGACTCGGCAGAGGATGAGGAAGAGGACAGCCATGGCGTGCTTCTTGTTGAAGATGATGAGACTGGAGCAGGAGACCTTCGTAAGCGAAGAGACGACTGCTCGAAGTCCTCTGCTCTTGGACGTGACCGAAAGCTGATAGCAGAAGTAAAAAAGAATGTCCAGAATGTGCTGGATGTTATCAAGAAAGGCCAATTAGACGAAGTAGAGGAGGAGGAGCTGAGGCAACGACCGCAGTCAACATTCTCATTCGGCGGGTCCAACCTGGCGAGAGTTAAGTCTTTTATTCAAGTATGTAAAGGGAACATTGCCGGCGAGTAGATTCGCATCATCATGCAAAAGGGACACTGCATCTTAGTAGTTCTAGTTTTATTAAAAAGAAGAGCAATAACAACGCGTAAACTATTTCTACGTGATAAAGATACAAGGTCGCTGAATGGCCTCAATACCGTTAAACGGGAAACAAAAACACCAAGGCCCTCCCTCTAAAAGTAGTACTACAGCACAGCCAGGTCGTGGAGCGCACTCCGATGAAAGTGATGACAGTATGCTTACTGGTTGCGGACCTGGATCTGGATGTGGTGGCGGACAACTTTTTTCTGCAACTACTAGATTAGCATCAACTCGGGCCCCTAAAACTCGAAAGCGTGGAGGTGGTGGCGGGCAACTTTTGTCTGCAACTACTGGATTAACATCAACTGCAGCAGCAGAGGCTACCAGTACCACTGGAAGTCGTTCTAGAAGTCCTCGCGCTTGGAAATCAGTTGCAGCTGCTCCAGCAGAGCCGTCTGCTGTGGTTGCGGTCAGCACTGCTCCGGATGCGTCAGCTGTGATCTCCACTACGAATGCTGTAGCTCAAACTACAGCAGCCGCTAGTGGTGTACTCGGTTCTAGTGAGACGCAGAAACTAGTACAAGACCAGACGACGGAGCAGATGAAAAAACGGTTTGAGCAGCTCGATCTTGAAAGTGAGGGCTTAGCATCTACTTCAGCGCAACAGCAAGCCTCGAAATCTTCAGGCATCGCAAGTTCTTCTAGCACAACAGCAAAGAAGGAGGAACAAGAAATATTGGCCAGTCTCCAGATCCAGAAGAATAAGCAGCGAGTGCATTCGGACTACACGCTGTTGCCAAGCCAGTTGGAGAAGAATTTAGATGCTGTTCTTGCAGGAGGTGGATCAGGTTCAGGATCTAAGAAAGGTTCACTACGTGAACAACTAGGAGGTGTTGTGCGTCCTACGATCATTTCAGCGGGAAATAAGTGGCGCAAGACCGCTCCGAAGAGCTTTTTCCTGAATCAGACGCCTCAGACGGACACTTTAGAAGAAGGCACCAAAGGAATGGAGGACGAAAAAGCGCGCGCGTTCGATCTATTAGACGCTTTGACGAAGAGTGGCGCGCTTCCCATTACCAACTGCGAACTGCATGTCATTGTCGCTGCAACGCACTGCTTCGACAAAAGTCGCGTTGATACGCTGATCCAGGACAACATTAACCCGATAGAAAAAGTGGAGGCTTCAACGCTGGCGATGGCAGAAGTACTGCATAACATGAAGGCTGCGGATTTGAGAGTCAGCACGTGAGTCTTCTAAGTTATTGAGCTGCAGGCGCTCCGCGTCATATCAGACGGCTCTAAAGAAGGCTAATTTGCTTCCCTTCTGGAGGAGACGGACATATTGAAACAACATCGAAGGACTTTTGGAAGACATGTTGGAGAAGTGAAGTGGAGACATGTTGGAGAACGAGAAAGGAGTATAGTTGACTACAACCCTCCTACATGTCGATGTCTACCAGGATCTTTGTGGAGTTTTCGGAGAACAGGCATCTATGCGAGATAACGAATTTTGAAGAAAGACCATGGCTCTATATCTTTTTCCAAATCTTCTAAAATCATTCTCAGGCGAAGACTCGTTTTGTCAAGCATTGCCATTCGCTTCCCACAGCTTGCTGCTCTGTTCTACACAGCTTGCGCATCGATCACGTATGCAGATGAATACAAAAAGGGCCGCCCGGGCTGACTAGAACATGAAAAGCCTACACCTAGTTAGACCATGGGTGGATGGTGCCTGCGTGGTCGTATCCGAACTATGGCTCTCTTTTTGGACAGGATGGATGATGACAGTGTTCAGAGTCGGGAATTGTGCACGGCGAAAGTGGGGACTCTCACACTCACGCTCAGTTGGCGCCCGTCAAGGTGATCAGCAACCAGGATGATCTCTATAATGTTGACGCTCCTTCTACTAGACGATGGACGATCAACATGCACTGTTGGCATGAGGGCTTCCAGGAGTTGCTTTTATCGTTGATAGGTGGAGTGAGTCCTTGTTGTATGGGATACTAGAGATTCTGAAGATCTGAAGATAGAGTTCCCACACGAAGAAAATGATGACGTTGCCGCGCATAAGTTGCTGGGCATACATGTGCGTTCTGTTGGTGCTCTTCCCCCCTTGTCGCGGTATTACTCGCCAGCAGGAGAAGAAGGCTGTGGTGGACTGGGACGGCGAGCCGAGGGAGGTCCAACCGACGGCACTTATCGAATCTGGATCGGGTGCGCATGCCGGTATCAGGCGAAGTGCTACAGGACCCGTCCTCGTCAAGCATACTGCAGCAAGGAGTAGCGCGTTGCCGAAGCAGATGCAGACCGGCTCCCGCAAAGCTGCAGCTGCAGTCCGCAGTGACCCGAAACCGATCGCCTCCAGCCAAGGTACAGCAGACAGCTAAAATCTGACTTGCCTTAGACTATGAAGATTCGTTGATGACGTCACGAGTCACTTATGTAGGTGTAGCAAGGAAGAGCTGTTGAACTTGTTGAGTCGATGTTTACGCTCCGTAATGTAGCTGCATAAGTCGCGACCACCGTGAGACCCACTCATTGTAGTATCTTTTATCCGCACCCATATCAATCGAATCAGATCCTGTGCTGGAAACGGCGTCACATCAATCGAAATTGCGGGCAGCGGCGTCACAATTGAAGAAGGAAGTGGACACCAGCGAGAAGGATCTCCGCGCCCTGGCGCAGAAACTGACGAAACTGAAGGAGACTGAGTTGTATCTCGGACAGGAACTGAACGATGCAGTGCAGGACCACATGGAGAAGGAGCAAAGATTGAACGACGACCTGTTGCATGCATTGCAGACACTGAAGAACGCACAGATTACGATTGGGCCTGGTGATATCAAACTCATTCTGCACCGTGGTTTTTCCGGCGACACGAGCACGACCAGACATCTACGAATCTCCAGAAAGTCGACAATATCGGATGTGGTGGATGTAGTTTATTCCGTTTTTGAGCTCGACATCAGCCGCGAAAATGTCAAACAAGAACTAGGTGGACTAGTACTAACCTCCGGTAGCGCTAGCGGTACCACTACCACCACGCCACCTCTACTACAGAACCCCAGCATCACAGTGTCCGAGCTCCTGGACGGAGAGACCAAGCAGCTGGAGTTGACGGCAGAGCTGTCGGCGTCGAAGGAAGGTACTGACGAGAAGTGCTCTGCCTTGGTTGACGAGATGCTGGAACAAGCCAAAACTTCGGTTTAACAGGAATTATTGTATTAGCTAATCGGTACGCAGACGCTGTCGTAAAAGTTGCAACCCTTCTTGAACAGCGTGATGACTTCATCATTCATAGGGTTAGCAGTTTTTCTCATTCTATCCAATCTTCTCGCTCACTCCTTCCCCTGATGAAATGCTGTACTTGAAAAAAGAAGCTGCTTGATCTCCATTGGATGTACGTGATGGAACAATGAAATCTCTATCCCTCCGTCATGTGACCGAAGAACTCAGGTGATCCAAGAGCGTACGCATTTCCTTCTGGTAAGGCGCGCATTACCGTCGGCCGTCAGGAGATGGGTAACTTTGCAAAGGATTACAGGCACAAAATTGCTAGTCACCTGCCTGGGGGCCTCAGCACTACCACTATCGACGGTCTTCTTACGGGAGCTTCGCTCATTTGGAATCAATTCGAAGAATATGTGCGCGGCTTTCTAGATGGCCAAGGCCCTGTTGAAAGTGAATTATATTGGTGGGATCAGCTGCAGCTCGTGATCTCCGTTGAAGGCTACATCGATTATCCCAAGCCTTATGCTAGAGCAGCGCAGGCATTCGCTTTAACAAATTTAGGCGAGAGCTTTTGCCTTTTGCCCGCATCGGTCCCATTTCTCTAACGCTCGAATCTATTGGGGGCTGCGCATCCTACACGCAGCGCGCACTATCGGGCGCGAGTCGGATCCTACAACTCGAATCACCGCGATCGCCCGCGAGTCTGTTAACCGATTCACCCCCACAATTCTCACGCTATCGAGCCCTCTCCTTCTATCGTTTTCTAACGCGGTACAACTTTGCGAGAGAAGGCGGCAAATTGGAACGTACTGCGTTGCATTCGAGTGAGCCGCGACTTCTTGCCATGAGGCCAAAGCGTCCGAAATAAACTTCGCGCGTTAGGGAATCCGTTTGGCTTTTACTGCGTAAACAATTCGCAAACACGTCCGGGCCTGTACGCTCTTCGCTGGAATCGATTGGCGCATGTGTCAGATTCGCCGACCTCTCTCGCCGGGCGTGCTCCTCCACACGTTGCGCAGCTCCAGCTGAAGCCCTCGCTGGCGGCTCGTTCTTCAAGCGCGGCGCTCTGGGTTGTGTCATTGTGCCAAGGTCAGCTACCCGCGTCGTTGCTTTATTCTGCGACACTGACAATACCCGCGTCGCTGCTTTATTCTGCGACACTGACACAAAGCGAACAGACAGTCCGAAGATATGCAGAGGCACGACAGCGCATCCTTATGCTCTTCTAATGCAGTCGCTCCATATCAGGCTTGCCTCTGTTCTCTCTCAAAGGCAAAGGATGAGGGCGGGTGGCATGGGATGGGCTGAAGGTTGCGACATTGAAGACGATCCGCCGAAGCTCAGACCAGGCTACCGCAAACCTGATAAGCCAAGACGGCCCGCCCGGCCCTGTGCTTGATGAGTTGCGCTATCTAAGTAGTGCGCGCGCTCCGCTTAGGGTTATCTCGTGGGCGACGGAACTCTATGTGAAGAGTGTGCGCGGCTGTGTGTCTACCTTTCTGGCTGGGCTCCTGGCGTTTCTGAATGCTGGGGCTCATCTCATTACAAGCCAGCGACCACTGCGGCGCTCGCAGTTCCATCCTACTAGAGAAAACCGGGTGCCGATGTATAGACTTAGGAAATGGGGGCGAGGGTTTTCTTATGTAAGTATGGGCTTAGGCTTAGCGATAAAATAGCATCTCACTCGAAGGGAATCGGAGCGCATGCGAGACTGCCACCAAACGGATCGCAATAGAATAGGGCCCGAGCAGTGCGAGGCAGACATGACAGTGGCGAAACTACTCCACGCGTCAAGACATAGGGAGGGGGTAGGCTAATCTCGGGCGCGCTGCCTTATGACTAGACCCCGACAAGATGAGCCACGCGGCCGCTTTATTTTGCTTCGCGCTTGCCTTCACGCTGCGCCTCGCAGGTGCGGCGCGGTTTGTCAGGGCGGGCAGCCTCGAGCAAAGCGCCGGACCCGAAAGGGGGCCGGGCAGAAGGCTCTACGCACTCTGGAACAATTTGGAAAGTTTTTGACCTATGGGAGTACGCTGCTGCGACAATGTGGCGAGCCAGTGCGGGCGAGCGTTCAGTCGCTGCTTCCTTTTATGCGGACGCGATGGCGCGCGACCGGGGGGCCTTCTCCTTGTTCTACTAGCTACTGATGAAGGAAGGAGACGCATGGGCTGGGGGCTGGCGTTGCGCGCTTCTTCCACATAAACAGAGGCAGGCGGGGACTCGACTGGCAGGGAGGCGGCCTTCAGGCTGGTTGCCGCCCCACATCCAGGGGAGAAACAAACGGGGGCCGCGCTGGGCCAGACAGTGCGGGGAGATGAGACCCAAGGGGAGCCCTCTGAGCAGCTGACGGCACCGCGCCCACGCGGTCCATCGTGTGGCTCAGAACCCTGGCCACAACTGGACGGCGTCAGCCCATCTGAGGAGTAGCCGGGCTGGGTGATGCATAAACACAAGGAAGGGGAAGGGGCGCCTCTTGGGCTTCACTGCGTTCTCCATCCTCTTCCCGAGATGTTGGACAAAAGATAGAAAGTGGGCGCTTGCACTGCAGAGCATAGAAAAACAGAAGAGAACACACAAGAGGACTACAACAACAAAAATGATCTTCAGTATGTCGCTCAGTCCGTAGCCCGAGATCTGCTGCGGGTTGTCCTTCTTGTCTTTCTGGTCTGTGATCGGCTTGATCTGCTCACGCAAGACTGGCCTGCGCCTTCTGGTCTTCAACAGCCGTAGCCAGCAGGGTGGTGCTTTTCTTGAGGTGCGACAACGCGCAATCTTGTTGGACGCAGTAAGCGCGGCCTTTGCCATTTGCCCAGGTCAGTACCTGGGCGGGGGACTTGTGCTTGTCGGTCTTTCTTCCTTTGCGATTTTTGCGCGCGCCCTCAATGAAGGCAGAGGCGGAAGCGCATTCGACCCACGCATGCGCATTAGTCCACACCAGAAACGGAATAACGTGGCTGCAGGCATGCAAAGCCATTGCAGCGCCCTGCCCGTCTGAAGTCGAAGCGTAGCGATCTGCCAAGTGTGACTGTAGTGGGTGCAGCAGATTGGTGCGAATTTTTATGCACAGTCTCAGGATCAGCAAGAGCCCTCAAAATCACTCGCTTCGAGAAATGCGGATGCGTCATGGTACTTGTAACAGGAAGAAACGACGGGACAGAAAAGCGCGAGACTGAAAATGGAAACGGGATAGCTCGTCGCGTATTCTAGTACCGCAGAAGTGATCTCTTGCTCCATACTCAGCCCGCCAAACACCTCAGCGCGCATGCTCCTCACAGCGTGCGTCAGCGATGTAATCTGCATGAGAGTGGCCGCCAATCCCAATGGTATGAATAACAGACGGAACCTACTTTGAGCAACGCGCGAGCAGTGTTGCACTCGTGTTGCAAGCTCGACTTCTCATCAGTCTCGTCCTCTGGGATGCGCTGAATTAACGCCGCGCGCGCGTGAGTGCGTGCCTTGACACGACCCTGATCGCGGGCCAGCTGCTTCGTCGCTTGGATCGTTGTCGCGGTTTCTTGTAAGGGGAAAGTATAGAGTATAGGCGTCTTGACTCGTGTGGGGTTTGGTAGTGTTTGATCCAATAGGACAGAGCACAGCTACACCTTCAACAAGGCGAGGACTGTAGCAGAAAAGTCGCGCCGGAGGACGTTCCTCAGCATGTTCATCCACCTAAAAACAAGGCGAGAGACTTGAGCTGGGCGCCTTTTGTGTTTTAGAAAATGCAAAGACATGCCATCACAAAGCAAGGAACTTTACGGGCATCCCCATGGCCTTGCGCATTCCTTCCGCGGTGAGTGTCATCGGTGTCGTGCTTCTGTTCTTCAGTTTGCTCTTGGGCGCACCCTTATCCTTGTTCGGATTAGCTCGCACCATGATCGACAGCGAGACGCTTTTCAATGATTGTAGAGGCAGGGCGTTGATATGGTCAAGAGGTTTTTTGATCGACGAACATCGTGAAAGTAAGTGCGTCGCGTTGGTCTTACTTGTGTTATTCGTTAGCAGAAACGGACTCGCAGAAACGGACTGAGCCTGATTATGACACACTACCCCTCGGACAAAATCACATGGCACCGCCTCGAGAGGCCCGCACAAGCGAGCTGCTACCCGGGCCTACAGTCAACTTATTCCAAGGAAATAAGGACCGGGAAAGCTCCAGACAGCCGCTGTCTGTGAGTGGTCTCGATGTTTTCGGATTCTACTCTAGCTAGCGTTGCTAGCGGGGAAGATTCTAGGCGGCTATTGTTTGGGATGAGGAGGCGACAGCTTTGAGAGTTTGGGCTGGTCTTGTACAGCGCCCGCTAATCACTGGGCCACTGAATAACTGAGATAAAACTGGCGATGGCGCTTGTCTTGTCATTCTTTAGCCACTTAATTACAGCAAAAGGCTCTGCGCCTTTCTCTTAAAAAAACTCAGGCACTTGCAAAAAAAGCGCCTTTCACTTAAAAAACCTTGCGGACACGTGACGACCATGGAACTTGTCTCGTCATGGTCTCGCTGTCTCTCGTCTGTGTTTCTCTTTCTCTTTGCCGTTGCATTTCAAGCCTTCAGACCAAAAAAGTGAGAACGTTCGGAGAGAAAGCGTCTACCTTACGTGTCTTCGTGTGGCTTCTCTACTGCTAGTGCTAACACTCTACGACCATGCCGACGATGATGCTGAGGCTCCGAATCTGCTCACTTGCTTCAGGGTGTGAATCTATCCCCTGCACAGTGATGCCATTATATGCACCACTTGACCTGCAGCAAACTATGCTAAGCTTGTGCCTTTTCTTGTGCGCTTTGTCTTGATCTACCCTGGTACTGCTGAGCTACATGCTTGGACTACTGTTGTGCCAAGTGTCTTCCTCTAGCGCTATAAATATAGACCAAAACCTGGCTACTCATTCCCGATAAATGTACTAGAATCATTCTACTGCTATAGACGTCCACTGGGCTGCCCTCTCATGAGTACACTGCACACGTGTACTCGTCTGCCCTTTATCTACGACAACAGCCTGGGCACTTCGATGCGTAGTAGTATGCTAGCTAATTCGGTCGGTTTGAGAGCTGCCTTCTTGTTGCCGGTTGCTTGAAGGTCCACAGAGGTTACCTATGGCGGCACATAGCGGGCAGCAACGCCGCGCGCGATGGGTCGTCTTCAGGGAGAACCCTCAAGGGGAGATCTGGACAAATTGGCTTCGCAGATCCCTTGACTTGGATTTTGGAAGCCGAAGCCAAGTGTCTGGGTCAGAGGGTCCGGATCGACTCGAGGCTTGAAGCAACCAACCATCAGCGATTCCTGAGGACTTCCAGGAGAAAGACCGCTGGAAGCCTCCTGGAAGTCTTTCGTCTTTCTGCCAAAAGACTTCCAGACACCTGCCTGGAAGTCTCATACTCATTGGCGGTCCGGTCAGCGAGAGCGTGCCACGACTACACTCTGGCTCCAGAAGGCCTCACTTTCCGAGACCCTCCGGAGCCTGAAAAAAGACTCCCAGGAGACTTCCAGCACTCGTCTGGAAGTCTCCTGGAAGTCTTTCGAAAACCGTTCGTGAAGCTCTTTTGGAGGTCTCAGACAAGGAAAGCAAGGGACTTCTAGAAGACTTCCAGTTCCAGGAGACTTCCAGAGCTCCTCCAGAGCTCCAGAAGTCTCCCTTCCCAGTGGTCTGTAGGATACACGCAGTCGCCTTCGGCAACGATCCAACGAACGGGCAGCAGCATCGCAGGCGAAAGTGGATGCCAATTACCATCATAATTATACTACAAGAGTTATGAGAGTGAAATTTGGTTCCAACCCGATTTTTAGCCTGAAAAAGTCAGCAGCCGCCAACCTACAAGAATCTCCAGGAAACCCGTATCCAGAGCAGCTCCACATGTCCGGCGCCACCTCGGGACGCGCAAAACCTTGAACCCTTTCTCTTGCCTTGTCTGTCCTTCCTTTCTTCCTTGCTTTGACCTTTGGCTTCTGATTTTTTTGAGAATGATAGCAGAGTGATCTGTGACATGATGGGAAGCATGTGGTTTCTTGTTGGAGGAATGAGGGCTCCACGATGGAAGCATAAGAATGTGAGAGCACTGCTGAGAGTTTTTTTTTTGGAACCATGGAGGACTGATGCTGGACGAGGTTGCTGCTGCGTGCGCCTGCGGTGGTAGCTAAAGCCTTCATTATAAGACATTACCTCGGAAGATTATATAGACTCCTCCCGACTAGAATAGGACTTACCTAAGAGTAAACTTTTGAAAGTAGTTCCCCGCAGCTGCAACCTGCAACAATGCCGGACAGAGTCGACCTCGTTCCCTCGAACATTCCCCGCGTAATCCGTTATCTTTCGGACAAAGAGAAGCGCATCGCAGCTGACGACGCGAAAAAGCTTCAGGAGCTCGCTGCTCGTGCCAAATTCATCGCGCAGCTCAAGACCACCGATGTCCAGGTCGATTTGTCGGATGGCAGATTCTTGGCGAGCACATACACGCGTACTGCTCTTATTAGTGTGTAGTGTATTTAGAATTCTTGTAGCTGGGGTCCCCGGATTTCTTTATCACACCGGTGCACCTTATATGAAGCAGATCGATCTGATCACGATGAAACAAATGGAAAGACTATTCATCAGACAGCTACAACGTCAGGTGTCGGGTCGGATCTACCTAAAGAGGGAGGCCCAGCCCCTTTTCTGACTAAGTCAGGTTCTCTCTTCCTCCCATAAGCCATTCTGCTGCTGCCATATCGTTTTCTTGTATCTCCAGGTTACCTCAACTGCGACGGGCCGCTTATGGCGCCGATCTTCAGCTATTGGCTGTACCTTCCGAAAGGTGTGCTGATTATTCTCATCGATGAGGACCCGAAGGTGATGCGCGACTTCCTGGAGATGATCGGCATCCGCTTGTCTGTTGCGGTGCTACAGTTTAGACCTGTGGTTGCTCTCGAAGGATCCAGCTACTTAGATTCGACGATGCCCATTGAGCTACTAACTTTTTGAAGTCTATGTTGAAAGTAACCCTCCTCCTTAAAACTAGCACTGCGATGAAGTTTGAAGATCCTCCTCCTGCAAAGATCATCCACACCATACACCACCAGCCTAGGACCTACATACTCTCATCCTCCTTACGTAAACTATAAACAGCTCCCCAAGACCTTGACCAAGCCGCAGCGCGTAACGAACGGGTCCATTTTGTCGGAGATGAAGTCCTCTGCTGCTATGGCTGGCGTTTCAGACGTTGAAGCAAAGAAGTACTGGATGGCTGCCATCAAGAAGCACATGACGAAGAAGCGTGGAAAGGCCATTGCCAAGATGGAGGCTGAGGCACTCCTGCTCGAAGACTCTGATGAAGCTCCGCTTCTCATGCTCACAGATGGCCGCCCGGTCGTGCATGGAAAGTCAGCCCGATGCTGGCACTGAAGGACGTACTAAGACCCATTTGCTCCTTGGAGTGTATCACTTTAGAGAGTGAGAGACGATCTAAATTTTCTAAATCTGATGATCTTAACATTTATCACACCGAAGGAAATACATCTGGCAGGTATTTCCTCCTTCGTCTTAACTACTAGCCACTGCCTTAGATGGCCAAACATAACGCAGACCTATCCATCCTCTTATCAATGCGACAGAAAGCAAATACATCGTCCAACTCATAACACAGACGCCTGCAACTGGGACGGTGCCGATGGATGTCGATTCAGGTGCAGACCCGTTCCTCTTGGGCTCGGACCCCACCGCTGGCTCTTCGAATGATCCCCCACGTGCCGCGACCACGAGTATGAAGACGGCTATGAAGCGTGCGCCGAAGGAAGATGATGCTGATGCCAAGGGCTCCAAGAAGGCCAAGAAGTGAAGTGACAGCGTGGCTACAGGTGGCCGGGTGCTTTATGGCAGGTGAAGTCTTTGAGTGTAGTTTTAGAAGAGCGAGCAAGCGACTCGTTAGAGACAGGGTCGCCCGTGTCAACTACTCACGTTGCCTTTATCGTCTGGTGTGCAGTTTGTGCACCTGGATAGAAGGCTGCAACTTTAGGCCTTACTTTCCCAGGGGAGGGACGTTGAATACTGGAATCTATTAGACGTAGAGCATGACGCCCGTTCGTTGTTCAGTTTCTTAGGCCTTAAGTGGTTCCATATTCTCTCATTGTTGACTCCGCCTCCTCTCATATCGCCGGCGCTTCGGATGATGCGGCGCTGCATGCCAGACGACACATGGGAGGACTATCCACTGTTCGAATTGACAAGCACTTGCTGCCGCTTTTTCTGGCTGATGTTGTTTGATGAAGCAGGGGAGGAAAGATGAGACATCAACTAAAGGATTGAAGAGCGTCAAGTTTAGACGTGGAAGGCTTCTAGATCTATAGAAGGAGAGACGTACTGATTCAGAATTTTTCTATGATATGTTATTTCTTCATCATTTTGTCTTGTAGTAGGGTCTTCTTAGTAGGTTTGTGATTTTTCTAGTAGATATGTTCTTACTTAGATTCCAGTCATTGCATTTGTGAAATTCATCTTCTTACTGTTTTGCTCTCGTCGACGTTGAGAGCGACAGCTTTCGCATGTTGATTCATCTGACTGGCACCCTTCTGCTACGTTGATGAAGTAGAGACGTTATCCTCCAGCTGATGCAGTAGCTTCGGCCCTAGGGCAAACATTGAGCACCAGGATACTATAGCCAGCCGAAGAGTGTCCTTCTTTTTTTTCGGATCGTTATCGAGCTACTCACTGGGCCTAGCATGATGACGCACGACCGCAGAGACAGAACCACCAGAAGAAAACTCACTGCAGATCTGCGTGCTATCCCTCAACCTTTTCTGAAGCGAGGGGCTTTTAGTTTTTTTGGCCATGCACCTGCAATAGCATGTCAGGCAAAACCGTAGCGAGACTCTCTGGCTGTTGCCAGATAGCGGATGTTCTACCTTCGCAGAAGACGTGGAGAAACAAGTGGCCATCGCGGCACTCGCAGGCGTTTCGCACTTGGTTGGAGTTGACCGGAGCGGAGGTCTCGGAGCGGTTTCTGAAGAGTTGGAGAACCAAGAGTGCGTGGCTGATCCGGAGGAGATATTATGGTCGGAGTACATGAAGCCAGTCCCTTCTCGTAGCACTAGTTGACGTGTCGTCTTTGTATTACCTCGTAGAGTGATGAACCGCTTCGGAGGTTGTTACTACAGCACTTCCTTAGGCGCACCTAGATCTCGTTCGACTTGTCAGCTGTGTCTGGAGTCTTTCCTTCAGTATTCCCCTTCTGCACCCCGCTTCATCTCCCTTGAGCCTTCTGCTGTGGATCACTGACCAGCGACTCGCACCGGCGCCGAAGTTCGCAAAAATCATCAACAAGTTCGGCCAAGATTGGAAGAAGAGCGCCTGCAAGTCAGAAATGATACAAGAAATCGAGAAGGTCGCTGGCACGAAGAAAACCAAATGCAGCGCCGGGACGACTTTGAGAGACCAGCAGGCATTTCCTTTTGATCTGTTTAGATGTTGGAAAAGACGCTCGAAGGTGTCGCTCGCTGGACAGTCTATTCTCAGTTCTTTCGACCATGAAACTCCTCCCGCATTCCTCCCACTCTTGCCGGCCACCGGTCATCTTCGTTGAAACATATCAGGCACTACTAGCGAAGTACGACTATGCGGCGGTTTTGTGGTGCGCGTATCAGCGGCAGATGTGGCCTCGTCCCAGGGCATTGGCGCCAGGGTGTGGCTTGAGTGGGGTCGTCGGTGTGATGGTCGATGAATCAGCGAAGGGATCTAAGCCACGCCGTGCGAGTCAGGTAGAAAACTCCTTATTTCTGTCGGAGTTGGTAGCTCTGGTGTACTAGCTGATGAGGCTCGTTCGTTGATCTTGCTAGAACATAGCCGCGAAGGCATGTAGAGTCCTTTTTTCATCTGCTGTGGACAATTTGGAGACGTTTTGGCAAAGTGTTGCTGAAAAGTCACGAAGTTGTCCGCAGCCTTAACACTCCACGACTAGTTGCACAGTGCGCCGCTCTTCGTATTTATTGATCTACTTCCCCTCCAGTCAGCTCCTGTCCGGTAACAACGATACCAACAAGAAACCAAGAGAGCCGTACATGATGGCGCTTCCACTCCAGACTGTGCCGCCGCATGGCCCAAAGGCGTTTGAGAAAGCACGCCAGAGCATCTCCTCTCATTTTGCGATGCTGGAGCACTACTGTGCCCCGGAGTTCGTGAAGGGTGTCCTCGATCCGCCTCGTGTTGGATGCAATGGAAACTCGTGCCAGTCGCTCCCGCAGATCTACGCTGTTTCGAGTGACCAACTGGAATCAGAGGTGAGGGCTGGCAAAGTGATGCAGAGGTGGGCCAGCGTCGTTTACTTCTTCGGAGTTTTTCATCGACTCTCCAACCATGTGAATAAGCTCAAGCATTGGGCTGAGCTTCGGCGCCTATGTGCGAGGGCCTTTCTCGAGTCGTGCCAATAGGAACGACTGGCAACAAGCCCGCGCGGCAATCATCAAGGACTTCAAAGATAGCGGCACGCTGCCAGAGAACTGGCAGTCAATTCGTGCAGCTCACGACCTTACAAAGCGTCTTCAGGACATTCTGGATCAACGTAATTACTTCGATCCAGATGCTTCATTTTTGAGATGATCGACGTTTCTTCATCTCCGTGTCTCTTCTTATTTGCTTCTTGGAAGACCCTTCACTTCAACTTGTCTGGAACTAAAAAATCATGTCATTTTTCCCCCTCTTGTCAAGCCTCTTGTCACTCCTCTTGTCATCGAGTATACAAGGCGCTGAGCGTTTCAGCAGCATGCGCCTTGTCAACTCGATTGTCAAGGAGATGATACACACAGAGCACACCTCTCGATCTGCCACAATTTTGAGCCACATCTTCCATCCAGCTCCCAGCTTGCAACCCGGAAGAGGCTGACAATTCTCGCTGGTTCGGTCATCGTTTGTTGGCTCAGTGGTTTCTAGCTCATGGCGCAATGGCTATCGCAATTTGCAACCGCGTTATCACGCTCAAAGCTGGGGAGGCGGAAAGTGCTGCTCTTGATCGTGATGATGATCAGTCGGATTCAGATGGTGAAGCTCCTCTTCGGCTTGCGCCGGTAATCGAGCGGCTCCTGGGAGACCTGGACTCAGTTGAGAACGATGATGGTCCAGCTTCACCGGTAGGAAGTAGAAGGAGGAGGAGGAAGGCACCTATAGCAAAATTCGTGGCACCTCAGAACCCGTCGTACTATGCGGCGAATCTGAAGAAGCGGCTCCAACTTGTAACACCTGAGAAAGCAGCAGCACAGATCAAGGTGACCAATGGAGTCTACTCGTACTACCAAGGTGTGAGGAAGTTGGAGAGCATGAAAGCTGGCACGAAGTTAGACCAGCCGATCAAGTTGGCAGGTGCAGTGACGCTGGCAGAGAACGTTGCTCTGACAGCCGCTGAGTTTTATGCGGCACGGCAGAAAAACATCAGCGCCATCTTCCAAACAATGGCACTCGAGGCACTGAAGGACTGCAATAACATAGACGACTGGGAGGAGGTGTCATCGTTCTTTCGTGGTGGTTTTCTTCGTCATTGGATATGCGAGCGGTGGGGCCCGGCTTACAGCCTTCATGTCAGCGGCTTCATCGGTGTAGAGCATCGTCTGTACTACGATGACTACCTTTCTGCGTGTGAGATCTACCGTGGAAGTCAACAACTCGGAGATGTGGAGAACTTCTTGTTCTGCTGCGGAAAAAACAACATGCTTGCAGGTGTGAAGGAGTGCTCTGTCTGATCGAGTGAACAGTGGTCGAGCGTTCTCGGAGTTTTTCTCCGAGAACCATTGGAAGTCGGAGAATCGCACTGAGAGGGATGCTGGAGACTCATCGACGGGCCGCGGCTTACTAGCGCGCCGCGTGGAGTGGGCGTCGAGTACGCGATACCCAGACATTTGCATGGAGATCGTCGCAAAGGACAGCGCTCCTTGTCGTGATTCTGCAACGTTTGCGAGTGCATACATCGAACGAGCAAAAGGGTGCGACGTCGAGGATGTGATGAAGAAGCTGCTCGACCATGAGAAGTCGCAACCTGATGCGCGCAACACTGGAGACATCAGCAAAAGACTGGCGTCCGTCTTGCAGTCGAAATTCCCGAGATCGTCGTCGAGTAATGGTCTAGTGCAGATGCTGCTGGAGCGTTTTGAGAGTCCGGCTACCGGAACCACTTGGGCGGACTACCAACAAGACGGCCTTCTGTTCGTTGTGATGTTGGAGGAGCTAAAGCAGGGGCGAACGCCCATCGATGTTACTGCTCGCTGGAGGGAGTCCATCGCTCTGCAGTCGAGCCTCGAGCTCACCTACCGGAACTTACTAGAAGACCCAGTAGTTGGAATTGAAGACGGGGATGGTGAGACCTTGCTCATCTTCTTGCTGCGCTCGGGATGCTATGCGGGTTTCGCGGTGACGCCGCATGTTAGTGGTCATGTTTCGCTGAAGCCAAAGACGAGCTCTCACTTGAAGCTCCGTGTAGGGTTCTTCCACGACCTGCAGATCAGCCTGGGACCAGACAAGTACGAGTTCGCTAATGGAGTGAAGATTTGGCCAGACGGTGACGAGGTCCACCTGCAAGACGAGCTCATCTACTTCGTCGACCAAATGCAGCGTGGTGACCTGCTCAACTCCTTGGATTATCGCGACGTGCCTGCAGCGGAGATGTATCACTGGGATGAGGCTGCGCTGCGTCTTCAATTGAAGGAGGAGCTGAGGGATGAGCGTGACATCCGCGACGCTGACAAGGCAGACCCAGAGGTGGCGCAAAAGAAGAGGCACGAGTACCGCGCGAAGCCTCTATCAGCTGGTCGTCGTGAACCGCGAAAGTGCCGCACTTTGCAGGATCCTCATCCGCCGCGCGATGGCTACGCTGACCTCCTTGACCCGCTCAATCCGTTCGAGGATGCTGATGTAGATCCACAAGCAGCTGCAGAGCGAGCAAAGCGGCAGAACAAAGGCCGGGAGCCGATGGATCGATATGCTGCGAAGTGTCCGTACTGTCGGAAGCCGTTTGCTGAAGTAGTGCTGTTCTGGGACCGTAGCGATGCCAGGCACGTGCGGAAGGCCAAGCTGCAGTACGACGAAACGCTAGTGCCACAGCCGAAAGGCGGAGCGAATCCGTCGAAGCCACTCCATGGCACTGTCCAACAACACTGGGATGCGCATTGGTCGCATAAGTTCGCGGAGAATCACTCGTGTCTAGGAATGGGACAGCCACCGCACCAGTTGACTTGGAAGGAGGTCAAAGGCAGCAAAGCTTCCAAAAAAAAGGATTAGAGTCATTCTTTGTCATATTTCAGTAAGTGAAAGCCTTTTTATGAGTAGTTTCGATTTCAAATTATATGCACAGTTCTTGTTTCCATTAGTCATGAGTACAAACTTGCGGACCCCGTGCTCTGTTTTTCTCGTCCAGCGATCTGGACTTGTTGTGATCTAAGTTAGCAAAAATACGCCACTTAAGGCCCACACTACAGTGCGCCGAAACTCGAAGCAAGCCTGAATTCTGACGGCTACAAGTGGCATTATACGAAAACTGGCTAAGCCAACAAAATACACAATAGCTACCACCCCACCACTTGAAACAACGATAGCACTCACTTTCACCAAAACACAGGGAAAATACAAGAGGAAACTCTTCAAAAATCTACTTCACTCTCAAGAGCCAAAGCGACAAAATGGAGGCACAGCAACGTCCTACCATTGCCTTTGGGCAAAACCAGGCCACATTGGCGCGGGACTTGACTGAGCCAGAATTGGCCGCGGTCTATGTCCTCAGCAAGAACATGGCGCTCCTCTTGGACCCTCACCCGCAGCTAAAAGAGGACTTGGATGGAGTCACGACTACCCTCATCACCATGCGGGTTGGTCAAAATGACGCTCCGCTGCCGGCCGAAGGCAAAGATTGGGTCAAGGCTTATTTGGCCTACGTTTCGATCGTGGAAAAATATCACAAGGAGAATATTTTTGACATGGCCTTTTTTACCAAACAGCGGATCTCTGACTGCTTCAACGCGCTGCCGCAAATTGTTTTGCATCCAAACTACATGGAACTCACAAAAGCTTCGGGAGGAAGACGTGGCATTGAGGCAGTCCGTGAACACTGTGATGTGGATACTCCGGCCTGTTTACAGGATGCAGGAATCCACAGTGACTACACCTTCCTTCACGGACACTTCGCCGACAGCAACCTGGTACCCCTTACACCATTCACGACTGCCTAGCACAGGTCTTGGGAGTTTTTCCCTGTAGGCAATGCAAGCATGTGCTCAACGTACTCCAAAGCTGCAACGTACCTCGATCACTACACAGCATTTCACCTCAAGTAGCCTCTGAATATCCATACAGGAACTACCGGACGGCTTCGGCCAACCTCAAGGCTTACCAGTGCCACCTGCTCCACTCCAACCACCTGCCCAGCCGCCGGCCGACGTGCGTGGCTGCTATGGTGGCAGCTCAGGTCGCCGCAGCTTTGGCGACCATGAAGGAGAAACTCGACCAGGAATACGAGGAGAAACTTAAGGAGCTCGTCATCAAGTTCAAAGAGGAGGAGCAGACCACCCCGGACTATAACGTCGCTAAACCAGATGGACACGGCATCTACCCAGATGCGGCGGCGACTGGCTACCGTACCAAGAAAGAAGCCTCGGACGTTCCGGGCTTCAAGGACCCTGACGAGCCGGGCCCTATTGCGGTCAATGCGCTCCGGTCTCTCTGCCTTCCGCATGGTGATGAACAAGACCAGGACATCTCCTTCCAGATCACATGGCACCTTTGCCGAGTGCTACTACTTGTTTTGTCCCGCCCGCCAACGGACTTACCCCACTCATGGGTAAGCGCCAACGGCAGGCGGACAACCCGGGCCAGGATGAGGCAACCGTTTGAGCAAAGGCACTCCAGCCGATGCCACATAACAAGACCTCTAGCCCGGACCCAGATGATGGCCAAAACTTAGTCGTGCAACCTTCGGCGCGTTGGAACTTAACATCGGCCTGGTGGGCGGTTAAAGACAGCCTCTACACGATATACCACATCACTGACGAACCACCTACCTCGCAACACACCATACGAAAACACACAGGGACGGGAAGGATGATGCTATCCTCCACCTCACGGGCCTCGACCTCAACAACCAACTCGCCTTCACCTGGATGGCCACGCCAGGGAATGCCGCCTCGTGCAAGGGAGCTGTCCCCGACACCCAGAGCCAAGGCAGACTGCTTTCGGCCGTGGTCTACCCGAACTGCCAAGCTAACTTGCAGGCTTGCCGTCGCCTCGTCCCGACCGTCCACCTCGCGCCGACCACGCTTTTGCACTGGGTTGCAACACACACGCCCACGCAGAAGGCCAGCGCCAAAGCGCTGGCGGCCTGGCTAATCTTGCAGGGTATCGGCTCTGAGCGGTCGTTTCTCACAAAATTCCTTACTGCAAAGGAATTCGAAACCTCCTCTAAGACCTTTATTCTGTTTAAGAATATTGGAGGACCGTTGTGCCAAGACCTCGCGTCCACTGCGCAGCGCTTGCCGTCCCTTGGTTCGGCTAAGGTGCAACTATATACCCATAGCGAACTCCTATACCAACACGATACAAACAACCTGGAGTCCGCCATATTTTGTCTCTACGTATATTGCCATACTTACACTCAACATACCTTACCCACATGTACGGGCAAACCTACCCTCCCCACCAACCAACATTCACCCACAGGTCCGCCCAACTATTCCTCGTGTTTTCTGGAATGGGTGGAACCTCAGCTACTTGCACGCCCTCGAGCGCCGAAGTCAGGATGACTTGCGAGGTGCCTTGCTGGGAGCCACGTGGGGAGAAAATGAAAAATTGATCACAGACGCACAATTTGCCATGGAGACGACGATGAGCATGGCGCAAAAATTTGTAATGTATATAGGGGAGGCCACTAACATTGGCGAAAGCATTAAATTGGTCTCCCCTTTTCATTTTTCATTGTCCGGAGTGGCGAAAAGCGCGCTCGTGCTGCACTTCATACCAATGATGCTGTATGCACACGTGCGCGACGAACTTCGCAGGAACAACATGTCCTCCATGGAGTTCTTAGCACGACTTCAACAAGAACTACAGCAATCTTCTAAAGTTCGCTCTGCGCAGTGGGGAAAGGACAAACAGAACACCGCCACAACATCTCCCTCTCCTGCTGCTGCTGAAAAGCGAGCTAACGAAGAGGAGGAAGACCAGGGCCCACCGCATGCTACTGGAACTAAGCGCCGCAAGAACAATACGAAGAAGAACCACGCGGCCACCTCCTCTACCACTCCCAAGCAGGGCGAGCCCAACGCCGGCGACTACCAATCCTGGTGGAACTGGCAGGCGCCGCCGGCTAAAGGTAAAGGCAAAAAAGGCCAACCTCATACGGCTGTGGCACCAACCGCGGCTCCCAACAAGGCCGACGCCTGCCATTGGGTGTGGGCACCGGAGAAACAGTGCTGCAAGTCTTGGGATTCCAAGAACAGTGTCTGGTGGCATGACACCAACTGGAAACAAACGGCCACACTCAAGAACTCCAAGTTACGGCTAAAACTACTCACTCCACACAATTACTAATCTGTCGCTTCTGTTGAACCATCCATCTGTCACATACCTTGTCACCTCTAATCACCGAATGGGCCGTCAACTTACATACCGCGCGGTCGCAAGACCACTGAGACACCCCACCAGGATCAGCCACCAGCTCTTCCTCCAAACACTGACGCACCGGCCAACCCACCGGGTCAGCCCACGGCCGCAAAGTGTAAACAATTGAATGCTGAGCTAATCCACCGTGGCACTTCACCGGTGTGGCGCTCCTGGACGGAGCTGGTGGCGGACGGATGGACCCCTGTGGCCACGACGAACAACTCTGATCCTAAAACAGGTCGCGCATGGGCAAAAACAATTAATACTACTCCTTGTGGGCTGCCGGTGTCCAAAGACGGGACTCTTGAGCCCCCAGCGGTTCAACCCGCGTCCAAACATGACAAATACCAGTTGGCTTCTAAGGACGCTTGTGCCTGTTGCCACATCTTCCACAAATGCGCTTTCGATGAGAATGGCCTTGCTTGCCCTTTGGTCCACCCGTGGCCAACAGAGGACGCAAGTATGATTGTTAAACGCAAGTGGAGTGAGGCGGTTGTAGCTCAGTCTAAATAACAAAGAAGAGGCGTGGATCCCGAGAGTCCGTAACTGAGCTCTAGGCTATGAAGCAGGGCGTCGAGACAACACTTCTCAGATGAACATGCTGAAACCGCTATGACGTCACGAGCCTCGCCATTTTGTAGCTGAGACGAAGTCAGAAAAAACCAACCTTGCGAAGCTTCAGCTAGAACAACTATTGCCGGGCCGTGTTCTCTCTACCGGAAAACCCAGACTCATGCCTGCACTCAAAACCTGTGCAACAGTGAGTGGTCGGATCTATCTAGTGAAAGTGGGCCACTCATCACCCACGCGCTTAAATCTGCGACTCTCGGCACCACTCACCAATGCAAAACAAGAAGCCATATCATGTGTTGAATTGGGCCGCTCTCGAAGTGCCCCTGTGTGTACAGGGAACGCCTTGCCTTCTCGCATGCAACAAAAATGCTAGCTACAGACGTTTTATGTTAACCACATAACCATACAAAACCCCTACTAACTTTAGCTAAAGCTTTTGGATAAAAAGCCCATCACGCCACTATCTACCTTTACCCACCAAACCACCTCAGGGCAACAGCACTAACGTGTCCGCACATACGTGCTAAAAACAAATACTCACAATCAAAAATGAGCACCAACGCACCAGGAAAGGGCCAGAAGGTGGGCATCCCGCCGACCCGTAAAGGCCAAAAAGCAGTCTTCCACGAGAAACTGGTGGCTGCGGCAAAGCGCCGCTCTAAGGGCACTGGTGGGAAACCAGCCCAAGACGCCACCGGAAAGGACCTTCAGGACCCTGCGGCCGCCATGGCGCCGCACGGTAAGGCACGCCCCAACCAGACTGCCTCAAGCAGCGCCTCGACTGGTGCTGGTCCGTACAACAACGACGAGCAAACCCTCATCCCGCCGTCCACCCAGGATGAAGACTACACCACGCCGGCAGCTTCCTTCTGGACTCATGACCTGGATGAAGCCTACGACCATCAAGCTCCGAGCACGCAAGTGTCGGTGGGCGACGAACTACCTGCCTCCACACAAACTGGACAGGAGCTTAAATACGGCTCTGGTGGCATGGATTACCTTCCGGCCATTATCAACAAGCCGCGCGAGACCTACACCGTCAGCCAGTCCATCAAGAAGCTCAAGTGGACTGACCCCATGGCAGGCCAGCCGGCTATACTCTGCAGGGACCTGCTCCACAAATGCGGAAAGCAGCTCGCCTACTTCCTCCGCCACAGCCCAGAACTGGCGCGTCGACACGTGGCCGAGGGCTGGGAGCGTGAGTGGATCGACTTAGGCGACCTTCAGGAAACGCTCTACCATGGCAAGCGCGGCGTTTGGTACCCGCTTGAATACATTCAAGCGGCTGCGGAGCAGACCAACAGACATGGTGGACTCCGCTTTGAAATCGCCTACCACGAACCGGCTCACTATATCCGCGCCACATCGGGACAATCCGTGGCAAAATGCACCGGAAGTAAGCGCCTCACTACTAAAGCCGAAGCAGAAGAATACGCCGACGCCCATGGGTGCCAACGTGTCAGCCTGACTTTGCTTCATTCACCAAGTTGCTATCTCTTCCTGCCTTGAGTACAAAATCTCGACCTACCTACCTTACCATTACCCAACTACCTGCACAAACTCCACCGACCGTTAACTACCTTACCAAACCACAGATATATCTGGCGCCAGACCTCCGCAGACGCCCTGGCAAATATTGGCCGAGTCGGTTACTTGTTACCGATGAGCCGCCAATACGTCCATTGGGGAGACCACCCGAGTCATACCAAATCGAAGGGTGGCGACCGTGTATGGATTGCGGTCCACACACACGACGTCATCGATGAAGGAGCTGCTCTCTATGTGACCAAGACGCGACACCAGTTAGTCACAGACCCAGTGCCGCTCTACCTGTGTAGCGTCTACACCTCGGAACAAATTCCACAGGACTCATGTATGAGCAATAGGACTTGGACCTGATTGAGAAAAGGCGAGACGCCACTTCCCGGGCCAGCTTTTAGGCTAAGCGCACCAGTGTGAGTATTTAAAAAACATGCTTCAACGAACCCGGCCGCTTCATCTCCGCATCTGAGTGCATGTGTTCGCTAGCGGCTGCATACCACGAAGCTATGACGAGAGAAGGTCATCCGCCGAGAGAACGTGAGGCAGTCCACACACAATATCGGACACCCATCCCTGGATAGTCCTATGAAAAACGAAAAACTAAACCCGGTAAAAGTAGCGCTCGCACATTAGAATATAGCGCGAGCGATTTGTTGGAAAAATAAAAATGACAGCACGCTTCTTCGCGCCGCTACATGGCGCCTGGCTCGCGCCGGCTATGTCCTCGTCTAAGGCCGCCGGCTCCCAGCTACGAAAACAAACCTCACAGCCTGCACCACTGGGAGACCCGACGTGGAAACCACCACCGTCGGAGACCACACCACTCTCGCTACCCACACCATCGCCGTCACTCAGACTCGATAAAGCCACCATCCCAAAACGGGAATACCGCCACACCCTCACGCGCTACTGCAGCAGCGAGAGCATCACGCTGCAGCTGCAAGCGCATGCCGAGGGCACCCTCACCAACCGCAAGCACAGCTTTCACGTCTTCTGGGGCCGACTACTGGGCGAACCAGCTCCCACAAGTCCGCCCTCCATACTCAATCGAACACCTACGTATCTTCTGCCTCTGGATCTCGGCCACCAATGACAGCTCCGAGCTGGCAGACACCTACTTTGCCGCAGTATCTCACAGCCTTCTCATGCCAGAGCTGGACCCACGCACCAACCAACCGCACAACTGGCTCCAGCCGCACCCTTGCGCCATCAAGGCACTCAACATCGCCAAAGATGACATCCGGCGTACGTGCGCGGCACAAGAGCCCCTCAAGGCACCACCTATGCACGTGGATGCGCGCCGACGCCTCCAGCTTGCAGCTCGCGCACTTGTGCGTCTGTGGATCCTCCTGGGCATCCGGTGGAGCAGCTTCGCCGAGCTCCGCCCGCACCACCTCACCTACCACGCCGGCCGCATCCTCGTAACAGTCATTCGAGATAAGATCGCGAACAAGGAGGGGCGTGCGGTTACCATCCGCTGCAGCTGTACCTCACCACAACACAAAGACCTCTGCCCCATCTGCGACAAAACCACACCACGACCATCCCTACCAGCAGACGGAAAAACAATGATGGATATCATGAAACGTCTGGGGGCGAAGTTCCACTCGCCCCGCCGAACTAGTGCCCTTATGGCCGCGAAAACGCTGGCCTCCGGCAAACACTTCGGCTTCGAAACCTACATGAAGGCAAGAGGCTGGAGTACCTTCGCGACCGTCCTATGCTACATGAAGGACCACGCGGACCACGCAGCGACAGCCCTACTCCCCGTAGCAGGAGCACTCGACTACACCACCGACGATAGCAAGCACATAGCCCTACCTACCACAACCAAGGACAGAGACGAGATCCATGAGGCAATGCGCAATGAAACGCGCACCCGCGAGCTGGACGAGATCGAATCTCTTTTGTCGACTAAGCATGACGCCACCGCCTACTTCAAATCGAGGGGCAAACTCCTCGCGGAAGGCACTACCCAAATGAACGGACAAGATGTCCGCACAATCAAGGTCACGCCGAAAACTGTATATTGCAAGTCGGCGATGAAAAAGTCACCAAGAAGAAACTCACCACCACCAGCACTACAGACCAGGCACGAAAACAATCACAGGCCGCTCCACTTCGCAAGAAAGTGAAGTCGAAGTGAGACGCTTGGCGAGAGCCGCGCCCGGACAAATGGCAAGTAAGTGACTGCTTTCTTAACCCATGGTCTCACCGTGAACATGCCCATAGACAGGTAGCTGAGATGGGAACAGTGATTATTGAAGCGTCAGCGTGTTGCACACTAAAGGGCTAGCAGCTTTTGCTGCCTTTAGCGACAGTGATCCAAAAAAGGGGATCCTGACACTCGTGCTCACCCACGCCCTCCTAGAGGCCTTCACCGCTGGAAGCAGGAAGCGAGCCAAATGATCGGTAGCAGTGAATTCTAATGCAGTGTAGCACTTGTCTGGCCGGAGGCCGCGAAATGTGAAACGAATGTAGATGCGAATTCCTGCTGATCTACTCGGGTTCCCTCTAGTCGGTGTCTATACTATCGGAGATCATAGGTGACTAAATAAGAGCTTCACGCTCCGGAGATCTCAGATGGTCTTCAGGATAGCGAAACTGAAAAAACCCACCCACCCACACCAGGCAGCGAAAAATAGCAAAATGACGCCGAAGAAACTAAAGCTCGCATTGATTAAAACGGCCGACCAGTTAACTGAAGCGGTCTGGTCACCACCTGCCGACCTACGCCTCTACCAACAATACGCTAAAGCTATACTTGACCAAAAACGTGACCGAGATGACAACACTCAAGAATGGACCAACACGGTGGCACAAGCCACCCGCTACCTCCTCGAGCTCCAGCAGGACACTGCGGAGACCAGCAAGGCGCGCATCAGAAATGAGAGCCCGGCGCACTTGCAGGGCCTCCTCCTTTCGGAGCCACCCCGCAATGTGGACGCCATCGAAACATTGGCCACCCTCATCGACCACCCTGGCACCACCTTCACCACGCGAGTCATCAAAGGGCTTACCTTAACGCTATCGCCAACGGTGATACCACGGGGGTCTGGAAAGCCAATCACACCCCGTTCGTCCCGGAGTCAGAAGTGGCCGACTTCTACAACAGGGCCATCCGCCTCCGCGCCACACCGCCGGAGTTCGACGATGACCTTCTCCAGGCAATCATCGATATCATTGCGCAGGACGTTCAAAAGGGACGATATAAGGAGATCACCCGCGACCTGCTCCAATGCCAGCCTGCCATTGCTTTTCCCAAAGATGAAACCACTTTATGAAAGTAAACCCCGGGACCTTTTTGCTGTCGAGTTAGAAACATTTTTTCCAAATTTTGACAAATTTTGGCATATTTTGACAAAGCGCAAAAAATTTTTTGGCCAGGGTTGTCATAATTTTGACAAATTTTGGCAAATTTTGACAAAGCGCAAAAAATTTTTTGGCCAGGGCTGTCATAATTTTGACAAATTTTGAGAAAGCGCAAAAAACTTCTTGGCAACTTTTGGCATAATTTTGACAAACTTTGACAAGTTTTGACATAATTTTGGCAAATTTTGACAAAACTCAGGAGAGGCTTTGGCATCATTTTGCCAAACTTTGACAAAAATTGGCGACAATTTAGCAANTGACATTTTTTGACATTTTTTGACATTTTTTGGCATTTTTTGACATTTTTTGACGCCCTGGCGCCTCGCGGAGGTCCCGGGAACGACTATCGTAAACCACTGAGGAACGCCGCAAAGTCCGGCTTCTCATCGACAACCGAGCCAAGAATCACTACTACCGCACACAAGAAAAACTAGAACTACACGGCACCCGGAAGGTTCAAGATCTCATCGGCATCTACATGACACCAACCGGGAAGGAGCGCGCCTACATCTCCTCACCTCTTGGCCAGACGCGCAAGGAAACCCATGCACATATGCAACAAGAGCTGGCAACTGCGGCGGCAACGACCACCCTCCCAGAACCACCAGAATCCCTCACGGCCCTCGCGGACCGCCTGTCTGCTACCCTCACCTCCCTCAGCCAGGAAGTGGGACACCCGCAGACACCACCACCAGAGATGGCTTCCGATGATATATCCGAGGCCTACTACCTCTTTGGAATTGACGACCCCAAAAGTTGCCCCATAACAGGGCACAAGGCAGCGGGCATGCCGGTTCTGGGTCAGTTATACGCTCAATATGGGCACTGAACCCTCCGTCCCGGCATTTTGCCGCCTCTCGGAGTTGCTAATGGCCATCTGCATCTACTTCAAAGTCCCAATGTTGGCTTACATCGACGACCAGAACTACTTCGCCGCAACAACGCAGCAAATCTTTGCTGCGAAGACTTTCATCCACCAGTTGGCAGCATGCCTCGGCCTGCCGCTTTCCAAGAAACCGGCTGCGGACCAGTCCTCAGCCAAAACAAACACTTTGAAGGCCCTCGGCCTCATCTACCACTACACTAGAACAGTCGGCACCACCTTGCTCACGCTCATGCTGCCAAGCAACTACTACATCAAGCTTACGAAAGCGCTCGACACAACCCTCACGCAAATCAGAAGTAAGGCGCTCGTCCTCAAAGACCTGCAGAGGCTCGTCGGACTGGCGACCTTCGGCACGCAACACACCCGATCGAAGATCGGCACCGAGCTGCTCCGCCCGCTATGCAAATGGCTGGGCGAGTCACTCTTTCACACCCTCAAAAAATGCAAGAAGCGCCGCAGCATGCTCCGCGTCCACGTTGTGGCGCTGCAGCACCTTCTGCCGACCCTACCGCGAATCACCCACGGCAAGACAGCCTCACGGATTACGCAGTCCTACCTGGCCACGGACGCATCGTCCGACGGTGGACCCGATGGGCAACCCGTATTAGGTGCCTTTCACATTAACGCACAAGGAAAGCGCCAAGCATTTACCGTACTAATCGACCGCCAGCACATCGAGAACGTCATCGGTAACACTATCCGCATCGAAATCCTCGAAGCAATGGCTACCTACCTCGCCCTCACCACCTGGGCAACCGCGAACGACCTCATGCACATCTCCCTCGACAACGTCACACAACTCTACGCGCGCGTGAAGATGACTGCAAAATCGTCACACTTGCTAAACATCATCACCAAATCCACCTTGCGCGCCGCTTCAGCCGAGCAGCGCACCTTCTACCGCTACGTCAGCACCCACTTCAACATAGCGGACATCTTGATCTTCTCGAGAGAAGATTGCGCCTCCTTCCGCCACTTACTGGCCGAAGTCATCGAAGTACGGCAACCAAACTGGGCAAATGTACTTAAAACCCTCAACCAGAAAGCACTGCTACCGGAGGTTACGGACACCGGTCCCGATACCCGAAACAACACACCGCCTACCCCTCTCCCAGTACCACCATGCGATAATCAACCACCCGCGAAAAAGCAACGCAAGTAAGTGACTGTTTTCTTAACCCATGGTCTCACCGTGAACATGCCCATAGGCAGGTAGCTGAGATGGGAACAATGATTATTGAAGCGTCAGCGTGTTGCACACTAAAGAGCTAGCAGCTTTTGCTGCCTTTAGCGACAGTGATCCAAAAAAGGGGATCCTGACACTCGTGTTCACCCACGCCCTCTTAGAGGCCTTCACCGCTGGAAGCAGGAAGCGAGCCAAATGATCGGTAGCAGTGAATTCGAATGCAGTGCAACGCTTCTGGCTGGGCTTCTGGCGTTTCTGAATGTTGGGGCTCATTTCATTACAAGCCAGCGACCACTGCGGCGCTCGCAGTTCCATCCTACTAGAGAAAACCGGGCTACGCCTTACGCCCATGGGACTGCCACTAGACTACTGCGCCCTGCCTCCTCTTTGACTGCCTGGAAGTGAAGGGGTGCCGATGTATAGACTTAGGAAATGGGGGCGAGGGTTTTCTTATGTAAGTATGGGCTTAGGCTTAGCGATAAAATAGCATCGCACTCGAAGGGAATCGGAGCGCATGCGAGACTGCCACCAAACGGATCGCAATAGAATTGGGCTTGAGCAGTGCGAGGCAGACAGTGGCGAAACTACTCCACGCGTCAAGACATAGGGAGGGGGTAGGCTAATCTCGGGCGCACTGCCTTAGGACTAGACCCCGACAAGATGAGCCACGCGGCCGCTTTATTTTGCTTCGCGCTTGCTTTCACGCTGCGCCTCCCAGGTGCGGCGCGGTTTGTCAGGGCGGGCAGCCTAGAGCAAAGCGCCGGACCCGAAAGGGGGCCGGGCAGAAGGCTCTACGCACTCTGTAACAATTTGGAAAATTTTTGACCTATGGGAGTACGCTGCTGCGACAATGTGGCGAGCCAGTGCGGGCGAGCGTTCAGTCGCTGCTTTCTTTTATGCGGACGCGATGGCGCGCGACCGGGGGGCCTTCTCCTTGTTCTACTAGCTACTGACGAAGGAAGGAGACGCATGGGCTGGGGGCTGACGTTACGCGCTTCTTCCACATAAACAGAGGCAGGCAGGGACTCGACTGGCAGGGAGGCGGCCATCAGGCTGGTTGCCGCCCCACACCCAGGGGAGAAACAAGCGGGGACCGCGCTGGGCCAGAGAGTGCGGGGAGATGAGCCCGAAGGGGAGCCTTCTGAGCAGCTGACGGCACCGCGCCCACGCGGTCCATCGTGTGGCTCAGAACCCTGGCCACAACTGGACGGCGTCAGCCCATCTGAGGAGTGGCCGGGTTGGGTGATGCATAAACACAAGGGGAAGGGGCGCCGCCTGGGCTTCACTGCGTTCCTCATCCTCTTCCCGAGATGTTGGGCAAAAGATAGAAAGTGAGCCAGCGCTTGCACTGCAGAGCATAGAAAAACAGAAGAGAACACACAAGAGGACTACAACAACAAAAATGATCTTCAGCATGTCGCTCAGTCCGTAGCCCAAGATCCGCTGCGGGTTGTCTTTCTTGTCTTTCTGGTCTGTGATCGGCTTGATCTGCTCACGCAAGACCTGCGCCTTCTGGTCTTCAACAGCCTTGGCCAGCAGGGTGATGCTTTTCTTGATTTGCGACAGCGCGCCATCTTGTTGGACGCAGTAAGCGCGGCCTTTGCCATTTGCCCAGGTCAGTACCTGGGCGAGAGACTTGCGCTTGTCGGTCTTTCTTCCTTTGCGATTTTTGCGCGCGCCCTCAATGAAGGCAGAGGTGGAAGCGCATTCGACCCATGCATGTGCATTGGTCCACACCAGAAACGGAATAACGTGGCTGCAGGCATGCAAAGCCATTGCAGCGCCCTGCCCGTCTGAAGTCGAAGCGTAGCGATCTGCCAAGTGTGACTGTAGTGGGTGTTGCAGATTGATTGGTGTGAATTTTTATGCACAGTCTCAGGACCCGAAAGAGGCCTCGATCTCACTCGCTTCGAGAAATGCGGACGCGTCGTGGTACTTGTAACAGGAAGAAACGACGGGACAGAAAAGCGCGAGACTGAAAATGGAAACGGAATAGCTCGTCGCGTATTCTAGTACCGCAGAAGTGATCTCTTGCTCCATACTCAGCCCGCCAAACATCTCAGCGCGCATGCTCCTCACAGCGTGCGTCAGCGATGTAATCTGCACGAGAGTGGCCGCCAATGATATGAATAACAGACGGAACTTTGAGCAACGTGCGAGCAGTGTTGCGCTCGTGTTGCCGGCTCGACTTCTCATCAGTCTCGTCCTCTGGGGTGCGCTGAATGAACGCCGCGCGCGCGTGAGTGCGTGCCTTGGCACGACCCTGATCGCGGGCCAACTGCTTCGTCGCCTGGATCGTTGTCGCAGTTTCCTGCAAGGGGAAAGCATAGTTAGAGTATAGGCGTCTTGACTCGTGTGGGGTTTGGTAGTGTTTGATCCAATAGGACAGAGCACAGCCACACCCTCAACAGGGCGAGGACTGTAGCAGAAAAGTCGCGCCTGAGGACGTTCTTCAGCATGTTCACCCACCTAAAAACAAGGCGAGAGACTTGAGCTGGGCGCCTTTTGTGTTTTAGAAAATGCAAAGACATGCCATCACAAAACAGGGAACCTTACGGACATCCCCATGGCCTTGTGCATTCTCTCCGCGGTGAGTGTCATCAGTGTCGTGCTTCTGTTCTTCAGTTTGCTCTTGGGAGCACCCTTATCTTTGTTCGGATTAGCTCGCATCATGATCGATAGTGGGAGGCTTTTCAATGATTATAGAGGCAGGGCGTTGATATGGTCAAGAGGTTTTTTGGTCGATTAATATCGTGAAAGTAAGTGCGCCGCGTTGGTCTTACTTGTGTTATTCGTTAGCAGGAACGGACTCGCAGAAACGGACTGAGCTTGATTATGACACACTACCCCTCACATGGCACCGCCTCGAGAGGCCCGCACAAGCGAACTGCTACCTGGGCCTACAGTCAACTTATTCCAAGGAAATAAGGACCGGGAAAGCTCCAGACAGCCGCTGCCTGTGAGTGGTCTCGATATTTTTGGACTCTACTCTAGCTAGCGTTGCTAGCGGGGAAGATCTTGGGCGGCTATTGTTTGGGATGAGGAGGCGACAGCTTTGAGGTTTTGGGCTGGTCTTGTACAGCGCCCGCTAATCACTGGGCCACTGAATAACTGAGATAAAACTGACGATAGCGCTTGTCTTGTCATTCTCTAGCCACTTAATTACAGCAAAAGGCTCGGCGTCTTTCTCTTAAAAAAGCTCAGGCACTTGCAAAAGAAGCGCAGTGGAATCTATGACCTTGCGGACACGTGACGACCATGGAATTTGTCTCGCCATGGTCTCGCTGTCTCTCGTCTGTGTTTCTCTTTCTCTTTGCCGTTGCGTTTCAAGCTTTCAGACCAAAAAAGTGAGAACGTTCGGAGAGAAAGCGCCTGCCTTACGTGTCTTCGTGTGGTTTCTCTATTGCTACTGCTAGTGCTAACACTCTACGATCATGCCTACGATGATGCTGAAGCTCTGAATCTGCTCACTTGCTTCAAGGCGTGAATCTATCCCCTGCACAGGACAGTGATGCTACTATGTGCACCACTTGACCTGCAGCAAACTACGCTAAGCCTGTGCCTTTTCTTGTGCGCTTTGTCTTGATCTACCCTGGTACTGCTGAGCTACATGCTTGGACTACTGTTGTGCCAAGTGTCTTCCTCTAGCGCTATAAATATAGACCAAGACCTGACTACTCATTCTCGGTAAATGTACTAGAATCATTCGACTGCTATAGACGTCCACTGGGCTCCCCTCTCATGAGTACACTGCACATGTGTACTCGTCTGCCTTTTATCTATGGCAACAACCTGGGCACTTCGATGCGTAGTAGTATGCTAATTCGGTCGGTTTGAAAGCTGCCTGCGTACTTGTTGCCGGTTGCTTGAAGGTCCACAAAGGTTACCTATGGCGGCACATAGCGGGCAGCAACGCAGCGCGCGATGGGTCGTCTTCAGGGAGAACCCTCAAGGGGAGGTCTGAGACAATATATTCACTGGTAGTCGCCAAACATAGTCTTTAGCAGACTATTGCTTGGCAGTAATCCTTTCTCACGGCCCAGACTCTCCGGCTGAACTACAGTCGGATATAGGTAATTCGCGACTTAATAGAGACGACTAACTCGCGAATTACAGGGGGGCTTGTCAACATGCTGACGCTCGTTAGTAGTCAGCGCCTTTCATTTTACTCGAAATATGTATGATTTCATCATAAACTTCGACTACGCATGCAACTTATATTAAACTTTCGTAGCTAGTGGCTACTAATTTCCGCACCCCCGCCCTCCTGTTGGTGCGTAAATTATCCTAGGACTACGAGAGGAGCTAACTAATCTTATGACGTGATAAGGCTAAACCATACTCGTACGAGAGAAATATCTAGATCTACGACAGATCCCACCTAGGTCATATCCTAGAATCGCGACTAGATCAGCCCCGTTCTCGCCGCGCGGTAGAACCTGAACCATCTACAGCACAGGGCGACTACTCGGCATCTAGCGATCGCCCTAGAGATCGTAGGGCGAATATTATATCTGCCAGACTAGAGAGCTCAGGAGAGAGCGAAAAGATCACCCGCCCACTCCAAAATGTGAACCAATTAAGAGCACACAGCTAAAACATCTAAAGTGGGGGCGCCGTGAGTCCCTAATGGCAACACTACCTAGAAAGGCGTGCGTCTCGCGTCTTTGAGGGTATGGCTATTTCTGGCACAGATATTCGATAGTGACAACTGTAGCACAAAGGCATCTCCAAAGGCTTCTCGTCGACAAATGTCGCAAATAAATGCACTTTCGGGCTGCGACTGGTCCGACCAATACACAACCAACACAAACGAGAAGTCAGACGCTACACGCGGATGACCTGATCACAGTCCTGAATCTTGAGAGTCTTTGTGGCAAATCGGCCGTAAATCATGCGTGCTCGACAAAGAAAACAATGCTTATGAAAGGCGGCCAATGTGCCTTGATTTGTGTAAGTATGTAAATGTGCGGCCATTTATCTTAGATGGCCACTCCTCCATCCTTCTAGTCACATAGCGTAAGATCCAGAGGCGTCTTCCATTTGTGTGCTCCGTACTTTCCGAAAGATATTAAATGAGTCAAGTGTCGACCTTTGAATCGTGTTAACTTGTCGGGCGAATAGGTGAGAGATCAAACGCGATCTCCATATGCGATCAGACGGATGCTGCTTAGTGGAGCGATCTCGAGCCTCCTTCTGTTCGCTAAGATAGCGACTATTTGTATTGCTTTTTTCAGTAGGTCCCTCTCAGTAAAGATCTGGAACTTCTGTTCTTTCAGATCTGGAAAGCATTTTTGTTTATGTAGTGCGCTTTTGCACCTTTTTTGGAATGGAGTGATCTTCTCGCTCTCTCCTGAGCTATCTAGTCTGGCAGATAGTCACTCTACGATCTCTAGGGCGACCTCTAGACGCCGAGTAGTCGCCTTGTGCTGTAGATGGTTCTACCACGCGGCGAAAACGAGGCTGATCTAGTCGCGATTCTAGAATGTGACCGGGGTGCGATCTGTCGTAGATCTAGATATGTCTCCCGTACGTGTTTGATATAGCCTTATCACGCCGTGAGATTAATTAGCTCTCGAAATATATGATGAAATCATGCCTATCTCGAGTAAAGTGCAAGAATTTTGGTTATTTATGATTGTCAGTATGTTGGCAAGCCCCCCCTGTAATTCGCGAATTAGTCGCCTCACTCTATGAAGGTAGATTAGATTAGTCGCGGACTACCTATATTCGGCTGTAGTTCGACCGGAGAGTCTGGGCCGTGAGGAAAGATTCCAAACAGTATTCCGCTAAAGACTATGCTGGGAGAACTATCAGTGAATATATAGTCTCAGCGCCTCTCTTTGTCAACATACTTGGCCAGTAGTTAACTGAGCGGACTTTTGGCACTGAGTATATATATATACGGAATAGCTGTAACCGCGCGCCTGGGCATCTCTGTACCGGTAGCGGCGCTGGCTAGACATGTCAGTAAACCCACGCCAACAAGAATGGCCAAAGCAGCCAAGAAAGTGCTGAAATATCTGGTGACAGCAAAAGATCAAGGAGTAGAATACTCACCAGAAAAGGAAGAAGAGGCCAGCAAGATACATTAGAAACTACTACCAGAGGGCAGAGATATGCCAGAAGTGAACATATTCAGTGATGCTAGTTTCGCCAACTGCATCAAGACAATGAGGGGCGCAAGTGGATCCATAATGTACTACAAAGGTACACCAATAGCGTGGAGGAGTAACAGACAAACTGCTTGAGCCTACTCAACGGCTGAGAGTGAGCACATTGCAGCCTCTGACACGATAGCGCTCAGCGAGATGCATGACTTTGCAGACTTCTATAGGCCTCTTCCAACTCAGTTGGTACACACACAGAACGGCTTGCCACCCTCCTTAGACAGTGCTGCACTGTGGATAGACGACCAGTCTGCAATCACAACAGACAAAGCAACAGACGTTCGCCGTAAATGTGGGCACTATGCTCTACGTTACCTAAGATCGTGCCTTGTCCTACCAACTTGATGAAGGCAGACCCACTTTCGAGACTGACCTGCAGCGCCGCTCAGCGTAGACCTATGCTACATCACGTAGATAACCCGACAACTAAGAGTAGAGACGATGACTGTGATTCCTCTGATGATGATACAGATGAGGACGGTTCAGCCTCCTATAGCGTAGTGCGTTCGGTTTATTTTGGTTCCTAGCATACCGTAGCCAAGAAAGAGTTAAACTCAACACTAGCTAAGAGATATGACTGCCGTGACTTGATACACAGTGAGGCTGTCACGTGAGACAGACTGCGATCCGCATCGATTGAGGGGGGGCGTTGGTCATGTATGGCCCAAGCCTCTCGGATGCCGTGCTGTTCTGTTCTCAGTGGCTCACGCGAAGCCTCGTGCTCGACTGTCATCGGGATGATCTCGCAGGACATGAATGCCAATGATCATGGATGTTGCTTCCAATGCTCAATCATAGTGATCAATGGATAGACTAGGTATGGTTATCCTGAGCCTAGTCGTATGGTGCATGCTCAGTCCGATCCCTTCTGGCGTGCTTATGAACCAATTAAGAGCACACAGCTAAAACATCTAAAATGGGGGGTGGGTCCCTAATGGCAACACTACCTAGAAAGGCGCGCGTCGCGCGTCTTAAAAGTATGGCGATTTCCGGTGCAAATATTCAATCGCGACAAATGTAGCGCAAAGGCATCTCCAAAAGGTTTCCTGTCGACAAATGTCGCAAATGATTGCACTTTCGGACTGCGACGGGTCCAACCAGTACACAGTCGGCACAGATGAGAAGCCAAACGCCATAGGCGGACGACTTGACTACAGTCCTGAAGCTTGGGCGCCTTTGTGGCAAATCGGCCGTAAATCATGCGTGATGACAAAAAAGACAATGCTTATGGAAGACGGGCCAACTTGCCTTGAGTTATGTGAGTATGTAAATGTGCAGTCATATATCTTAAATGACCACTCCAGTATCCTTCTATTCGCATTTTTGCGTAAGATCCGAAGGCGTCTTTTCATTTGTGTGCTCAGTCTTCTCTGAAAGATATTAAATGAGTCACGTGTCTTTCTTTGAATCGTGTTAACTTGTCGAGTGAATAGGTGAGAGATCCAGTGCGATTTTCCTATGTGATCAGACGGATGCTACTTAGTGGAGCGATCTCGAGCCTCCTTCTGTTCGATAAGATAGCAACTATTTGCATTGCTTTTTCAGTAGGTCCTTGTCAATAAAGATCTGGGGCGTCTGTTACAGATCTGGAAAACGTTTTTTGTTTTTGTTATGCTCTTTTGCACCTTTTTGGAATGGGGTGATCTTTTCGCTCTCTCCTGAGCTATTTAGTCTGGCAGATAGTCACGCTACGACCTCTAGGACGATCTCTAGGTGCTGAGTAGTCGCCTTGTGCTGTGGATGGTTCTACCGCGCGGCCAAAACGAGGCTGATCTGGTCGCGATCCTAGAATATGGTCTAGGTGTGATCTGTCGTAGGTCTAGATATGTCTCGCGGACGTGTTTGGTATAGCCTTATCACGCCGTAAGATTAATTAGTTCTCGAAATATATGATGAAGTCGCACCTATTTCGAGTAAAGTGAAAGGGTTTGGCTATTTATGATTGTCAGTATGTTGGCAGACCCCCCCTGTGATTCACGAACTAGTCGGCTATACTAAGTCGCGAACTACCTATATTCGGCTGTAGCTAGTTCGGCCGGAGAGTCTGGGCCGTGAGCAAGGATTATTGCCAAACAGTAGTCTGCTAAAGACTATGTTTGGAGAACTACCAGTGAATGTATAGTCTCACTTATGTTGATGGTGTATGATTCAACGTACCCAATCAACCAAACAGGGACTATGCCAGCCAGTGACCATAAGTCACAGGCAGGCATGCAGAGACTTGCTTGCGTTCAAGATTCAGACACTGTGCTTCCACTGAGAAACGAACCTGGCTCGGAGGCTTGTGCTCTTGTGGTCCAAGAGAAGCAAATAAATCGCGGCCATTAGTTTGAGCTTGTTGCTCTACATGAGGAGGCGAATCCTCAGCCTGTTCATAATTTCCATCCCCCTTCAGCTTCTGAGTGACTTGATTAGCACCTTCTTCAGCTTCGCCGTCTTCGGAGTCTGGGAAATCATTCCACTGCGCCGGGCGAGTGCCAAGCTCTAAGCATTCAGGAAGTCCATCTTTGATCGGCAGTCCTTTGGCCATTTCTTCTAACTTCTTCTTGTCGCCTCGAGCTAGTTCTTCACAGTACTCCCTCACCTCGCTGCAGTACTGCTGCCGTGCTGCTCTCAAGAAGCCCGCGCCTCCTCGGCTTGGTCGGCTGTTTGGACTGTCAAGAGACGCCTGTGCCCGCTCGCGGATGAATCTGGCGCGAATACTCCAGCAGTTCAGCATAGCCTCGCACCACTCCAGACTATCACTCGTTGGCGTCTTGCTCTTGTTAGCGTGCTTCCTTGCTTCGCAGTTCATTTCCAGACCTTGGCATAGTAGTACTTTGACGAAGATCGTCTTTATAATGCTGTCAGCGAGAACGCCCTTCAGTCGGGCTACTGATTTGCCAGCCTTCTGCGCTGTGCCCTTATCTGTGTCAGTCTTCCGCAACTTTTAAGCCATGACCAACACGGAGGGGCAACGGCTTCGCCTGCGCTTTGCGTCTCGCTTTCAAGAATGGCTTTGCCTCCTTCGCCCCCGTGGCTGCTGCTGGTGGATTTGCTTGGCTACTAGAAGAAGAAGCGGCGCGTAGGGTTTTGCGTATCGTCAGCTGCGTCATTTTCTCCAACTTTGCTCGACAGAGGCTCGGGAGGGCCTGCGCTCTCCATCGGTAAACCAATCCGCAAACTCATGCTGATGATAATTACTCGGTCTTTTGCTCTTGGGTCTACTACTCCTCTGTAAGTAGGACGAAGGAGCTGGCTCAAATTGTACTGCGATTCGGCTACTTCATGCGGCTTGAGAGTTTCGATGGCCTCCCTGAGCTGAGAGGATTGCGGAGCGAAGTTGTGGCTTCACCTTTGCAGGATCGAAACAAGCTTCAAACGCTTGCCCAGAAAGATCTGCGCTCTTGCTGCCTCCGAGTCCACTCGCAAATCTACTCGGTGAGAGTGAGACACCCTGTCAAGGTCGTAGCTGGTGATCTCATCGTCTGAGTACAATGGTCTAGCTTCCATCTCGAACTTGTTTGATCCCTCCGCCCCATTCGTGACAGGATGGGGCTTCAGTCGGTTTGCTTTGAATGATGCAGGGGCCAGAGCAGCGTCTAGTACTCGAAGCCAGTCTTTTCTATTGTGTGTATGTGGCCACTTTTCGACTCCTGGAATGCAATACTGTCGGACCTCGTCACTTTGCTGGTCAAAAATCGCTTCAATGTTCCGACAGTAGCACTGGAAGGAACCCGAGAGGTGGGGCCCCATTTTTTGCGGAGTCTACTCGTGTTGCGGTGTTTCCAGTTTTTTGCTTTTGTCGGCTCAGGTCTTTCTTGGTGCTGAGCACGGAAGAGCCCAGCTGCTCGGGGTGTAATAATTATTACGCCCCGCTGGTCTGTGATTTTTTAGTGCAGCAAATTTGTCGGCGTGTGATAATTATTATGCCCTGAAGTTATAGGAATTTTGGCAACGATTCGGACAGTAGCAAACCGACAGAGTTGAAAAGTGGCCACATGCGTTGCGTTCTTTGTTCCACAGTTGTGCTGCGATGCACGGCGCAAAGCGGTTTGGGATTGCTACTGCTTCTGCTTGTACTACAGCCGCGGCGTTGTCGCTTTCAATTTCTGGATCAGGCTCATCTTCAAAGTCAGACTCGTCGTCGTCTTCTGGCAGCAGACCAAGACTCTCGCCCATGGTCTGGCCGGGGTTCGGCTCTTTTTCTTTTCTGATTTCTTTCACGCGCTTGCGAGCTGCCCGGCAATATCTAGCCAAAACAGCAGCAGAAGATGGGACTTTCTTGGTTTCTACTTTGATGGTGGGAACTTTCTCGTTCGTGAGATCCTGGCGCACTCTGCTGTACCTTTGGGACAAGATCTTGCGGTAGTCTCCTCCCTCCGTGTGGTAAAGGCTTCGCGCCTCCTCCTCCCGTGCTGTGTAGAAGTTTACTCCTTCCCGCGCGACCGCTGACGCACGCAAAGCTTCATCGTCTTCTTCGTCAGAGCTCTTATCTGGATTGTCTTCAGTCTCCACTAGTTTCTGTGTTGTTTTCTGCGCCATTCTCCTGAGCTTGATTCTTTCGCCATCGTCTTTCCAACTGTTGAGGGATTGTTCTTTTGCAAGTTGTGGGCACTTAGCATTCGCCGGCGCTCCTCCATCCTCGTAAGTGCGCCCACGCTTAAGATCAATAGCACGGATCGCCCCATGCTGGCGCTTCGCTTTTTGCTGCTCCTCACCGGGTGAATCGTCGACGCGTTGCCTCCGCTCAATTTTCTCCAGCTCAGCAACAGACTGCGCACGGGCTGCGATGATGTCCGATCTGTTAGCTGCGCTATCTGCTCCTGGAGTACTCTTGAGGCCACCCCTCACACGACGAGACTCATCCTTGTACCTCCTTACCTTGCGCTCGCAGTGCTTCTGCGTACGTTCGCGACCCAGCAGAAACCTCGCGGCACGTGCAGGCCGAAGCCCTCGCCTCTTCAGTGGTTGAGCAGAGACCCAAGACAACAGCGAACGCATTGCCATGGGCGAAGGGTCTCCTGCTATGTGCGTCGGAGTGTAGTTCGCAATACGCTCCTGCGCAGCAGCAGGGTTCTTGATTATGTCCCACAAGAAAGCCTCGCGCGCTTCGCTTGCGCCGTCTCTGTACCATAGTACGACTCTGGCGCGCATCAGACAAATTCGCGCAACTTGGCGATGCAGGTTAATCTGGTAAAAGGTATTCGAGTGCTTATGTAAAGCATCATGACAGAAGTCGAGGCAGCGTGTTCATTTCTCTACATTCTAGCTGTTTCATATGTGTTGAGTGTACTTCTGCGCAAGCTTTGCTCGCCACGAATACAAGTAGAACCCCCCAAGATCAGCGGTAAGCACGCTACAGAGTCTAGCAGTAATTTTTAACGAAAGACTTTTCGCCACACTTATACAGCCATGAAGTGCTACACTTCAAAAAATATCCAGGCGCCATCTGTTTCGGCCATGGAGAAGGCTGCAAGGCTCCAGATCCAATGCCGCAGAGTAGCGACCTCACATCTTGCGGCGCTTTCTCTGGATCATGTAGGTGCGCCATCGTGGTAACGAAGTCGCCCATAAACGTTTGCCGCAACTTGTCGCGTTTCCGTTTGTAGCGTGATCGGACATTTCCAAGAAGAAGGGGGCTGTAGCGGTCCAGCGGTTAAACTGTGACTCTTATAAACCACACACAGAGGCAAAAAATGCATAGTGTCGTCTTTGTTGCTCCAGTCTGTGCTAAAAGCATACTGAAAAACGTGGCCCGCGCCAAAAATCAAGCCCCTCGCTCCCCAGTCCATGAAAAACGCGGCACAAAAAGCAACACATCGCCACACAGTAGCAGCAGCACGCATGGGCTACCGTCAGCCACCTCGTCCAGACGGGTAGTTTCCACCCCTTACGTAAGGAGTGGATAGCGCGCACCATCGCAGCAGAGCCTTCGCATTGCACTGGAATCCGCTGGCCTTCAGTGCGTCCCTTTAGTAGCTCCCGTCTCTTCGCTTCTGAAACGCTGCAACGCGTCAAAAGCTCTGCAGGTTCTGGCTGTTTTGCTGGCTTGCTCGCAGCTGACGAAAATTCGTTGATCCACTCCGCAACTCCTCGTAACTGGCTCTGGGTTTTCTGCTGCATCAATTTCACCGAGAGAGCCTGCAGAGGAGATCCATGAGAGAAGTCGGGACTCACAAAAGAGAAGCTATCGCATCAAACCGATCGGGGCTACCTGGTCCTTCTGTCAGCAAACGCGATGGACGAAAAACGACGAGGAAAGTTATCTAATGAATCGCGACTGCAGTCGGCTTCTCTCAAGCTATTACTATATCAGCGCACGAATATGAAACAAAACGGCTCGCAGTTTTACTGCGAAGCAGGGGCACTATCTTAACTGAGGACAAATAGCGACGAGAGGCAGGCAGTGACAAAATGCCTGGAGATAACTCCTTTTTTGCCAGGCTTTGGGATGCAGTCCACATAGGGACACGCACGCACTCGCTGCACTTTGGCACACCAGGGCCGCCTGGTGTGCCTTGCACCTGTCTGGCCAAAATATCACGTTTTTGCGCAACCAAGGATCCGCCAGAAAGAGCCCACCGAGGTAAAGCAAGGTGCTCAGCGTGCTGCCGCCCGACTCTGAGCTCGGTGGTCAAATTTTGGCCGTGCTTTCCGGAAACGCGTTAAAAAGCTCGCGAGGATTATAAGCACTCCACAGCTGATCAGCCACCTCGAAAGCTTCGCGATAACCTCGGAGAGCGTTTCTTTTCCTTATTGCGTTTCGCCTCCCTGTAGTTCGCCGAATTCGGATGCGTCACGGTATGAGCTGGGAGGTACCAAAAGCCAACGTCGTCGGCCCCTCGTAGTTTGAAGCGCACAAGCACAGAACGAAGCGAGCGCTAATATTTGATGGGCATACACGCGAATGCGCCCCGCCACGGAGTTTTCGTGATGCGTTTGCATTGCTGTTGTGTCGTCTGTTTCAAATCGCCCCTGCGCAGCAACAAACTGCGCCTGCGATGCTATCCTATTCGCCACTATTTTCCCCGCGTCCGCAACAAGTGGCCCCAGCTTCCATGGCTTTCGTGCTTCTAGTGCGTTTTTGCTGTGGAAGTAAGTGTCAGCTTCTATATCTTTCTGCATGTCGGTGCTTGCTTGGAACTACTGAAGAAGAAGAGGATCCACTTCCGCCACCTGCTACAAAAGCGGCAGCTTTTTCAATTGTGCATATTATAAACAGAAGAAAGACAACCCGCATTATGATCTTCACCCCGCATCCCACCGTCTTCACGCAAGGCGCGCCCCGTCACCGAATCTGGAAGAGTTGCATCTTTTTACCTTTATCTACAGCTTCCGCTGTAGTTCAGCACTCAGCAGCAGGCTGGCTTGATATGCGTTGCCGCTTTCCATATACGCTTGCGAGCCTCCTCTTTCTTGGTTTCTTTACTTGCTTCCCCCCTGTTCTCCTCTAGTACCAGACTACTTCTATGCATATCTATACTACAGGACTTGCTTACTAAAAACCACCAGTCGGAATTCAGGAGGAGCCTCCACAGAGTGGCCCAATGTGCTAAGCGGTCCCATCACTTTGCCGCTTTGCTGAGCGTGCGACTTGTCAAGCGTGCAACTGCACCCCACAAACATAAAAACTCAAGCCCGTTTGCTTTTGCTCTCTGTTTGCGTGGCTTTCTTTTCTTTCTACTCCGTGCCCCAAGCTGCTCTCTTGCTTTTCTCTCTGATTCTCCTCTCACTCATGGCGCCGAGCGTTCATGTGCTTCCACTGCCACATCTTGCCGCAGATCACCGCAACGAACACCGAGCAGAAACCGATCAGGTGAGTTCGATTGAAGCGCGGCGCCCCGCTGTAGCAGGAGCAAGCTCAGAACACAAAGAGAAACAGGCAGCGCCACCTTTCTCACGATGGTGCTGCCCTTGCTCCGGACCTGCCTCGGCGCCTGCGCTTCGCGGTGAAGTCGATGGCGTCGGGCAGTTTTTCTATTGGACAGAATAAAGAAAGAAACAAAAGAAAACCCCACTACAAGAAAAAACTTTCTAAAGAAACCCCAGAGACTTCTGGCGGACTTCTGATGGACTTCCTTCATCCATTGCGCCGAGGTCTAACTAGCACGCCGATGGCCATCTTGGGTGGGGCGTTGTATCAGGCTGGTGCCCCAATTGGGGTGCCTGCTGGATCTGCGTCGAATGGTCAAGGTTCTCATCTTGGCGGCGCTGTGAATGAGGGGGATCTGCCTCCTGCTGCTCTTGTCGTCGAGGAGGATAGCTTGTCTACGGTTTTGGCTGCTGATACCGACGCGCCCAAGGAGATGGCGAGCAAGGACAGGGGCGGCAGCTCTTCGATGACCAGCGCGACGGCCGAGCGCGTTGCCCACGCGATCGACGTGGACACTCAGCACATGTTAGGCCGTCGTGAGTCTGAGGCGATTGCGAAGGTGTTTCGCGGAAAGCAGGCGGATACTGAACTGCACAGCTTAGCTCTGCAGCGTCGTCGAGTGCATCCGCGCTGCGGAGGAGCATATGACTGGCCTCGGCCTCGGTGCCTTGCATCTCTTTGGTATTTCGCTCTTCTTATCTTCTTCGAGATTTCTGACCCTGGTGGGCTTCTAGGGTTCCTTCTATTGTTGTTGCAGGTCGGGCATAGCATGAGCAGAGAGCTGCTCCCGACGCTCTATCTTCATCGTCAGGCCTTCTCTGACTTCTTCCGCCATCGTAATCCAATCGACCCCCCACACAGATAAAAACGGAGAGGCGCACTGTGCTCGCCTGGCTCCTTGGTGCATGGTGAAAACGACGCCAGGCAGCGCAAAGGAAATAGCTCGCGCACGTCACAGCTCTGGCGGCGTTAAGTCGCTGGCTTTGGCGTTCGATCATGTGGGCGGCGTTCGGCTTGCTTTACTTGGTGGCGATTGCCTTTCCAGGGAGCTCACCAGTCTGGACACCGGTCGGCGGCTTTACCTGCTGGCCCTTCTTGGTTGCAAAGAAACTGCACCCAGCCACGACGAGGAGGGCAAGCGAGTGCCCGCTTCGCGGGAATTCCCATGGCTGTGGTTCGGGTGCCGCACTGTATTCGGCTCATGTGCATGCACATCGAGGAGCGGAGGCCAATGGGCTGCGTGGTCCCCCTCATTGGCAAACCCCTCGAGCAATTAGGTGAACCCAGCGGGGGCTGGCAAGGTCAAAGACTTAGCCTCTTTAAAAAAGGGCTGGCAGGCGTGGCTCTTGCGCTTTTCTCTTCAATCGCCGGCCGCTGTGTGCCATGTTGAGCTGACAGCCGTCAAACCATGGCCGCTGACGCTCCCCGCCAGTGGCAAAAGAGCAGCAAGCCCGGCCCGCCGTCGGAGTGCGGCGCGGAAGAAGTTTTCTGGTGGAGATCGACGCTCGCCAGCAACCCGCCAGGCGCTCTCTTCTTCGATGGCAGTCGCTTCCGCTGGCTCCTGTGGTGGGTGGCAGTGTTATCTGCAGGCCGCCAGTTCTTTTGCTTGGTCTTTGCTTAGTAGTCTTGGCGTCGATCATAGTGCGTGGCGACGCAGCAACACCCAGCGGCACCGGCTGGGGTGGCACCGTCAACGGCCGTCGCCTTCGGGGCTTTTCCTCTGAGGAGAGGCTGAGCCCTAGCCCCAATGCCAAAGGGGCCGCGCTGTGGCTTTTATCTTGTTGGTGGAAGCCTTCAGCAAGTCGGGCGGCAGTGACGTGTTTCCACCAAAGACGTCGCGCACTCTGCTGGCCACCCTCCCTTCTGAAAGGCCTCGCTACTAACTGCTGAGTGTCGCAGATCTGTGAAGCCTTGGGCCATTATGTAGTGGCGGGCTGGCGGCGCTCTCCCTTTCGGCGGGTCGTCTGGCTACTGCTGAGCAACAGGCAGCGCCCTGGCCTCTTGATCTTGGCTCCCTTCTAAAAACCATAGCGAAAAAGTTGGCTCAGTCACTTTCGCTATTGCTAAGGGCCAGGCAGTGCTAGCATTCTCTGGGCTGTAGCTAGCTGCTGGCAAGAAGAAGGGCTTCGCTAGTGCTGAGTGTTAGGAAGTTCTGGGAAGCCTTAGGCCGTAGCAGGCTCTTGGCTCCCCTTCCCTTGGGTGGACGGGATGCGGCCTTTGGTCTTATTTGGTTCGCTTTGGTGTCACTGGTTCAGGGCCCACGTGCTTGCCTTCTTGACTGTAGTGGCTGGCGGGTCGGCGGGCTAGCTATGTCCCTCCCCTCTGCCAAAGGGTGGGCGGGAGACTGGGGCCGTCAGGGTGGGGAGCGGGGGCTTCTCTATTTTGTTAGTGTGCCTCGTCGTTAAAAGTAGCGCGGCTGCGGTGTGTTGCTTTTCGTTGTGGAGTGGATGGCGCAGCGCTGCCTGGGGTTTTGGCGCCTTTAGTAGACTGCGCTCTCCCGTTAAGGCTTCTCGGGAGTTACTAGCGAGTGGCTGGCGGTGTCACACGTATCGCGTGGCTGTGGGCTTTATCGTTCTACGGCGTTGCTGCTTTCGTATCAGTCGGGTGGCCCTACTGCTGAGCGTCAGGCCATGGCGTGCTTTGGCTTTCTTTCGGGTCTTGGCTTTTCTTTCTATAGCGGCAAACGGATAGGCGCTACCGCTGAGCATCGGGCAGCTCTGGGAAGCCTTAGGCCATAGCAGGCATCTGGCTCTTTTTGGCTTTGGGTGGACGGGGTGCGGCCTTTGGCCTTGTTTGGTTCGCTTTGGTGTCACTGGTTCAGGGCCCACGTGCTTGCCTTCTTGACTGTAGTGGCTGGCGGGTCGGCGGGCTAGCTATGTCCTTCCCCTCTGCCAAAGGGTGGGCGGGAGGCTGGGGCCGCCAGGGTGGGGGGCGGGGGCTTCTCTATTTTGTTAGTGTGCCTCGTGGTTAAAAGTGGCGCGGCTGCGGTGTGGTGCTTTTCGTTGTGGAGTGGATGGCGCAGCGCTGCCTGGTGTTTTGGCGCCTTTAGTAGACTGCGCTCTCCCGTTAAGCTTAAGGCTTCTCGGGAGTTACTAGCGAGTGGCTGTTGGTGTCATACGTATCGCGTGACTGTGGGCTTTATCGTTCTGCAGCGTTGCTGCTTTCGTATCAGTCGGGTGGCCCTACTGCTGAGCGTCAGGCCATGGCGTGCTTTGGCTTTCTTTCGGGTCTTGGCTTTTCTTTCTATAGCGGCAAACGGATAGGCGCTACCGCTGAGCATCGGGCAGCTCTGGGAAGCCTTAGGCCATAGCAGGCATCTGGCTCTTTTTGGCTTTGGGTGGACGGGGTGCGGCCTTTGGCCTTGTTTGGTTCGCTTTGGTGTCACTGGTTCAGGGCCCACGTGCTTGCCTTCTTGACTGTAGTGGCTGGCGGGTCGGCGGGCTAGCTATGTCCTTCCCCTCTGCCAAAGGGTGGGCGGGAGGCTGGGGCCGCCAGGGTGGGGGGCGGGGGCTTCTCTATTTTGTTAGTGTGCCTCGTGGTTAAAAGTGGCGCGGCTGCGGTGTGGTGCTTTTCGTTGTGGAGTGGATGGCGCAGCGCTGCCTGGTGTTTTGGCGCCTTTAGTAGACTGCGCTCTCCCGTTAAGCTTAAGGCTTCTCGGGAGTTACTAGCGAGTGGCTGTTGGTGTCATACGTATCGCGTGACTGTGGGCTTTATCGTTCTGCAGCGTTGCTGCTTTCGTATCAGTCGGGTGGCCCTACTGCTGAGCGTCAGGCCATGGCGTGCTTTGGCTTTCTTTCGGGTCTTGGCTTTTCTTTCTATAGCGGCAAACGGATAGGCGCTACCGCTGAGCATCGGGCAGCTCTGGGAAGCCTTAGGCCATAGCAGGCATCTGGCTCTTTTTGGCTTTGGGTGGACGGGGTGCGGCCTTTGGCCTTGTTTGGTTCGCTTTGGTGTCACTGGTTCAGGGCCCACGTGCTTGCCTTCTTGACTGTAGTGGCTGGCGGGTCGGCGGGCTAGCTATGTCCTTCCCCTCTGCCAAAGGGTGGGCGGGAGGCTGGGGCCGCCAGGGTGGGGGGCGGGGGCTTCTCTATTTTGTTAGTGTGCCTCGTGGTTAAAAGTGGCGCGGCTGCGGTGTGGTGCTTTTCGTTGTGGAGTGGATGGCGCAGCGCTGCCTGGTGTTTTGGCGCCTTTAGTAGACTGCGCTCTCCCGTTAAGCTTAAGGCTTCTCGGGAGTTACTAGCGAGTGGCTGTTGGTGTCATACGTATCGCGTGACTGTGGGCTTTATCGTTCTGCAGCGTTGCTGCTTTCGTATCAGTCGGGTGGCCCTACTGCTGAGCGTCAGGCCATGGCGTGCTTTGGCTTTCTTTCGGGTCTTGGCTTTTCTTTCTATAGCGGCAAACGGATAGGCGCTACCGCTGAGCATCGGGCAGCTCTGAGAAGCCTTAGGCCATAGCAGGCATCTGGCTCTTTTTGGCTTTGGGTGGACGGGGTGCGGCTTTTGGCTTTGTTTGGTTCGCTTTGGTGTCACTGTTTCGGGGCCCATCCCCATGCGCTTGCCTTCTTGACTGTAGTGGCGGGCTAGGTATGTGTCTGCCTTCTACCAGAGTAAGTTGCTTCCAAAACTCGCCAGGAGCTTTCTCCCAAGGAAGGGGTGAGGACTGTGCGCCTTGAATGCTGCAGGGTGGGCATTTGGGGCCTTATTCTGTGTGGGGATAGGTCGTGCTTCTGGGTGTTGCGTGTGGCCTCGTGGTCACTTGGAGTGCCGTAGTGGCAGGTCTCTCTGCTTGGCTGGTTGTTGAGGCATTGCCTGCGGGCCAAGTCTCGGCTGGGGTGTGGCTTGGGGGGCCCAGTCTCGGTTGGAGGGAAGGTAGGGAAGAAGCCAAAGAAGCCCCCAGGGGCGGAAAAGGCTGGAGGAGAGAATGAAGCGGCTGGCGGAGGCGACGCGGATAGATCTCAGAGAAAGGAAGAAAGGGAAGAAGCAGCCAAGAGACCAAGAGGAGGAGAAGGGCAGCGCCCTCAAGAAAAAGGACGAGAGGGGGGCACCGAGCAGCCCCACAGCAGTAAAGAGGAAGCAGCAACGAGAACAAAGAGCAAGACTGAAAGAGAAGAAGAAAGCCAGCACAGACGTGAAAAAAAGAGAAGAGGAAGGGCGGAGGCCCGGCAAAAGGACCGCCGGACGAAATGAGGCCAAGGAGACCACGACGGGAACAGAGCAGCAAGAAAAAAGGCTGAAACGAAGGGGCCGCGTAAGGGGAGACACCCCGACGAAGGAAGGGGGAGGCAGTGCAGGAGGGTAGGAGCAAGCGGAGCGGGCTCCCCTCGCCTCCTTGGGGTCCCTCGAAGAGGTGGCGGGCGCGGGTCTGGCCTCTCTCTGCGGGGTCGAGTAGGGGCAGCCTTTTGTCTTAAGGGAGGCAACCCTCTCACGCAAAACTGTTGCAGGGATGAGATGACACCCCGCCCCACCCGATCGGTGGGCTTCCATCATCGTCATCATCTTCATCACCCTCGTCGGAGTGTGGCTTGCCGCTGACTGGCCCCTCGGTATAGTGTGGCCGTGTTTCCAGTTGTGACGCTGGTTAGCAGGTGGGCAGTTTGGTCTTTTCTTATCTGGGTGGGTGCCTTGCTAGGTGCGGAAGTATCTAGAATGAAGAAGGGCGTGCGGTAGTTGCACACTCTTAAAGCCTAAAGCGGGAGAGTTTACCTTTCTCGGTGAGCGTGACTGCCAAGTCTTTGCTCTGCTAGTAGTGAGTGCGCAAAAAACCCTGGAGACGAAGCTGGTCGGTGCTGGTCGCTCTGTGTGTGCTTTTCTGTGTAAGTAGGCTAGAGCGAGGGCCCCGCCAAACTTGACGGAGGTGCTGCCAGAGGGTGCTGCAGACTAGTGCTAAGGGCGCTAGGGGTGATGCTCAGACTAAAGGCTTTGCGAAGAGTATCGGCGCGGTGTTTCTCTTTTAGCTGTTGTTGCTGTTACTTAGTCTGGGCATCGCCTGGCTGAGTTATGGACCTAGCAGAGCTCAGCTGAGGCAGCGCGGCTGTGGGCGTGACTTCGTTGCTCTTTGTTGCTGCTCCTCCTATGGATGTGGTGCGCGCTACTGCTGAGCATCAGGCAGCGCCTCGGTTATAGTGGTCTGGGCTTCTTTCTGGAAACTATCTTATCTATAGGGAAGGAGTTGGCTTATTACTTCTGAGTATCGGGCAGCGCAATTAGCCTTCGGGCTGTGGCTGTGCGCTGGCAAAATAAATGGATGGGCGCTACTGCTGAGTATCAGGCAGTCTTGACTTGAGAGGCTTGGCGCCATAGTGGGCATCTGCTTCCCTTTGGGTGGACGGGGTGGGTGCGGCCTTTGGTCTTGTTAGTTTGGTTCGCAGCTTTGGCGCCATTGTTTCAGGGCCCATCTGCGTGCTTTCTTGACTGTGGTGGTGGGTCGGCGGGCATTCTATCCCCTTCTGCCAAAGGAAAAGGCCGCAGCTGACGCGGGCGCCCCTTCTTCTCTTGACATGTCTCGCGTGTCTTTACTCATTCGCAACCCCGTGGCGCAGCATTGTCGTGGGCTTGTCTCAGGGAAAACCTTGGGGACTGGCAGTCTTGTCGCGGATGTGCTTTCGCGCTTCGAGGACGTCTTCAAGCTTCGGGGGTGTCTTCAGTGAATTCCATGGCTGGCGGCTCTTCTTTGGCGGCACCTCTGCGAGAGGTCTCGGCTACAGATCTTGGGGGAAGTTCTTGGGCCGGTGTCTGGTGCCGCTGCTATGGCTTCAGACGACACGCCGGCCGCCTTTGAGTCTTGATTTTTCCCATTCCCTCACGGTGTGATCTGACTGAAGCCCGCCGCCTGCCTCACTACGTCGGCCACCTCATCACGCGCCGGGCTTGGTAGTTTCTTTCCGCCAGCTGCGTCGACTTTGCTGGTGTTCGAGTTCCTCGAGAAACTTGCCGCCCACGTGTCGACCCCCTTCGAGGAGGCCGCCCTTCGTAGTTCTTGTTCTGCTTCTTGGCGGGCAATTCGTGCCACTTTGTGCGCAATTTTGGCGGGCCTCAAAGCTCAAGCAAGGGGCCCCTGTCTTTCGGGTTGGTAACTAACGGCGCCGCGCCTTCTCTCGCTGATTCCGCGCGTCGTGTCTACGCTCGCCCCCGTGCCGCTGTGGGAGTGGTCTTTGTCTTTTGTTCCACAGCCTTCCCTTCGCCTCTGCCGCCAGTGCAAAAGTTCTTTGCGCGCGGTACTCGTCTCAAAGTTCTTTGCCACGGGCTTGGCTGTCTCTGTCGTCTCGTTATCGTTGGCGCCGCTTCTGCGTGTGGGGGAGTCATCGCTCACGTCTGCTGCTGGTGCTGCAAAGCGCGCGGTGGGGCTGAAGGGTGTCGCCTCGTCAGTTTTCAAGGGTGACCCCTATGAGCGCCTCGCGCTATCGTGAAGCCCCTGGCGCTGGCGCAAAGCCGCTTGGCGATTTCGAACACATCGGGCGCGCTGTGAGTATTTTTTTACGCGATGTGCCTCCCGGGTCTTCTTACCCTTCGCCCCGAGTGGTCTGCGGTAGTAGCCGGATTAATGGCGCAGCGGCAGCCTCGCGGTTGGCCCTCTTCTCTTCTGCCATTAGGGAGGCCGTTCGCCTATAAAGTCGCCCTTGCGCTTCTCGCTCGAGGCTGGCTCCAAGTCTGGGGGCTGTGGCAGTTGTGTCTTGCTGTGGCTTAGGTTGTGGCAGTTGTGCCGTGGGTTGTGGGGGTTGTGTCTTGAGTTGTGGCGTAGCTTGTGGAAGTTGTGCGCTAAGTTGTATGGGGCAGCCGCATGAGAATAAAAGCCGCGCTTGATTCTGTGGCCGTTCGAATTTGAACACCATGAGACTTGGGAGCCGCGTAAGCTTTATGCTGTTCAAATCCGAACAGCCTGGGAGTGGAGCTGGGCCTCTTCGTGTGCTTTCTGTGTGCGCACAACTCGCCACAACTTCTGCAACTTGGAAAACAGCCGCCACAACTGAGGCCGCAACTTCCGCAACTCAGGGGGGGCGCAACCCCCACAACCTTCCACGGCTTAAAAGTAATAGAGTGCAGCATCTTCGTAGGGTTTTGGCTTTTCTAACTGCCACGGGCTGAATGCCTTCGCGTTTAGCGTTTTCTATTTTTATCAGTCTGTAACCGGCCCACGTGCGTTGCATTTCGCATCCTTGTCTTGCCTTATCAGCTGCAGACTGACCCAGGCCCGCCAGCCGGGTACTTTCGTCCTTGTGTGATTCGGTGCTGCTAGTGGGCTATTGTGGATGACTGGCCCACTGGTAAGGTAGCGCTCTCGCCTATGGTAGCGCCTGCGTTCTCGTCACCAATTTCCGTGATGCCAGAACAGCGCAGCGGCCCGCTCTTAACAAATCCGGGCGCGAGCAGCTTGGTGCTGGCGCCGGTCTTATTTTTCTAGCACTCGAATCTATTGAGGGCTGCGCATCCACACAGAGCGCGCTGTCGTGCGTGGGTCGAATCGTATTCGAATCACCGCGATCGCCCTCGACTCTGTTAATCGATTCACTCCCCCGCTTGTCAACTCATATTCTCGGGCCCTCTTCTTCTTTCGTTTCCTCACCCTCCCTCCCCTTCTTCGGTAGTCTGTCTATCCACACTCGCCCCTGGCGGCGTCGAGCGCACGCTTCGGCTTATCTCAACTGCGGACTAAAGTGCAATCGTGTATCTTCGTCCTGGTGTGATTCGATGCCGCTAGTGGGCTAGTGTGGATGGCTGACCCACTGGCAAAACCGCTCTCGCCGATGGCAGCGCCTGGACTCTGTCCTCCATATCAGTAACGTGATGCCGCCTGTGTTTAAGAATCTTCGCAAATGCACTTCCCTGAAGATCCTAAGTTGTTAACTTTTGAATATTCTCGAACTTGGCTCAAGTGGTTCGCAAGGAGGCTGGAGGCCAATGGACTTGGGTTGGATGCTTATGGTATTTCAGATGACTAATGTGATTTTTTTTCAGGAATCTCGTGGGGGTCATGCAAATTCGTCGAAATTTGCACGACCTCCCCGAAGAATTTGAAAAAATCTGACGGCTTTCATGGATCTGCGTGGGGTGTCGTCTTTGAAGTTAAGAGGCTCTCGCCTCTTCTTTTTCCTTTTAGCCATTTGGAAGCAAGAGGCAGTGGCCTTTTATTGCTCCTTCTCATTTCGAGCCATTTTGGCTCAAGATTCGAAACCTTCCAGACAGGACTTGAAAGCGGCGCCGGCTTGTTTGCATTTGATATGAGGTGCGAAACAAAACGGCGCAGCTTGAGTTACCTCAAGACAGCCCCAGCTATCCCCTTTTCTTCACGTGTTTTCTTTCTTCTGTAGTAGTGACTTCGGCCCCGGGAAGCTGCGAGAAGTCTTCATTCTCTCACTTTGGTGGAGAACTTGGGCAGTTATCTTTTTCAATTTCATATCCCCGGCCACCCCCTAGAACTAGGAACAGCGTAGAGCAAAAAAATGGCGCCGCAAAGCCAAGAAAACTAACGAAGGGGGGCAACTTCTCCACGACGCTCAAGGAGGAGCGACAGAGCGTTCCGAAGCCCAACACGGTGGGCAGCAACCGATCCGCGCCGCCTCTGCAACGTCTTCCGGGCATATTTTTGACGTGACTGGGCGCCGATTTCGTCGCGGTGGGACTCGTTTGGAGCATTCGCAAGAGCTACCCACGGCTGAGGAGATCGAGCCTCCGTAATCGAGTGTCGGCGCAGCGAGTGCCGGGGCGGAACCGTTTGGGGAAGAGCTTGGGGAGCGTGCTGCGGCGGCAGGAGAAGCAGCCGGGCACGGCCGCCGTAAAAGCGGCTGTGAGTTTCTTTCAGGGATTCTATGCCACGTTGACCAAGGAGGAGCCGCAGGGACAACCTCTGCGCCAGCAAGCTGCGGCGACTGCTTTTGAGCAGACACCGGAGGCGGAGGAGCACTTCGGCGAGCGCTACAACCGTGACACGAGCCCGCTGTCCACACCGCGACGAGGAAGAGGAAGCGGGCACCGTGAACAGCACCAAGAAGAGCAGTTCGAGGACTTGCAGCTGCAGCATAAAGGAGCGCGACACGAACAACCGACGAAAAGCCTTCGGCCATCCTCTTTGGAATCGACTCGCAGCGTGTTTTCTATGCCGACCGGGGACGCCGGGGAGGGCCTTTCTGATTTCTTTCCAATACAGGTATGGGCAAACGAGCCGAAGCAACGCCCTTCGAGCAGGATCATAAAGCGCCGAGCGGGTTTTGCTATGAGGATCAGGAAGAACATCGCCCAGCCGGTGGCCTTCTTTATCACCAGTTCCCAACAGCCCGCGAAACGCTACAAAGAGCCGCAGAACAAGAACAAGAGCAAGGAAGCGGATTTAAGCAGGATAAGCCGCGCACGCGCCTGGGTAAGTACTTCAGGGAGATGCAGCAGAAGCAGGGGCGAGGCAGTGAGTTGCAGCACGGAAAAAGCACCACGAAGAACCCGCCTGCGGTTGGCTTCCCGTTGCTTCTGGAGTGGTTCCCTGAGGTCGTCTGGGAACTCGAAGCGTCGGGTGCCTTGCTTGATATTCTTCGCACCATCGACGGCGCCGGGATGAAAGCAGGCGAAGCCGTTTGGACTGGTTTAAACTATGCGGACTTCTCGGGCTTAGCTTGGGAGCACATCAGGGAAAAAGCTCGGAAAGCCGTGTCGCGCGTTCATGGTCCTGGAGGCGTTCGCGTGGAGTTGCGTGCCGGTTCGTTGGTCGCGGACTGGCTTCGGCCCGGGGAGACCCGCGCGACGCATCTGCAAAAGCTGATGGAGATGGGCGGCAAGGAGATGGCAACAGTCTGCGTTCGTTGGTGCAGCTACAACTCTACTCGCTGTGGCAATGAAAGGCGCAGGAAGTGGCAGCGGTGGAGCTTTCGCAAAACCTCACCTGCCGCAACTTAAGTTCAAAGCGGTCAGACAGGTGGACTTGGAGGCAGTGTGGGAGACTGTGGAAAACCGTCAGCCGCTGAAACAGTACCAGGCGGGGGAGGTGCTGCGACACGCTTGGAACGGGATGCAGCTTGGGGACGTCGCCAACGGCATAAAAAAGCGCACCACGGGAACGCCTGCGAACTTCGACGCGGTATGAGATTCCGCCGGGCTTTACCGTCTGCGTTGCATTCAGTGACTTCCTCGCTGACCAACTTCGTGCCTTTTAGAATTCGGAATCGCAAACCAGTTTGCGGCCTCCATGCTGGGAGGGCTTTTGAGCGCAGTCAAGTACACGACCGCAGGAAAGGAGCAGGGCGCGGCCCTCGTAGCCTTCGCAAGGTCTTATCGTGTCCACTTCGCGTGGCTCATGGAGGAACGCAGAGAAACCGGCAGCATGTTCCTCGCCTTGTCTGATGTCGTTGGCAGCGACATGGAGCGCAAGAACATGGCGAACAGTTTGAAGCACCGCAGCGGCTTGCTGATTTGGATTGTGACCAAGGTCGGCGATTACTTCGGGGACCGCGGCGGCACGCCTGGGCAGCAGTCCTCGCAGGCAATCCTATGTCGGATTGCGATCACGGGCCAAGCTAGCAGAGCAAGCGAAACAGCAGCAGCAGCGCCCCGTCGGTATTCCGCCGGCAGCAACGTAGCGAACACTAACAGGAAACCGAACCGGCGAGAGCAAGTGGGGAGCGATGACCCCGCAGGCAGTGCGAGAAGAGCAGAACAGGCACACGACGACGCAGACACAAACGACGACCCGACCACAAGGAGCGAGACCCGCAGGAGCAGTGTGCGGCGGGAACCATATTAGGCACGTCCACCGCGCAAAGCTCAGCAAGCGCGTAAACGCCATCGAGCGGAGCGGCGCGCCGGAACCCCGCCTGCGATAGGTTTTTGCAGCTATTGCCAGGAGCACCACAAGACCACCGGAGACCCCGCCGACATCCTCTGCCCCGACAAGATTGCTGCTGAGGATTCACGTGAAGGAAATGGCTTGCGTTGTGGCATGGCTTGCGCTCCGTACGAGCACAGAGAAGATTCGGCCGAGGTGCCTACGCGTCGCCTCGGTGCAGTGAACAGCGAGCAGCAGGACCATTAGCGGCAACAGGAGCCAGCACAAGAGCAGGGAGCCGAAGAGCAGAAAACAACAGAGCAGCAACAACAAGCCAGCAAGCGCCACGGCGAACCAGATGCAGAAGGCTGGCGAAAGGTTTTAGCAGGTGCGACAGGAAAGTGGAAAGCGAGCGGGAAGGGTTTAAGGCGATGAACAGCCTGAAGGCGCCCGCGGCGGTCTTCTTGCGTATCGCAATCACTGAAGACGAGCCGAAAAGGTACGCAGGTGGGGCGGTGATTGATAGCCGCCATGAGTGGCGCCCCGTCTCCTTCGAACTTCGTGGGCCGCGTCCTTGTCTTCACGCTAAAAGTTTGCACAGCATACGCGGAGGAGCAAGGAGCTTTCCGCTCGCGGAAGCCGGTGCGGCTTTGGGTTCGTTGAAATTTTCGCGCGCGTTGGCGTTTCTTTATTCGCAACGCAGAAACCGGAGAAAGAGCCCAGAACGAAGACGCAGGGCCGCTGGCTGTGGGTTCTTTTAAACAGCTGAAGGGAAGCAGGAAGCCGCCTACCCCGTTGGGCGCAGTGCACGCTGAGGGAGCTCCAGTCGAAGCCCTTTTCGATCGTTGTTGTTTGGTAGGAGCTGAGGAAGAGGGCCCGCATCTGATCGATGGGGCCTTCTTTGAACAACCTCGAAAGCGCAGCCCCGGCGCAATTCGCAATCTTCGTGAAGTTGGTAGAGGCGTACTTACTTTAGCTAGGAGCCGCAGCGCACCAGCTCCGTTTGTTCGTCGGCTTGTCGAAGTCCTCACCACAGTCGCCGAAAACAAGAAGGGGCAGCAGTGTATGTGGATTCTTTTCGCGGTGGTTCCGTGGCTGTGTGTTCTGTTGGTGACAGCATGGCGCTCGGCTTTCGTTATTTCGCTGAGGTGTTCGGAGTGCAGTACGAGCCGGAGGCGCTGAACCTCACGAGACTCAACATCTCAATCCCGAGAGGAGTGGGGAAGAAACTGCGAGGCCTTTAAAGCCATGAGGGCAGGAGGAGGAGAAAGCGGACGAGCAACGAGAAACGCAGGAGCAGGAGCGGCAAGAGCAGGAGCAAGAGGAGCAGCTAGAGCAGGAGAACCAAGCCAAAGAAGAAGAAGCCGGCGACGAGACGTCTGGGGCCGCTGCGTCAGACTCGGAGGAGACGCCGCAAGGCGCCTGACTAAGTTCCAAGAAAAAGACGAAAAAGCCGAGCCAGAAGGGCCGGCAGCAAGCCGGGAAGGTGAAAGCGGTGGAGGGAACTTCGAAGCAGGAGCGGACACAGGGGACGAAGAAACGAGAAACGAAACCGGCAGCGAAGAAGGCTGACAAGAAAAGAGCCGAACAAGAAACGACGGAAACCGAACAGACAGGGCAGAACCCGGAAGAAGCTACCAGGGACGCAACTCAGGCCGTGCAGAAGACTCGAATACCCTCAGGAGACGGGGCGCGCCTGCTCGTGCGTCTCGACTTCATGAGGCTGAGACCTGGGGGGCCGTATTCTTTGACAGCGCGGCAAGGGTGTGGAGCTGATCTGAGCCGGGTGATGCCGATTCTGCTCCGGGTGTTCTTAACTTATTGCCTTGGAAGCTTCGCATGATTCCAGACTCAGCAGAAGCCTCAGCACCGAAAAGCTAGTAGCGCGAGAAGCTTGCGGCTTGCCTCTGTCCCAGCAAGAAGTCGCGGGCGCGGTGCTTGGTGTTGGGAAGCTCCTTGGAGGCAAGCCGGCGCCGCTATTAGTCGAGCAGCAAGGAAGCAGAAGGCAGGTTCTCTGCGTGAATATGTGCGGCGCTGCTGGGGACGCAGATGAGCCAGAACAACCACAACGAGGGCGGGGCAAGTTCATGAACGCGAAGCACAAGGAGGAGGCGCGGAGGAACCTCGACCCAGCTGAAGAAGAGGCGCCAGCAATCCGCGAAGAGATTGCCAGCAAGGAAGCAAAGCGGAGAGGAGGCTCCGACAAAATTCCGAGAGACAGCGAGGAGAAGCACAAGAAGAAAATCTGAAGGACGCGCCGGAGCTTCTTCGCGCTAAGGTTATCGACAAGATTACGAGAGACGCCGAGTACTTGCACGACGGCGGGGCAGAGTTTCCATCGCTGAAAAGAAAGGGGTCTGCGCTTCGCATAAGATCAAGAATTCAGCGCAATGGAAGCTGCAGCAGCCTCACAGCTTGACTCTTTTGGATTCGATGCGGGTCAGTTTTCTGATTGAAGAGCACATCCTCGAGGACTGACAAGATCCGGCACCATGACGCGAAAAACGAAGCGCCGCCGCCGATGACTTCGCCAGGCTTTTTAGCTGGCAGAAAAGGGCACGGGGCTCGCAGAGTCGTCGTTGACTACTGAAAACACAGCGAGCAGGCCGAGGATTATCATATGGCAACGCCGCGCGCTGATAGGACCTCCAGCCAAGAACTTGCTGAGCGGGGGGCGGAGGTGGTTCGTCGTCTTAGATCTGGCGATGGGCTATAGTCAGATGCTGTTGGACCCAGAGGCTGCGAAGTGCCTTTCATGGTCAACGTCTGGAGGGGTCTCATCTTCATCCCCACGCGCTTACCATTAGGACTGAAGTGGGCGCCTGCGTTCTTTCAGAGCCACACGCAGCGAGTTTTCGGAGCTCTTCAGTGGTGCAGTGTTTTCTTCGATGATCTCTGCTTCTCTGTCTCCGCGTGTTCGGATGAAAAGTTGTTGCAGCGTTTGGGCGCGTTGTTCGATAGGTGTCGATAGTCGGGCTTCTGTTTAAGCTTGCACAAGTCCGTGCCTGCAGCACGCTCCGCCGAAGTATTGGGCTTTGATGTTTCAGCCCAAGGACGAACCCCGACCCCGAAGGGGCGCGAAGCTCTACAGAAGTGGCCGCATCTGAAGACCGCTGAGAACTTGAAGTCTTTCGTCTGCTTCGCAAACTACCATAGGGGGCCCATTCCTCGCCTGCCGCAGACTGTTGAACCGCTCTGAAAGTACAGCGACAAGAAAGCGCCACCCAAGCACTTCGAAACCGACGAAGAAGCGCGGCGACATGTGGAGGAACTACGGCACGCACTTGACGCGGGGGCTTACTTCTTGGCTGCTTGACTTAAGTAGATGCGGCGGTGGCCTCCGTTGAACTGGCGCGAGGCTGGCAGGCCTCCCTGCTGAGGTTTTCTGCGATGCGTCAGAGATTTCGGACAGCTTCGCTGTTTGTCAGAGAAATGAGGCGCGCGGACGTCTTTTTCCGATCTGTTTCAAGGGTCACACCGTTAGCGAGCAGGAGTGAAACTGGTCGACAATGGCGAAGGCGTTGCGCGGGGCGTGGCCCGCGTAATGTACAGCCCACGCGTGGCGAGTGGAGACATCTCATGAGCGGGCTCAGTCTTAGCATCCTACGAAAGCGCGCCATCCTTATACTCGACGAGTGGCGACGGGTGTAAAAGGTGAACGCGGTCGCCGCTCTTGCCAGAGATGTTGCGGAGAGCGTTGAAATTTTTGGTGGGAGAGGGGTGGCGATCGCCCGCGAGTCCACTGACGTGGCCTGCAAATGAGAAATCGCAGGGATTGCTAACAGATCGAAAGCACGCGGAAAATACCACTTGAGGGAAAGCTACCTGACCGAAGAGTGCCACTTGATGGAAAAATCGACTGAGCGCCGTGACAAGTGGCACACATTTTAGCAAACGATCCTTGACAGATGGCGACGGACTGCTGAGTCGGCAAGTCTTGGCATGTCGACCGGCTTGGGAGGCTTATGAAGTGTCGGGAGACCGCCTCGCAATGAAGATCGCGACTGAGATAGATGATCTGTGTGCGCGTGTGAACGTGATCCCACCCGTCGGTGTGTTCGTGACGTTGTGAAACCAGAAAGGTTTAAGGATAAGCAGAGGCGATAGTCGCATGCGTTTTCGCTGGCTATTTGGAAATCCCTCTGCTTGAGTTCTGCGAGCTCTGGCCTTGCGTCAGACGTAGCGTGGCTCAGTCGTGTCACTGATTTACTGCCATCAAACTTTCTGGCAGGGTTTGCGGCTCGCTGAGCTCTCGCAAAAATTGCTAAAAAGCTTGCGCTTGCGCGCCACGATGGACTACTTGAGAGTAGTTATCCTATTGAGAATCTTGAATATACCTGAGCGAAGTTTTGCGAAACGAATCAAGTAAAAGCGAGGCGTGGGCGCCACTTTTATGAGTGTATGGGCGGCGCACATATAAAAGCTAGAAATGAAAAGAACGCGACGACCTACAGCAACGTCTTCGAGTGCCTACGGGGGCGCGCAGACTTTCCTGAGCCGAAAGACGTGCCCAGCTCGCACCTACATCGGATGGCGCTTTGCGCGCGTGATCTTGAGAAACTCGCTGATTATGGAAAGGCCGCCATCTCGCTCGAGGAGATTGGCGCTTGCTTGAAATTCTGCGCCCACCCTGATCGTGGGCGGGAATGTGCGCCCGCACACGGAGGCGCTGAGATCTTTCGCGAAGACGTGGACTGTAGCCGCACATCTCCACAAGACTACTGGTCGCGCGGGGTTGTGTAAGGTCTGGAGTCCAATGCTGAGCAAGCTCATGGCTGACTGGGGCTTGAACCAGAGTGGAACAAAAACTGACAAGCGCACCCGCCTAGTAGTAGTAAACGCGGCGGACGCGATCAGCATCCTGGTGGAATTCCAGACGGAAGGACTCCTCTATGGGAATGCGACCCACGCATGGCAAAGCGGGGCGCCGCACTGGCGAGCCTTGGCAGCCCGCTGAATAACTACGCAGGAAGACGCAGTGTGGCAGTTGTTTCCTCATCCTCTAGCACTGGCATGAACGCCGTAGAAGAGGACTTGACGGGGGGTGGAACTCCGTCAGCTTCTGGCTTGGGCGAGCCTCGCATCTCCCCGGCAAAGAGCTTCGGAGAAGATGCCGTGGAGCTCGGAGGACAGGCAACATGACTGGAGCGACACTCCACTGACGGTAGAAAAGCGGCACTCTGAGAAACTTGCCGAGCATGATGCTCAATCGAAATACGAGGCACCCCACCCGCGACACAATAGGAAGACCGTAGGTCGAAAGAAGCATGGCGGCGAGTGCACCAGCTGGCTCGACGGCCGATCGCGCTATGGCCTCGCTCTCTCACGACTATTGGAAGCGCGTCTGCGCTGAAGCGCCCTGCTCAGGATCAGCAGACCCTGATCGGTCAGGTCGTGGAGACCTTGACGAAGACGCTCGGGCTAGCTAATTCTGAGGGAGGGAAGCTTGAGAGCTGTGTCGGAGAGCAGCATCCTCCAAGACGAGGCCACCCGCCCCCAACTGCCACTGGGCGCAGCTGAGGGCGCAAGTCTAGGACTGCGCACGAGTGACCGGCTGGGTGACGTGGTGGCAAGCCCCGCGATCTGCTCACGTGGGCCAATGCTAAGCCACCTGAGAACGCGAAGTGGCCAAACGTCCGCGACAGGCTGGGGACGGGCCTACGGGTATGACATAGAAACGAGAACGGCATGGGCGGCCTATCGTGAGAAATCCACTTGATGAAGGAACAAGAGTGAAAAAGTTGAGAAATAGGGGCAAAGCCTAATCGGGCATGGAAACTACATGAAAAGCGAAAAACTGACAGGCTTGAAGGCAACAAGTCGGCCTACACTGGCGTCGCTTTGTTGAACAACGGCGAAGGGAAATATGCCGACCGCAGCTATCCCCTGTGTTGGATGTGCCTCGATGGAAACGCGGAGTGAAAGTTTCCAAAGTAAGATGGTCAGCATTCACAAGCAGACCACCATGGCGCGTGGCCTCTGTGGTGCAAACGACTGGGGGGCGATCGATGACTTTGCGTGCGTCGCGCCGTGGGTCTGGCTCTAAGAGCAGTGCTGTGAACTGTAGGCCTTGCTTAGGAATAGGACGGGCTGAGGGTGAAGCTGATAGTGACGAAAATGGAGGTGGCTAATTCTAGCACCTCCTCGCGCTGGAAATATAATATGAAACAAAAAGCAGCACCTTCTGCCACTTCTTGGCCTCGGCTCGGGCGTATGCATTGGACAATGGGGGCCCGCGGTGTGAGTGCTCTAGGGCTGGGACTTGCGGGCACTGAGCCCCAGCAATATCTTGAAGCAGACTACCAGAGTGCTGGAATGCTTTAAAGCGACTGAAACCGCTAAAACTTTTGAACCGGGAAAGGGGGCGCACATTACACGCGCTGGGGCTTTTCTGTGAGGAAGGCACGCCAGAATTTGACTGCTTCGCGATTCTCTTTTACTTCGACCACAAGAACAACGGAACAGCGGAGGCGGGGCTCTTTTTGCCAATCAACGAGTCGCAGAGAAGTTTCGCAGATGGATCGGGGAGCTTTATGACAACTTCGCCCGCGGCAGTATTGCTCGCTGTTTTCTCCTTGGTCAGCGCGACGTCTTGGCGGATGTGATCAGCCGCACTCGGTGGGGCGATGTTGATGACGATGCAGCCGCCGTTGTGGTTGTTAGTGTAGTCAAGAAGGTGGCGCCGATAGACGTGCGGGGGGGTTTATTGGCTTCCCCTTCGAGAATCTGGGAGGGTCTCTGGTTCGAATCCTGGAGGGGACTCGACTGGCAGGGAGGCGGCCTTCAGGCTGGCTGCCGCCCCACACCCAGGGGAGAGACAAACGGGGACCGCGCTGCGCCAGACAGTGCGGGGAGATGAGACCCAAGGGGAGCCCTCTGAGCAGCTGACGGCACCGCGCCCACGCGGTCCATCGTGTGGCTCACAACCCTGGCCACAACTGGACGGCGTCAGCCCATCTGATGAGTAGCCGGGCTGGGTGATGCATAAACACAAGGGGCGCCACCTGGGCAAGGCCTCAAGGTCAGGGGCTGGCTGCGTGGTGTCCAGAGGGGAACCCTCTGCACCCGAAGCGCCAGCAGGTCGCGGCCAGGCGACCGCCCTCCCCAGGTCGGGGAGGTTCCTCTCTCTCTCTCTCTCTCTGGGCCAACGCGTAGGACAGCAAGAAACAGGACCAGAGCAAGCGAAAGCCACGAAGCTCGCGAGAATGGCTCTTGGGATGCGTGTGCTTGGTTGAGGTGGTTGCGGCGCTTTTCAACGCGCCAGAAAAGTTAGCAGGGCGAGCATTCTTTGCGGCATATGTGAACAACTGCGCCCCCTTTGTTGTCGCAGTTTCGTGCACAACGTGCAGCATTGGCCGCAGGCTTCGAGTTGAGGCTGTGCCACTCGACTCGGACACGCTCAGCAGCTTGGCATCTCGAAGTGAAAGGCCGGCTGAAGAAGTTGGCTCGGCAGATGGTCAGCCGCGTAGGATGCAGAAAGTACCGCAGGGCCGACTTGGAGGCGCGTAGCTAGAGCCTTGGCCCAGGCTTTTCGGGAGTGGTTGGCAAGTCTCTCAACGAACAACGCACGAGGGCAGCCTCCGTGCCTCCAGCTTTCTCCACGAGGATTTTTTTGGAATTCGAGGAAACGAACGAGGAACAGCAGCAAGGCAACTCGAGAACGATCCGAGACTTTGACCTGACGAAGATGACGATCGACGACCCAGAAACGACTTGCGGCACCCCGCTACGATTGGAAGCACATGGATGCAACCGGGGGCGGCTACTCTGGTCACGGCTATCAGTGTGGCTGTATGTGCTGCCAAGTCTTCGCGACACCGAACGAGCATGCAAGAACTGAAAGCACAAGACGACGACAACAGCAACGACCCAAAAGAGCAACAAGACAGCGCGCCGAAGGATAGCAACGGCAACGACAACGGCAACGAAGAGCAGCAAGCCGAGGCGAGGGACCTAGCAGGGCAGGCCTCAGAACTAGAGAACGAACATGAAGACGAACGAAGACGCAGCAGCCGGAGAAACAGCAGAGCTGAGGGCGATTCTGCTAGATTTCGAAAAGGGGAGTCCCAACGGAGACAGCACCGACGACACCAGGGCCGGGGACCTTTATTCGGCTTTGTGGCGTGGCAACGTGTTGACAGAGTTGGCAGCATTTCGCAAGTGGGTTTCTGCGCCGGGATGGTTTTCAGTCTGGCCAGCAAGTTGGGGAACAGTTCGCGCTGTCCTCTTCTACCGAGCTGGGCCGCGCAAGCTTTTCAGGATTCGGCACGGCAGGCCGATGGAGTTGCTGAGAGAGGCTGCCGGATCGTCTGGCGTCGTGTCTGAGGATGCGGAGTCCTGCGGTGCTCTTTTGATGGGCAGGAGGCGCGCCTGACAGTGCGTCGCAGGTGGTGCAGTTTCATTTCCGCGACTGGAGGTTGCACGGGAGTAGCGGCGTGGCGAGTGCTATGCGTGGGCCCACCTTGCAAGCACTTGCAGAGCGAGACGAAAAAGCCAGCGAAGATTGGATGGAGACAGGAAGCGCGGCGAGGCATAGTAGTTGGCATGAGAGCAGAGGCGAGAAAGCTGGCTAGAAGGAAAGGATCGAAGAGGGCGAGGACAGATCTGACGGCGATGGTTGTATGCTTCAAAAGGTCTGCGGAATCTGGTGCACCACTGTGCCGGAGGCTTTGCGAGCGACGGGCTGAAGATTCTCAAGGAGAGCCGCGACCAGTCCCGCGGGGCATTCTATTCATTCGGCGCAACTTTAGAAAGACCTCGACAGGGACGTGTCTGGTGGTTTGGCATCGAGGAGGAACGCGAAGAGCTTTGTGATTTGCGTTGCTTGGTATGTGGAGTTGAGCCAGCCAACGCGAAGGCCGGTTCTGTTTTCTACCAAGATACCGCCTGGCGCTTTGGTGGTAAGTTCTTCATCGATCACCGTGGTCCTTATCCAGAATCCAGGCGTGGAGACAGCCAAGTACTATTTTACCGCTGTCGGCTTTGCCACTGGATATGGAGTAACTCGCAGTGCACAGCGCCGGCCTGAAATGTGTCGCCCCTTGCTCCAAGGGTTCCCGAGCGGAATTCGTTGCGGCAACGGATTCGGGGGATGTGGCGGACTCGTTGCGAAGTTGTGTCGTAGATGCTGGATCCGGTTCAAGCTAGCCTCACGAGAGAACCCACGAGGTCAGTGGCCAATCGAGTCCCCCCACAAGGAGACGCGCGCCTTTCTAGCTACTCGGAGCCGGATGAGATTCAGCAGCAAGAAGAACACCGGGGACAGCGAGCAAGATGCATGGCTCACAGTGGCACTCGGGAACGACTTCACGGCCCGCATGGGGCTACAAATCTGCCCGCCACTGATTCCGCTCCAACGAGAAACCGCGCTTACAGCTATCCGCAGTCGCAAAACGATTCGAAGACGACGAAGACCCGACCGAGGGGGCGCTAGATCGTCTAGACCACGACGCACGAGCTGCGGAAGAGATGCCAGCGGAGCACAAGGCACGACGCGAGAAGGCTTTCCTCCTCAACGACGAACCGCAGGCAGCCAGCAGGCAGGGGACGAGCGGCGGAGAGTTCAAGGGGGGCGATGCGGTTTATTATAGGCGTGGGCGGGCAGAAGTTAAATAAGCGGAAAGGCATGCTTATAGGTGTGAGTGTCGCTTGCTTGTACATGGTCAAGCAGAAGCCGGGCCCGATCTCGTGCTTTCTGGTCGACTGGCGTGACAGTCTAACCAACGGCGACCACATTCGCGCAGCCAGTTCGTCGAAAGTCCCCGAGCGGTGCCGGGCTATGTGTTGGGGATTTTCTGGTAGACATCGGGAGACGCTCCTGGGCGACAGCCGGGAAGGTCGGCGCGGGTGTCTTTGTGAAGAGCTGCGGCGCGTTCTGACTGCGATACGCATACGAGAAAGACGGCGAGGAATACGTAGGAAACAGGGAGCACGTAGCGGGGCTCTGTTTCGGTCTTCGGGAAAGTGCGCGGGGAACGGTTTGCGGTTAAGAATCGCAAGCGCTCTCCCTTGAAGGAACTAAGTTGTTAGCTTTTGAAAGTTCTCAAACTTGTTTCAAGTGGTTCGAAGGGAGGCTGGAGACCAGTTAGCTTTAGTTGGATCCTTATGGTGGTCCGGATGGTCCGCGTGCTTTCTTTTTTAAGAATCTCGTGGGGGTCATGCAAATCTGTCCAAATTTGCACGACCTCCCCAGACGGAACCTGCGTGCATGCGGTTCCGTCTTTGAAATTAATTAGCATTCTCTTCTCCTTTTTCCTTTTAGCCATGTATTTGGAAGCAAAAGGTGCCGGCCTTCTATTTCTCCTTCTCATTTCGAGCCATTTTGGCTCAAGATTCGAAACGTTCTAAACAGGACTTGGAAGCGGCTTCGGCCTAATTGCGTTTGCTATGAGACTCAAAACAAAACGGCGCAGCTTGAGTTACCTCAAGGCTACCCCAGTTGTTCCCCTTTTCTTGCCGTGTGTTCTTTCTCCTTTTGTAGTGACTTCGGTCCCGGGAAGCTGCAAGAGGTCTTCTTTCAGGCGTCCTCTTGCTGAGGTGGGTGAAGCGTGGGCCCCAGCGATGGCAAAACTTGCCAGGGATGAACGTCGGAGGCTCGGATCCCTATATCTACCCGGGAAGTGGCAGATGTGGTGGCTATCGCTTCGATTTCGATCAGATTGCGATGCAAATTCGGGTAGAAAAGGCACTTTGTTGATGATGGTTCTCGTCACCAAAATCCCAAAAATCATGTATTCCGAAGAAGCTGAGGATGTTTATTCGGGGGTCGTAGTCTAATTGATTGAGACCAAGTATTTTTAGATCCGAGGTCTGAGGAACATACACATGGTCACTTCATCACTGTACAGATTCGAAATGACATTGAAGCTCCTCATAATGAATCGTGTATAGATTTTGTCTTTTTTTTCTGCATGAAGGATTTAGACCACATGACCTAGTATAGATCTAGTTTTTTTCTTTTTTCCTTGATTGATGACACTTGCCTTCCCTTTCAGATTTAGAGTATGACTTCGATTGCAGATTTTTTGGGAATGGGTCTTAGAAATTGACTGCGGAGGGTCTATACGTCCACATGAGACTGGGAATGAGCAAGAGATTGGTATACCTGTGTGTGATCCACTACTGGCCCTTCTCCGAAGGGCGCCACGACGTCGAGTGGCCGCTGAGGTGGGTCCGAAATACCACTCCTCGTGCTGGTGACGTGACTAACTAGATCTGACGCGTCGCCGATTAGGCAAAGGTAAGAGGATCCTCTGTAGCCCGCATATGTTGAACAAAATCCACTCTGTGCGTCTGTGGTTCGGTGAAAGGGCCGGAAGTGACATACACAAGTCGTGACCGGTCCATCTGCACAGCGTGTATTTTTGAGAGAGCGACGTTGTAAGTGGCCGATAAGATGAAAGAAGATGACTCTACTTGTAAAGACTTGACGGCGAGGAGAACGAGAGTCTTATATTCATGGAAATCAAAGTAATATGTGTCGGTCCATCAGACGATCGGTACCTTTTTCAGGACGTGGCGAAATCATCCTAAGAATTCTCCCGGAATCTTGGATACCCACGCTTTTTTTAGATGAAAAATTTGTAGACCACAAGCAAACATTTACATATTTGTGCGCGAATCTAGACAAAGCGAGAGGTTGAAAATGACTTACATCAATGTCTTGCGTATGTTATGACGACGTGATTCAGATTTTGGGTTTTAGCTCCTCATTACAAAAACGCTGTGAGCATGCTGTTGGAGCTTGGCCGCTGAGCTCTCGAGATTCGTCGTCTCCTAAGAGAGTTTCTGAGGATGCCGAGCAGCGACTTGTCTGGGATGCCAGTCAAGGACTTGTCTGGGATGTCAGTCAACGACTTTTCTGGGATGCCAGTCAACGACTGAGGATGCCAGTCAACGAGTCGATGGGCTGGTGTTTGGGGGTTCTCTTCTTCCTAACCATCCTGTTGATGCGGCCCCTCAGCAGAGCTCGAGGTCGAGCAAGACTACAAGACACGCTAGCAGGAGAGGAGAGTAAGGACATCTGTTAAGTAAATAATCTCAGGAGTCCGCAAGTTCAAGAACAACAACTGTCTTTTCAAGAACGACATTCGCGGATGTGAGATCGACGGACGCACCAGCTCGACAAACAAGTCAATGCGAAATACGAAATGAAGTGGCGCGATGTTCTTGGTGAAGCTCCAGCTTTAAGGTTGGAAGCCACAACTAAAATACCGAGAAGGGCCAAGTACAACAGTACCGACTGACCAGCAGGACATCGCTACCGTGACCAGACGGCGTTGCCGATGGAGATGAGAGTCGTAGCCTATGTATTCCTGGATCGCTTTCATCATGGCGGAGTATTTCGATCCTCTGTGCAGAAATACAGCTTCTCCGCTACCTGACGAAAAGCCGCTTGTCTCCAGAGTCATGCTGTGCTGATAGATTAGGAGAAAGTAAGCGCGAAGATGGACCCAGGCCCAGGCTGACCGAAATGTTTCGATGTGGACGAGAGCAGAAGCATAAAGGCAACGCAGACCAAACACCAAAGGACGCTATATACTCGTCCAGCAGTCACGGAACGGCTGCTAGAGGTGCTTGAGTCTGCAGCCACGTTCAAGTCATTCTGTTTTCAAAATTCTGTAACACTGTAGCAGCTTGAAAATACATGAAAACTATTTCAATATTATACAGAATCTATCTCCTACTGCAATTTAGATAGGCACACTGAAAGACGACTGAGCATTAGTTTTCTCAATCATAACAAAATCTTCTTCGTAGAATGACTTCTTTCAAGATTTTAATTTTATTCGTTGTTAATTCAGTTTAAACTTTGCAATTCAATTTGAATTTCTCAACTCAATTTTTTGCCGTATGATGATAAATAAGTAGGCATTTGGTAAGATTCCTAAAAAATTTTGATTTTATTCGTTTTTAATTCAATTTCGAATCCTAAAAGCACATGAGCACTGATTCTCATGTACCCTTCACAATGATTCACAGAATACCAGAAATTTTGATTTTATTCTTTTTTAATTCAATTTCGAATCCTAAAAGCACATGCGCGCTGATTCTCATTTGTGAAGTGATACCCTTCACAATGATTCACAGAATACCAGAAATTTTGATTCAATTCCTTTTTGATTGATTCAATTTAAATCTATGCGATCCGTAAGCAGTTCTTTGGATTTGCAAAAAAGGCATTTATTTTGTCCCAGCATGCATTTTATTTCTGCTCATGGAGAATCAATCAGAAACTTCAAAAAGTATATATGTTTAAGTAATTTCTGCTCCATGTTTACTTCTATGTTGTATAATTGGTATTAATATTCTGTTTGCAATCGTTGTATAGAAGTCGGTCGTGTAGTTCAGCGTTGTTCCTGACGCTGGTGCTGGATTCTCTGACATAGCTCCTAATATGTAGGACCTTCTCGTTATATGATGTGCTGTTAGTCAATTTTTGACCCTCCAAGCGAGTCATTGTCATGGCTTAGAAGTAGATGGGAAGCGGAAGGAGCTGGCATCCATCCTCGTGTCGTCGGAATGGGGTACGGAAATAGCGAGCTGCTCTTCAGACGCAGTTGCAGGGAAGAGGAAGTCAGTCTCAGAGGTGTCTTCAATATATCTATGCGAAGAACTGAAATATTAACCGAGTAGCTACTTACAATAATAGAGATATTACCGAAAGAAGAGCAACGTAGTGGATACAGGTCAAACTGTGGACGGCGAGCCAACTCCTAATCCTAGTCCTACTCTTTTACTTCAGTCACTAACTCGGTTCTTTTAAGATTTCGAATACGTTTCACCAGCAGAGTGTTGTGGCACAGGCTTACCCTGCAGCAGCAGGTAAGTTCATTCCTATTCTATCCTAATGCTGATGTGGGCGATCATGTACGAGTCAAAAGATCCTCACTATGCCTGTCCCTCCTCGTCCTCGCGCCCAAGACCCACGTGCTTCCAAACTACTTTTGTGGTGGACATCAAGATTCGGTTTGAAGTAGTAGAATCAAACGCGAATGTCGTGGTCGTCAGTCGTGGCCCCTCTCCAAGTGATAGAGATACATCTGTAGTTTCGTCTGTGACAAGAAATGTTGGCCGGAAGGTTGTGGTGAAGCCATTTACTTACTTCAAAGGAATAAAATTTGCTCGGTTGAAAAACAAAGAGTGAGACCATGATCACAGATATGGATATAGATACTACTACCATGCCGGTGATGCAATTTCATCAAGTTTCTTGACGATAATTTTTATTCGGTCTGATTAAAATCTGTCAGTTTACTTTATCTATCTGGCGTTGGCTTCAAGTATCGGTAAAAGTCTGCTATTATTGATCTTCGGATGGAGATTCTGATAAACGAGAACTTCTTGATCTCCCACACCCTTCATATCCTTATCACTTGACTCGTCCAACTACACTCCTCTCGTGCCTCCCACCAACCTCCAAAAGATTTTTCGTGTATCTTAGTTGAACTTAACAGACGCAGCATCGTGCGCTAACTTTTTGATTTTGTGCGAGATCCACTGTGCTGTATTGTATGTTCATGAGGATCATCCACGAACAAGAGACCATATAATGAAGATGATAGGTATGCTAAATAATTTGTTTTGAATTTTTTTCATCATGCCTCATGAGTCAAACATAGATACAGCTATCTATCATTTAAGAAAAAAGTAGTACTACTGGTTGCGAACAAGAATGCGAATAGACTGACATCGCATTAATTTCTTCTACAAGGCATCAAGGAAAAAATCGTCCATGTTTATACATCTTCATTGCCAACCACAACAGTATTGATCCAGTTCAATTATGTTCATGAACAACGAGGAAACCACACACATGACAAGACAAGTTATCATGAATCAATATTAGCATTGATTGCCGGGGGTATCATTTTTTATGGTCGTCCAGCCACCAGCCTTCGGTAATGATCAATTATAGCAACAAAAATATAGTTCTTGAAGAAGAAGAACCAACAACAAGATGATGGAAATAATGCGCACGAGCACGTTAGTGGGATTGTTTGTCCTACTTATCCTCGATGGACCAGTGCTAGTTCTTGCGTTAGATGTCACAAGGGAAAAGCGGCTTGCGCCTCGCATTAAGGTCACGAATGCATGCTCAAGCTTAACGTCTATTCGTCCTTGGACTTCATTTACTTGGTATGATGTAAGTATGAAAACTAGTGGTAAGTTTATTTTAAGGTATAATATTTATAAGTAAGCAGTTCATCTTCGTCGTTACCCTCCTTACCACTAGGTATAGGGTCGTTACCCTTACCACTACGGGTTTCTGCATCCACAAGCTATGATGTATGTATGAGTAAGTAAGTATATGTAAGTAAGTATTAGTATCTGTAAGTATTATATAAAAGAAGCCAAGGACGACAACTGACGGCACTGGAAGTAGCTCTAATCGTAACATCATTGATGACTCACAAACTGTTGATGTGGGCGAAAACGGCACTGCCGCCTCGTCTTTTGCCGAGGCTTCGAAATCGTTTTTCTACGGGAATCAAACTAGTCGTACAGGAAGTAGCTCTACTGGTAGCTCTGAATCTACTGATGGAACAACAAGGAGGAGACCTCGCCTACGAGGGGCAGCAAGATATTCAACGTTTGTGTCTCTGTCGACTGGTACAGGAGCAGGTCGACCAGGTGGGCCAGGAGCAGGACGAAATTTATCAAATTGCTCATTCAACATCAACAAATATCACAAATCACAACGACGGTCACGATAAAGTTAAAATAAATGCTACTACTACGATAAAGCTTGAAATTAAATTTTGAATATCAACATTCACTATTCACAACTGTTAGACAATAACAATCGATGACATTCACACAAGAACTACATGCAAGTCGATGATGATCATAGAGTTGTAGATATTTGAATGCTGAACAAGTAAATCAGAACAAGAACAAGGAAGTGCAAGTAACTAGAAGTACTAAGAACGAAGTAGAAAAATTATATCTATTTTATTTCACACCCACACGACCCACATCAGTCACCACGAATAGAGTTTCTCACGACGGTTATTAAACCACCACGGTAGTTGGACTTCTCAAAAATCTCAATGAAAAAACGAAGGTAGAAGTATTATTTTCTCTGGCCTCTCAGCACCAGCTCGATGACCACCGCGAAATTAAAACCCTCCCTGAAGAAACCTGTACAAAACCCAAGTCTATCTACCCAGTAGCATCACGTCAAGATAGCAACAAACCCAAGACTCTATTCAAAAACAACATGCATGAAAATAAATTTTTGATCTTGAAGAGGCACACAACCATTTCCACCTTGGATCTTACTACATGATGTACATACATTGATGACCCCAGCATCGGAAACATGAACAACTATGATCTGCCAGCAACAAGTTGTGCATGTGGAACTGGATCAATCGGCGAGTTCTATGTTGGCGACTGCCATAATATTCTCTTTAAGTAGACGAGTATGAAAAAAAATAGAATATCTGGGGAAGAAGTAAAGTCGGTGAGGAAGAAGCTTCTAAAATTGATGCGTAGTGCTTCTATGATCTAATAGATACTCCATATCACCTCCGTCGGTCCATGCTTGTGATCATGATGCTAATCGGTTTATTCTTCACATTCTCTGGTGCTCATCATCATCTTCGGTGTGATCTTCGGTCTGCAAATGAAGATCGGTCGCTACTTGTAGTCCTCGGTTGTAAATGAGGGAGACAAGTAGCTACAACTACCGACCCTGTTGAACTCCATCTCCGTCACCGTCTCCACTGATTGTAGCGATCAATGGTGTACTACTTCTGCTCTATCCGGGAGCACAGTCACGACAAATAATCTTCGACGTACTTATTGCAATTTTCATTTTATCATCCAAGTCTGGCTTAATACCAGCCTTGAATGAGCTGCACCATTCTCCGCCTTCAGGGCCAGTTGTCTCAAAAAACAAAACAACTAGACGACCAAGAACAAGAAGATCACAACATCATGGTCCTCGTCTCTTCAAGATTCCAAGACCGCCAAGGTCGCTGGGGCAGAAGCAGAACAACTGTCAGGACATCACGGGCAACTCGTCTACTGTTATGCGCCTCTACTTCCCAACACGATTTTTTTTTCGGTGTATTAGCACAACACGAAGCAGCAGCAGCAGGAGAAGGACGGCAGAAAAATGCGGAATTTCTAGAAACAGTCGCAAGTCCTGCTAATGTACAACAACACCTCGAGGCTACTACGTCGACGTCCTCGAGGAGTTCCTCGAATGTTGCTCCACCTGGTTCTGGTGTAGTGCAGAAGCAGGCAGAAGCAGGACAAGTTGGTCTTGTTACGTCAACATCTGGTTTGAGTGGAGGAACATCTTCTCCTGGTGCTGCTCGTGGTCTTGGTCGTAAAGGAAAGGATGAACTCCCGCAACCGCAGGCAAATCGCTTACCTCCTGTGGCTGGAGCGAACGCTCAACAAGCTACAAACGCTCCCCAAGTCACGAACGCTCAACAAGACACCTCATCGTCATCCGGTGGTAGTTGCGCTGCTAGTGGCAGTTGTGATTCATCCAAGCCTGCAGTCGCACCCGCTACATCCAAGCCCGTAGGTTCCTCTAGTACTGAGGACACTACTGTTGCAGCAAGTGGAACAACACCGTCAGCTGGAGCGGAAGCATCTTCATCCAAGGCTGCAACTACAGCAGCATCATCGGGCAGTAACGAAGCAGGTAATAACAAGCAGGATTCCCCCGCTTCATCAACATCCACCAATGGTGCTAAGGATGCAAATGGTGCGGTGGAGGCGACAAGCAGAGGAGCCGATGGTGGGGCGACAAGCAAAGGAGCCTCAACTGGTGAAGAAGGAGAGACGAAGAAAAAGAAGTTCACCTCCCCACCTTTGGACCCTGACTTTAAGGCACGAACATCTTTAACGTTCATATTCTCTATCCCTTATTAAGAGTAGCTAGTACTTGGACTCGTAGTAGTGAGTACTCTTTACTTTTCCGAAATAGTAGTTCTTGTTCACCTAAAAATTTTTCTCATTCCTTATTATAAGAGTAGTACTCTTTTCCACCGAACAAGTAGAAGTTTTTCTAATTCTGACGTTGGACCACGATTACCGAGAGATGAAGACGTGTTGGATCTACCCGAACCGAATGAGAACGGCTTGATCACAATTTCCACCGCACGCGCAAAGACTGGAGGGCTAGAGCCCATTGTCCTAGAGCCGGGTGAGGTTCCTCTGTGGAAAGCAAAATTGGCATTTTTTTTTAAACTAGCGAAAGCAAAATTTGGATTTGTATTTTTTAGAAGTGAACACTCATACTACATCATCGTAGCGGCCCATAATTAGGATCTTGAATAAGTATTTCTGAATAGTATAATGAGGAAGTGCATCGTGCTCGTGCCTCATTGCTAGGATGAACTACTTCAAAAATTTTTGTTTGTTTAAAAGAACATCAAGAAGAACATTTTTAGGTTTATAGAGGGACTACTGTACTTGCATGATGACCCTTGCAACAAAAAATCAGGTCTTAGACGCCTTGGACCAACAGCGCAGCTGGTGGGAATCGTTTTACATGCTAGCAAGTGGGACAGGGGCTCGCACACTGAACGGACATGAACTGCAAATAAGGGCCGGCCAAGGGATCAATGTTCGCCAATTGCAAGCATTGTTATGTTGAGGACTAGAGTTTAGCAATTGATGCACAAGTATCTCAGGAGTCGTGGTCTACGACTACGTCTACCTCTACTCTAGAATGAGAACGATTTGAATCTACTTCGTCTGAGGCTGCTGTCTTTGCCTGACTTAAAAGATCTTTGTCTCACTTCTTCGTTCCTCACCCGCTGTTTCTACTAAGTGTAAGTAACTGCTCGACGTGTACCTCTCATGCTCATCTACTTCTAACACTCCGTATCGAGAAAGCTATGGTGAAACGAATGAATGTGCAGGACCTCGCTGTCCTGGGTCTTTTGTGCGTCATTTACTTCGTCACGTTGGCTTTCGGCTTTTCTATCGTCTACCGAATGAGCAAGAACAACTTAGCGGTGAAATACTACGCAGATCCCAGGTGTTGAGATATTTCATGACTACTAGTCAAATATTTTTCTCATGATCTCGATCTGACCTTGGAAGGATAAATATGTTGCAGCAGCAGAGGCTACCACTGGAAATCGTTCTAGAAGTCCTCGTGCTAAGAAATCAGTTGCAGCTGCTCCAGCAGAGCCGTCTGCTGTGGTTGCGGTCAGCACTGCTCCTGATGCATCAGCTGTGATCTCCACTACGAATGCTGTAGCTCAAACTACAACAGCCGCTAGTGGTGTGCTCGGTTCTAGTGAGACGGCGAAACTAGTACTACAAGACCAGACGACGGAGCAGATGAAAAAACGGCTTGAGCAGCTCGATTTTGAAAGTGAGGGCTTAGCATCTACTTCAGCGCAACAGCAAGCCTCGAAATCTTCAGGCGTCGCAAGTTCTTCGAGCACAACAGCAAAGAAGGAGGAGCAAGAAATATTGGCCAAGCTCCAGATCCAGAAGAATAAGCAGCGAGTGCATTCGGATTACACGCTGGTGCCAAGCCAGTTGGAGAAGAGTTTAGATGCTCTTCTTGCAGGAGGTGGATCGGGATCTAAGAAAGATTCACTTGAAACAGCACGGGGACAACTAGGAGGCGTTGTGCGTCCTACGATCATTTCAGCGGGAAACAAGTGGCGCAAGACCGCTCCGAAGAGCTTTTTCCTGAATCTGACGCCTCAGACGGACACTTTAGAAGAAGGCACCAAAGGAATGGAGGACGAAAAAGCGCGCGCGTTCGATTTATTAGACGCTTTGACGAAGAGCGGCGCGCTTCCCATTACCAACTGCGAACTGCATGCCATTGTCGCTGCAACGCACTGCTTCGACAAAAGTCTCGTTGATACGCTCCTGATCCAGGACAACACTAACCCGATAGAAAAAGTGGAGGCTTCAGTGCTGGCGATGGCAGAAGTACTGCATAACACGAAGGCTGCGGATTTGAAAGCCAGCGTGTGGGCCTTCTAAGTTGTTGCGCTGCAGGTGCTCTGTGTCATATCAGACGGCTCTAAAGAAGGCTAATTTGCTTCCCTTCTGGAGGAGACGGACATATTGCAACAAAATGGAAGGATTTGTGGAAGACATGTTGGAGAAGTGAAGTGAGGATATGTTCGAGAAAGAAGTATACGTATAGTTGACTACAACCCTCCTACATGTCTACCAGGATCTTTGTGGAGTTTTCGGTGGAGAGCGAATAGCTATGCGAGATAACGAATCTTGAAGAAAGATCGTGGCTCTATATCCTTTTCTAAATCTTCTAAAAACATTCTCAGGCGAAGAGCCGTTTTGTCAAGCACTGTCATTCGCTTCCCACAGCTTGCGCATCAATCACGTATGAAGATGAATACAAAAACGGTCCGTGCCCACTAGGACATGAAAAGCCTACACCTAGCTAGACCATGTGTGGATGGTGCCTGCGTGGTCGTATCCGAACTATGGCTCTCTTTTTGGACAGGATGGATGATGACAGTGTTCAGAGTCGGGAATTGTGCACGGCGAAAGTGGGGACTCTCACACTCACGCTCAGTTGGCGCCCGTCAAGGTGATCAGCAACCAGGACGATCTCTACAATGTTGACGCTCCTTCTACTAGACGATGAACGACCAACATGCACTGTTGGCATGAGGGCTTCCAGGAGTTGCTTTTATCGTTGATAGGTGGAGTGAGTCCTTGTTGTATGGGATACTAGAGATTCTAAAGATCTGAAGATAGAGTTCCCACACGAAGAAAATGATGACGTTGCCGCGCATAAGTTGCTGGGCATACATGTGCGTTCTGTTGGTGCTCTTCCCCCCTTGTCGCGGTATTACTCGCCAGCAGGAGAAGAAGGCTGTGGTGGACTGGGACGGGGAGCCGAGCGAGGTCCAGCCGACGGCACTTATCGAAGTTGGAGCTCGACCGGGTGCTGGGGCCGGTATGAGACGAAGTTCTACAGTACCCGCCTTTGGCGCCAAGGCTAATGCAGCAAGGAGTAGCCCGTTGCCGAAGCCGAAGCAGATGCAGACCGCCCTCGGCAAAGGTACAGCAGACAGCTAAAATCTGACTTGCCTTAGACTATGAAGATTCGTTGATGACGTCACGAGTCAAATATGTAGGTGTAGCAAGGAAGAGTTGTTGAACTTGTTGAGTCGATGTTTACGGTCCGTAATGTAGCTGCATAAGTCGCGACCACCGTGAGACCCACTCATTGTAGTATCTTTTATCCGCACCCATATCAATCGAATCAGATCATGTGCAGGAAACGGCGTCACATCAATTGAAATTGCGGAAAGCGGCGTCACAATTGAAGGAGGAAGTGGAGACAAGCGAGAAGGATCGCCGCGCCCTGGCGCAGAAACTGACGGAACTGAAGGAGACTGAGTCGCATATCGGACAGGAACTGATGGATGCAGTGCAGTACCACATGGAGAAGGCGAAAAGATTGAACGACAACCTGTTGCATGCATTGCAGACACTGAAAGCACAGATTACGATTGGGCCTGGTGATATCAAACTCATTCTGCGGCTTGGTTTTTCCGGCGACACGAGCACGACCAGACATCTACGAATCTCCGGAAAGTCGACAATATCGGATGTGGTGGATGTAGTTTATTCCGTTTTTGAGCTCGACAGCCGCGAAGATGTCAAACAAGAACTAGGTGGACTAGTACTAACCCCCGGTAGCGCTAGCGGTACCACTACCACCACGGAACCTCTACTAGAGAGCCCCAACATGGAGGTGTCCAAGCTCGTGAACAAAGAGACCAAGCAGCTGGAGTTGACGGCGGTGCTGTCGCTGTCGGAGAAAGGTACTGACGAGAAGTGCTCTGCCTTGGTTGACGAGATGCTGGAACAAGCCAAAACTTCGGTTTAACAGGAATTATTGTATTAGCTAATCGGTACGCAGACGCTGTCGTAAAAGTTGCAACCCTTCTTGAACAGCGTGATGACTTCATCATTCATAGGGTTAGCAGTTTTTCTCATTCTATCCAATCTTCTCGCTCACTCCTTCCCCTGATGAAATGCTGTACTTGAAAAAAGAAGCTGCTTGATCTCCATTGGATGTACGTGATGGAACAATGAAATCTCTATCCCTCCGTCATGTGACCGAAGAACTCAGGTGGTGTAAGAGCGTACGCATTTCCTTCTGGTAAGGCGCGCATTACCGTCGGCCGTCCGGAGATGGGTAACTTTGCAGAGAATTACAGGCACAAAATTGCTAGTCACCTGCCTGGGGGCCTCAGCACTACCACTATCGACGGTCTTCTTACGGGAGCTTCGCTCATTTGGAATCAATTCGAAGAATATGTGCGCGGCTTTCTAGATGGCCAAGGCCCTGTTGAAAGTGAATTATATTATTATTGGTGGGATCAGCTGCAGCTCGTGATCTCCGTTGAAGGCTACATCGATTATCCCAAGCCTTATGCTAGAGCAGCGCAGGCATTCGCTTTAACAAATTTAGGCGAGAGCTTTTGCCTTTTGCCCGCATCGGTCCCATTTCTCTAACGCTCGAATCTATTGGGGGCTGCGCATCCTACACGCAGCGCGCACTATCGGGCGCGAGTCGGATCCTACAACTCGAATCACCGCGATCGCCCGCGAGTCTGTTAACCGATTCACCCCCACAATTCTCACGCTATCGAGCCCTCTCCTTCTATCGTTTTCTAACGCGGTACAACTTTGCGAGAGAAGGCGGCAAATTGGAACGTACTGCGTTGCATTCGAGTGAGCCGCGACTTCTTGCCATGAGGCCAAAGCGTCCGAAATAAACTTCGCGCGTTAGGGAATCCGTTTGGCTTTTACTGCGTAAACAATTCGCAAACACGTCCGGGCCTGTACGCTCTTCGCTGGAATCGATTGGCGCATGTGTCAGATTCGCCGACCTCTCTCGCCGGGCGTGCTCCTCCACACGTTGCGCAGCTCCAGCTGAAGCCCTCGCTGGCGGCTCGTTCTTCAAGCGCGGCGCTCTGGGTTGTGTCATTGTGCCAAGGTCAGCTACCCGCGTCGTTGCTTTATTCTGCGACACTGACAATACCCGCGTCGCTGCTTTATTCTGCGACACTGACACAAAGCGAACCGACAGTCCGAAGATATGCAGAGGCACGACAGCGCATCCTTATGCTCTTCTAATGCAGTCGCTCCATATCAGGCCTGCCTCTGTTCTCTCTCAAAGGCAAAGGATGAGGGCGGGTGGCATGGGATGGGCTGAAGGTTGCGACATTGAAGACGATTCGCCGAAGCTCAGACCAGGCTACCGCAAACCTGATAAGCCAAGACGGCCCGCCCGGCCCTGTGCTTGATGAGTTGCGCTATCTAAGTAGTGCGCGCGCTCCGCTTAGGGTTATCTCGTGGGCGACGGAACTCTATGTGAAGAGTGTGCGCGGCTGTGTGTCTACCTTTCTGGCTGGGCTCTTGGCGTTTCTGAATGCTGGGGCTCATCTCATTACAAGCCAGCGACCACTGCGGCGCTCGCAGTTCCATCCTACTAGAGAAAACCGGGCTACGCCTTACGCCCATGGGACTGCCACTAGACTACTGCGCCTTGCCTCCTCTTTGACTGCCTGGAAGTGAAGGGGTGCCGATGTATAGACTTAGGAAATGGGGGCGAGGGTTTTCTTATGTAAGTATGGGCTTAGGCTTAGCGATAAAATAGCATCTCACTCGAAGGGAATCGGAGCGCATGCGAGACTGCCACCAAACGGATCGCAATAGAATAGGGCCCGAGCAGTGCGAGGCAGACATGACAGTGGCGAAACTACTCCACGCGTCAAGACATAGGGAGGGGGTAGGCTAATCTCGGGCGCGCTGCCTTATGACTAGACCCCGACAAGATGAGCCACGCGGCCGCTTTATTTTGCTTCGCGCTTGCCTTCACGCTGCGCCTCGCAGGTGCGGCGCGGTTTGTCAGGGCGGGCAGCCTCGAGCAAAGCGCCGGACCCGAAAGGGGGCCGGGCAGAAGGCTCTACGCACTCTGGAACAATTTGGAAAGTTTTTGACCTATGGGAGTACGCTGCTGCGACAATGTGGCGAGCCAGTGCGGGCGAGCGTTCAGTCGCTGCTTCCTTTTATGCGGACGCGATGGCGCGCGACCGGGGGGCCTTCTCCTTGTTCTACTAGCTACTGATGAAGGAAGGAGACGCATGGGCTGGGGGCTGGCGTTGCGCGCTTCTTCCACATAAACAGAGGCAGGCGGGGACTCGACTGGCAGGGAGGCGGCCTTCAGGCTGGTTGCCGCCCCACATCCAGGGGAGAAACAAACGGGGGCCGCGCTGGGCCAGACAGTGCGGGGAGATGAGACCCAAGGGGAGCCCTCTGAGCAGCTGGCGGCACCGCGCCCACGCGGTCCATCGTGTGGCTCAGAACCCTGGCCACAACTGGACGGCGTCAGCCCATCTGAGGAGTAGCTGGGCTGGGTGATGCATAAACACAAGGAAGGGGAAGGGGCGCCGCTTGGGCTTCGCTGCGTTCTCCATCCTCTTCCTGAGATGTTGGACAAAAGATAGAAAGTGGGCGCTTGCACTGCAGAGCATAGAAAAACAGAAGAGAACACACAAGAGGACTACAACAACAAAAATGATTTTCAGTACGTCGCTCAGTCCGTAGCCCGAGATCTGCTGCGGGTTGTCCTTCTTGTCTTTCTGGTCTGTGATCGGCTTGATCTGCTCACGCAAGACTGGCCTGCGCCTTCTGGTCTTCAACAGCCGTAGCCAGCAGGGTGGTGCTTTTCTTGAGTTGCGACAACGCGCAATCTTGTTGGACGCAGTAAGCGCGGCCTTTGCCATTTGCCCAGGTCAGTACCTGGGCGGGAGACTTGTGCTTGTCGGTCTTTCTTCCTTTGCGATTTTTGCGCGCGCCCTCAATGAAGGCAGAGGCGGAAGCGCATTCGACCCACGCATGCGCATTGGTCCACACCAGAAACGGAATAACGTGGCTGCAGGCATGCAAAGCCATTGCAGCGCCCTGCCCGTCTGAAGTCGAAGCGTAGCGATCTGCCAAGTGTGACTGTAGTGGGTGTGGCAGATTGGTGCGAATTTTTATGCACAGTCTCAGGATCAGCAAGAGGCCTCAAACTCACTCGCTTCGAGAAATGCGGATGCGTCATGGTACTTGTAACAGGAAGAAACGACGGGACAGAAAAGCGCGAGACTGAAAATGGAAACGGGATAGCTCGTCGCGTATTCTAGTACCGCAGAAGGGGTCTCTTGCTCCATACTCAGCCCGCCAAACACCTCAGCGCGCATGCTCCTCACAGCGTGCGTCAGCGATGTAATCTGCATGAGAGTGGCCGCCAATCCCAATGGTATGAATAACAGACGGAACCAACTTTGAGCAACGCGCGAGCAGTGTTGCACTCGTGTTGCAAGCTCGACTTCTCATCAGTCTCGTCCTCTGGGATGCGCTGAATTAACGCCGCGCGCCCGTGAGTGCGTGCCTTGGCACGACCCTGATCGCGGGCCAGCTGCTTCGTCGCCTGGATCGTTGTCGCGGTTTCTTGTAAGGGGAAAGTATAGAGTATAGACGTCTTGACCCGTGTGGGGTTTGGTAGTGTTTGATCCAATAGGACAGAGCACAGCTACACCCTCAACAAGGCGAGGACTGTAGCAGAAAAGTCGCGCCGGAGGACGTTCCTCAGCATGTTCATCCACCTAAAAACAAGGCGAGAGACTTGAGCTGGGCGCCTTTTGTGTTTTAGAAAATGCAAAGACATGCCATCACAAAGCAAGGAACTTTACGGGCATCCCCATGGCCTTGCGCATTCCTTCCGCGGTGAGTGTCATCGGTGTCGTGCTTCTGTTCTTCAGTTTGCTCTTGGGCGCACCCTTATCCTTGTTCGGATTAGCTCGCACCATGATCGACAGTGGGAGGCTTTTCAATGATTGTAGAGGCAGGGCGTTGATATGGTCAAGAGGTTTTTTGATCGACGAACATCGTGAAAGTAAGTGTGTCGCGTTGGTCTTACTTGTGTTATTCGTTAGCAGAAACGGACTCGCAGAAACGGACTGAGCCTGATTATGACACATTACCCCTCGGACAAAATCATACGGCACCGCCTCGAGAGGCCCGCACAAGCGAGCTGCTACCCGGGCCTACAGTCAACTTATTCCAAGGAAATAAGGACCGGGAAAGCTCCAGACAGTCGCTGTCTGTGAGTGGTCTCGATGTTTTCGGATTCTACTCTAGCTAGCGTTGCTAGCGGGGAAGATTCTAGGCGGCTATTGTTTGGGATGAGGAGGCGACAGCTTTGAGAGTTTGGGCTGGTCTTGTACAGCGCCCGCTATCTAATCACTGGGCCACTGAATAACTGAGATAAAACTGGCGATGGCGCTTGTCTTGTCATTCTTTAGCCACTTAATTACAGCAAAAGGCTCTGCGCCTTTCTCTTAAAAAAACTCAGGCACTTGCAAAAAAAGCGCAGTGGAATCTATGACCTTGCGGACACGTGACGACCATGGAACTTGTCTCGTCATGGTCTCGCTGTCTCTCGTCTGTGTTTCTCTTTCTCTTTGCCGTTGCATTTCAAGCCTTCAGACCAAAAAAGTGAGAACGTTCGGAGAGAAAGCGTCTACCTTACGTGTCTTCGTGTGGCTTCTCTACTGCTAGTGCTAACACTCTACGACCATGCCTACGATGGTGCTGAGGCTCCGAATCTGCTCACTTGCTTCAGGGTGTGAATCTATCCCCTGCACAGTGATGCCATTACATGCACCACTTGACTTGCAGCAAACTATGCTAAGCTTGTGCCTTTTCTTGTGCGCTTTGTCTTGATCTACCCTGGTACTGCTGAGCTACATGCTTGGACTACTGTTGTGCCAAGTGTCTTCCTCTAGCGCTATAAATATAGACCAAAACCTGGCTACTCATTCCCGATAAATGTACTAGAATCATTCTACTGCTATAGACGTCCACTGGGCTGCCCTCTCATGAGTACACTGCACACGTGTACTCGTCTGCCCTTTATCTACGACAACAGCCTGGGCACTTCGATGCGTAGTAGTATGCTAGCTAATTCGGTCGGTTTGAGAGCTGCCTTCTTGTTGCCGGTTGCTTGAAGGTCCACAGAGGTTACCTATGGCGGCACATAGCGGGCAGCAACGCCGCGCGCGATGGGTCGTCTTCAGGGAGAACCCTC
>CAJINU010000039.1:160476-183711 GCA_905178165.1 Amoebophrya sp. A25
CTGGCCCCTCGGTATAGTGTGGCCGTGTTTCCAGTTGTGACGCTGGTTAGCAGGTGGGCAGTTTGGTCTTTTCTTATCTGGGTGGGTGCCTTGCTAGGTGCGGAAGTATCTAGAATGAAGAAGGGCGTGCGGTAGTTGCACACTCTTAAAGCCTAAAGCGGGAGAGTTTACCTTTCTCGGTGAGCGTGACTGCCAAGTCTTTGCTCTGCTAGTAGTGAGTGCGCAAAAAACCCTGGAGACGAAGCTGGTCGGTGCTGGTCGCTCTGTGTGTGCTTTTCTGTGTAAGTAGGCTAGAGCGAGGGCCCCGCCAAACTTGACGGAGGTGCTGCCAGAGGGTGCTGCAGACTAGTGCTAAGGGCGCTAGGGGTGATGCTCAGACTAAAGGCTTTGCGAAGAGTATCGGCGCGGTGTTTCTCTTTTAGCTGTTGTTGCTGTTACTTAGTCTGGGCATCGCCTGGCTGAGTTATGGACCTAGCAGAGCTCAGCTGAGGCAGCGCGGCTGTGGGCGTGACTTCGTTGCTCTTTGTTGCTGCTCCTCCTATGGATGTGGTGCGCGCTACTGCTGAGCATCAGGCAGCGCCTCGGTTATAGTGGTCTGGGCTTCTTTCTGGAAACTATCTTATCTATAGGGAAGGAGTTGGCTTATTACTTCTGAGTATCGGGCAGCGCAATTAGCCTTCGGGCTGTGGCTGTGCGCTGGCAAAATAAATGGATGGGCGCTACTGCTGAGTATCAGGCAGTCTTGACTTGAGAGGCTTGGCGCCATAGTGGGCATCTGCTTCCCTTTGGGTGGACGGGGTGGGTGCGGCCTTTGGTCTTGTTAGTTTGGTTCGCAGCTTTGGCGACATTGTTTCAGGGCCCATCTGCGTGCTTTCTTGACTGTGGTGGTGGGTCGGCGGGCATTCTATCCCTTTCTGCCAAAGGAAAAGGCTGCAGCTGACGCGGGCGCCCCTTCTTCTCTTGACATGTCTCGCGTGTCTTTACTCATTCGCAACCCCGTGGCGCAGCATTGTCGTGGGCTTGTCTCAGGGAAAACCTTGGGGACTGGCAGTCTTGTCGAGGATGTGCTTTCGCGCTTCGAGGACGTCTTCAAGCTTCGGGGGCGTCTTCAGTGAATTCCATGGCTGGCGGCTTTTCTTTGGCGGCACCTCTGCGAGGGGTCTCGGCTACAGATCTTGGGGAAAGTTCCTGGGCCGGTGTCTGGTGCCGCTGCTATGGCTTCAGACGACACGCCGGCCATCTTTGAGTCTTGATATTTCCCATTGCCTCACGGTGTGATCTGACTGAAGCCCGCCGCCTGCCTCACTAGCTACGCCGGCCACCTCATCACGCGCCGGGCTTGGTAGTTTCTTTCCGCCAGCTGCGTCGACTTTGCTGGTGTTCGAGTTCCTCGAGAAACTTGCCGCCCACGTGTCGACCCCCTTCGAGGAGGCCGCCCTTCGTAGTTCTTGTTCTGCTTCTTGGCGGGCAATTCGTGCCACTTTGTGCGCAATTTTGGCGGGCCTCAAAGCTCAAGCAAGGGGCCCCTGTCTTTCGGGTTGGTAACTAACGGCGCCACGCCTTCTCTCGCTGATTCCGCGCGTCGTGTCTACGCTCGCCCCCGTGCCGCTGTGGGAGTGGTCTTTGTCTTTTGTTCCACAGCCTTCCCTTCGCCTCTGCCGCCAGTGCAAAAGTCGCTTGCGCGCAGTACTCGTCTCAAAGTTCTTTGCCACGGGCTTGGCTGTCTCTGTCGTCTCGTTATCGTTGGCGCCGCTTCTGCGTGTGGGGGAGTCATCGCTCACGTCTGCTGCTGGTGCTGCAAAGCGCGCGGTGGGGCTGAAGGGTGTCGCCCCGTCAGTTTTCAGGGATCACCCTTATGAGCGCCTCGCGCTATCGTGAAGCCCCTGGCGCTGGCGCAAAGCCGCTTGGCGATTTCGAACACATCGGGCGCGCTGTGAGTATTTTTTTACGCGATGTGCCTCCCGGGTCTTCTTACCCTTCGCCCCGAGTGGTCTGCGGTAGTAGCCGGATTAATGGCGCAGCGGCAGCCTCGCGGTTGGCCCTCTTCTCTTCTGCCATTAGGGAGGCAGTTCGACTATAAAGTCGCCCTTGAGCTTCTCGCTCGAGGCTGGCTCCAAGTCTGGGGGCTGTGGCAGTTGTGTCTTGCTGTGGCTTAGGTTGTGGCAGTTGTGACGTGGGTTGTGGAGGTTGTGTCTTAAGTTGTGGCGTAGCTTGTGGAAGTTGTGCGCTAAGTTGTATGGGGCAGCCGCATGAGAATAAAAGCCGCGCTTGATTCTGTGGCCGTTCGAATTTGAACACCATGAGACTTGGGAGCCGCGTAAGCTTTATGCTGTTCAAATCCGAACAGCCTGGGAGTGGAGCTGGGCCTCTTCGTGTGCTTTCTGTGTGCGCACAACTCGCCACAACTTCTGCAACTTGGAAAACAGCCGCCACAACTGAGGCCGCAACTTCCGCAACTCAGGGGGGGCGCAACCCCCACAACCTTCCACGGCTTAAAAGTAATAGAGTGCAGCAACTTCGTAGGGTTTTGGCTTTTCTAACTGCCACGGGCTGAATACCTTCGCGTTTAGCGTTTTCTATTTTTATCAGTCTGTAACCGGCCCACGTGCGTTGCATTTCGCATCCTTGTCTTGCCTTATCAGCTGCAGACTGACCCAAGCCCGCCAGCCGGGTGCTTTCGTCTTTGTGTGATTCGGTGCTGCTAGTGGGCTATTGTGGATGACTGGCCCACTGGTAAGGTAGCGCTCTCGCCTATGGTAGCGCCTGCGTTCTCGTCACCAATTTCCGTGATGCCAGAACAGCGCAGCGGCCCGCTCTTAACAAATCCGGGCGCGAGCAGCTTGGTGCTGGCGCCGGTCTTATTTTTCTAGCACTCGAATCTATTGGGGGCTGCGCATCCTACACACAGAGCGCGCTGTCGTGCGTGGGTCGAATCGTATTCGAATCACCGCGATCGCCCTCGACTCTGTTAATCGATTCTCTCACTACCCCGCTTGTCAACTCATATTCTCGGGCCCTCTTCTTCTTTCGTTTCCTCACCCTCCCTCCCCTTCTTCGGTAGTCTGTCTAACCACACTCGCCCCTGGCGGCGTCGAGCGCACGCTTCGGCTTATCTCAACTGCGGACTAAAGTGCAATCGTGTATCTTCGTCCTAGTGTGATTCGATGCCGCTAGTGGGCTAGTGTGGATGGCTGACCCACTGGCAAAACCGCTCTCGCCGATGGCAGCGCCTGGGCTCTCGTCTTCCATATCAGTGGCAGGATGCCGCCTGTGTTTAAGAATCTTCGCAAATGCACTTCCCTGAAGATCCTAAGTTGTTAACTTTTGAATATTCTCGAACTTGGCTCAAGTGGTTCGCAAGGAGGCTGGAGGCCAATGGACTTGGGTTGGATGCTTATGGTATTTCAGATGACTAATGTGATTTTTTTTCAGGAATCTCGTGGGGGTCATGCAAATTCGTCGAAATTTGCACGACCTCCCCGAAGAATTTGAAAAAATCTGACGGCTTTCATGGATCTGCGTGGGGTGTCGTCTTTGAAGTTAAGAGGCTCTCGCCTCTTCTTTTTCCTTTTAGCCATTTGGAAGCAAGAGGCAGTGGCCTTTTATTGCTCCTTCTCATTTCGAGCCATTTTGGCTCAAGATTCGAAACCTTCCAGACAGGACTTGAAAGCGGCGCCGGCTTGTTTGCATTTGATATGAGACGCGAAACAAAACGGCGCAGCTTGAGTTACCTCAAGACAGCCCCAGCTATCCCCTTTTCTTCACGTGTATTCTTTCTTCTGTAGTAGTGACTTCGGCCCCGGGAAGCTGCGAGAAGTCTTCATTCTCTCACTTTGGTGGAGAACTTGGGCAGTTATCTTTTTCAATTTCATATCCCCGGCCACCCCCTAGAACTAGGAACAGCGTAGAGCAAAAAAATGGCGCCGCAAAGCCAAGAAAACTAACGAAGGGGGGCAACTTCTCCACGACGCTCAAGGAGGAGCGACAGAGCGTTCCGAAGCCCAACACGGTGGGCAGCAACCGATCCGCGCCGCCTCTGCAACGTCTTCCGGGCATATTTTTGACGTGACTGGGCGCCGATTTCGTCGCGGTGGGACTCGTTTGGAGCATTCGCAAGAGCTACCCACGGCCGAGGAGATCGAGCCTTCGTAGTCGAGTGCCGGCGCAGCGAGTGCCGGGGCGGAACCGTTTGGGGAAGAGCTTGGGGAGCGTGCCGTGGCGGCAGGAGAAGCAGCCGGGCACGCCGTAAAAGCGGCTGGGAGTTTCTTTCTGGAATTCTATGCCACGTTGACCAAGGAGGAGCCGCAGGGGCAACCTCTGCGCCAGCAAGCTGCGGCGGCTGCTTTTGAGCAGACACCGGAGGCGGGGGAGCACTTCAGCGAGCGCTACAACCGTGACGCGAGCCCGCTCGCCACACCGCGACGAGGAAGAGGATGCGGGCACCCTGAACAGCACCAAGAGGAGCAGCCTGAGGACTTGCAGCCGCAGCATAAAGGAGCGCGACACGAACAACCGGCGCAAAGCCTTTGGCCGTCCTCTTTGGAATCGGCTCGCAGCCTGTCTTCTTTTTCTATGCTGACCGGGGACGCCGGGGAGGGCCCTGCTGATTTCTTTACAGGTATAGGCAAACGAGCCGAAGAAACGCTGTTCGAGCAGGAACCTAAAGCGCCGAGCGGGTTTTGCTATGAGGATCAGGAAGAACATCGCCCAGCCAGGGGTGGCCTTCTTACTTTGTCACCAGTTCCCAACAGCCCGCGAAACGCTACAAAGAGCCGCAGAACCAACAAGAACAGCACTCCTACCACCTGCCGGGAATGATGGACACGGGGCAGCAGCAGGGGGAGCAGCTCAAGAAGCAAGAGCAAGGAAGCGGATTTGAGCAGGATAAGCCGCGCACGCGCCTGGAAGAGTCCTCCAGGGAGATGCAGCAGAAGCAGGAACGAGACAGCGAGTTGCAGCACGGAAAAAGCACCATGAAGAACCCGCCATCGGTTGGCTTCCAGTTGCCTCCGAAGTGGTTTCCTGAAGTCGTCGCCTGGGAACTCGAAGCGCCGGGCGCCTTGCTTGATATTGTTCGCACCATCGACAGCACCGGGGAAGCAGGCGGAGCCGTTTGGACTGGTTTAAACTATGCGGACTTCTCGGGCTTAGCTTGGGAGCACATCAAGGAAAAAGCCCGGCAAGCCGTGTCGCGCGTTCATGGTCCTCCCTGGAGGCGTTCGCGTGGAGTTGCGTGCCGGTTCGTTGGTCGCGGGCTGGCTTCGGGGAGGCCCGCGCGACTCATCTGCAGAAGCTGACGGAGATGGGCGGCAACGAGATGGCAACAGCCTGCGTTCGTTGGTGAAGCTACTCTACTGGCCGCGGCAATGAAAGGCGCAGGAAATGGCAGCGGTCGCGGTGGAGCTTTCGCAAAACCTCACCCGCCGCAACTTAAGTTCAAAGCGGTCAGACAGGTGGAGGCAGTATGGGAGACTGTGGAAAACCGTCAGCCGCTGAAACAGTACCAGGCGGAAGAGGTGCTGCGACACGCTTGGAACGGGATGCAGCTTGGGGACGTCGCCAACGGCATAAAAAAGCGCATCACGAGAACGCCTCGCGGCGCGGTATGAGATTCCGAAGGGCTTCACTGTCCGCGCTGCGTTCAGTGACTTCTTCGCCGACTGACTTCGTATCTTTTAGAGTTCGGCATCACAAACCAGGCGGCGGCCTCCACGCTGGCGGGGCTTCTGAGCGCAGTCAAGTACACGACCGCAGGAAAGGAGCAGGGCGCGGCCCTCGTAGCCTTCGCAAGTTCTTATCGTGTCCACTTCGCATGGCTCACGGAGGAACGCAGAGAAACCGGCAGCACGTTTCTCGCCTTGTCTTGGATCCGGATGGTATGAAGCCCAAAAGCAGCAACTTAATCTAATAAAAAAGCAAAAAACGGGGAAACAAGGGGGGGAAGTAGCCTGGCTGAAAAGGGGTGGGTAATGGGGCGAGTAGGTTGGGAGGAAAGTGACAGGGTGAAGAAATGGGGGGTCAGGGTGAGTGGGAAACTGGTGCTGGCATAAGTAAGAACGGAACAGAAACACACGAAAACAGAGCTGGAAACCAATCGCAAAAGGGCCGGGAAGGTGTGGGAGGTGGGGCGGGCTTGGGTTCTTTCTACTGAGGGATCGGCTCGGGGATGCTTTAGTTTGAAAAGCTTGCAAACGAAAGGGTCGAGCAGGTGGGGAGGCAAATGGTAGCGGTAGGCTGGGGCTGGATGCTGAAGACATTGGTGAGGGAAGATAGAACACCAGTGGGGGACGACTAAGCTCGCTATGGGCGATCGCTGTCCTTTTGTTCGCATCTTTATGCTCGGTCAATCAGGTCGGGCTTGGACCTGTTTTCTTCGTATTCGGTTAGCAGTTTGGAGCTTCGGCTTGAGAGAGAGCCCGAGAGGCTCGGTCGAAGCATGTCGACGGAGTGTGGCTGAGAGTGAGGGGCAAGCAGTAGGAGGTCGCGCATGTAAAGTCGCAAACTCGACGCGTCGTGATCTTCTTTGTTTTCCAAAGCTATCTTGGAGACCACCGCGTCGATGCGAAACATGGCCGCGAGATCTTCGCGAAAAGTTGCCCGGGTTGGTCTTCGTTGCCTCTGTCTTTTTGAGTATGGAAAAGGAGGCGGCGCGGCCTCGGGTGCTTTGTCTTTGTGTTGTGTTCCTCTGTTGTTGACAGCCCCGGCGCCAGTTGAGTGCGGACCGCCCGCACGTCATTGGCGTCGGCGTCGCTTGGAATACAGCCGCGGCACGCCTGTGCAAGCTCCTCGAGGTGTAGAGAATCCGGGCGGAGGACGGGGGAAACGCAGGCGGGGAAGCAGTGGCAAAGCGGGGCGGCGTTGGCCATCTTTCTGCGCTTGGGCGCCTGGGTTGGCTCTTCGTTTTTTTCTCTATATGAAAAAAAAAAATCTTGGCGAAATGTTTGCGAAATCTTTCAAAAGAATCTTTGCGGAATCTTTCCGAAAAGATAAGCGCATGAAGTTCCAACATTGTCAAAACTTGTAAACTTTCCGCAAACATTCCGCGAAGATTTTGAAGTTTTCGCCTTCCATGTTTTTTTGATGAAGACATGGAAACGAGTCGCCGAGAACAAACTCGCAACAGCTTGCAACGAAACCGCATGAGGCTCCGCGCTTGCTGTCTGTGGTCTTTGTGGTTTCTCTGTTCTTCTCTCCAGGCTTGGTAGGCCTCTGGCGTTGTGCATTCGTTTGAGAATTTGGCCCGAGGCTACGCCGCGGACTGGTTCGCCGGCTTGTGGTGCTCTCGGCGCAGTGGTTGGCTTGTCTGTGTGTGGGTTGTGTCGGTTTCGTTTTCGGAGCTCCTCTTGGCTTCGTTTTAATGAGACAAGGACAAGGGCCGCGCGCGTGAGCCTCGGCAACTTTTCGCCAAGATTTTCCGCCACCGGTGATTGTCGGGCGCGGTGGTCTCCAAGCTATCGAGTGTTTTTACAAAATCTTAATAGTGAAATCCGTAGGCATCATCTCAAGTAGATATATAAACGCCAGTAGTTCCTCAGTGGATTTGCGAGTGCCTGAAATGAAGGACGACGAATGTTATCTACTTCTAGGAGATGGGGCTTCTACTGCATTGGCACCAGAGTCCACGTCTTCTACTGCAATCACTAGAATGAAAGAAGCCGCAAAGCCGAAGAGTTATTTGGAAGAGCTAGCTGCAGCAGATATCGCGGTGGAGAAGCGGACGATGGCGCAAAAAGCCGAGGAAGGCTTTGCCAAAGTAGTAGCAAATCACGCAAAGAAGCCTCTACACGCGAAGGAGATGGAGAAACTTGGGCAAGAACAAGCAGGAGAGAAGAAGGCACTCAGCAGCAAGGACCGCTGTGGTGGTTGCATCATTGGCCTTGTCTTGCCACAGAAGGTCCGAGATTGGAGGCGTGAGAAGGGTGAGATGTTGAACGACGTGGGGGTCTACGTCGATGGATGCCGATTGGGTGTAGGACATGGCCGGACTAACGTCAATCAAGATCAGAAGGAGATAGATCGCGTCTGGGTTACGATGGCGCATCCACGTCTCAGCCGTCTCTCCGGCAAGCTGTTGAAAATACAGCGGGATGAAGTCACAGCGCCCATCTTGTTGCATGACAAGGCCTACATCACTAAGAGATACAGGACGAGCTCCCCCATTTCTGGTCTAGTAGAGCCGGCTGAATGTGTCGCAGCAATGTGGGGAACCAGGACGAGGCTTGCTTGCATTGGTGCGGGCAACTACCTTCGTGAAAGATCACGCAGGAGCCTGAACCTCGATACTATGCGAGATCTTTGGAACCGAGCGAAGGTAGGCTGACGCTTTGAAACGAGCAGACAGGGCATCTGGGTGGGGCAAGGATTACCGACAGAAATTTGACGACATCGGCTACATCTCGGACGCAATGCCGAGCGTGTTGGGCGCATGTCTGGGAAAGCCAACTGGACGATGTCAGCGCTCTTTTCGTCTGATTCTGCTGCACGTACTTCCGTATCGTGATGTCGCTCCATGCTGGTACTGCAGCGGACGCTTGGCGTTGATATTTATAAGAGGGAAGTTAGGCGTAAGTGATAGAATAACTGGCGAAGGGTGTCAATTATTTGAGTATGGATGTCCTTCGGAAGGGATTCGCTGGGATCCACGTGGGACTGTCATCTGATGCTTCTCCATCCCTCAAAAGCTCTAACTTGCCTTCGATGGGCGAGCTAGTGGCCAGATTGGAACCGTATGCCGCTCCTGGGATCTGGCCTAGGTGGATTCCTTAAGTCTCCCATAGTCTATCTGTCTATCCTCGGAATATTTCGCATGTCTTGAAATCTTAATAATTAGCATTAAAAAAGTAAAGAATCTAGTAGGGATTAGGTTGAACAAGTCTGAAGCTTATAAATCTTTTGGAAATCTTTTAGAAATCTTTCAGGTGTCACGTCTTTGAGCTTAAACGTAAGCAGATGGCGCGTTTGGGTAGGCTTCGAAACGCTTCAAAAATGAAGCATTTTCATAGCAAAACTATAACGGGTCTCCATTCCCATAGTGCACGAAGCTCCGGAGGTGGAGCACTTTTGATGTATAAGGGAGCTAATCGTAAGTAGTGTCTGGATTCTATATAAAGACCAAAAAGCGAAGCTATTTAGCATATTTTCCTCAATCAGTATCAGAGACTGCTGATATTGGCCCCACTCTTAAGAGAGGACACACCAAGCAAGTAGCCGCAGCGATAGACTAGGTGCCCGCTTATAGCTATAAGAAAAACGCTCGCCCGATCGTGTCTAGGTGACGAGACACGACAGGGACCAGCGCTCTACCCTATGCCCTGGCTTTTCTTGTCACCAAGATCATGGTGAAGAGATCATGACGAAGAGCAGCAGGACCATTAGCGGCAACAGGAGCCAGCACAAGAGCAGGGAGCCGAAGAGCAGAAAACAACAGAGCAGCAACAACAAGCCAACAAGCGCCACGGCGAACCAGATGCAGACGGCTGGCAAAAGGTTTTAGCAGGTGCGAAAGGAAAGTGGAAAGCGAGCGGAGAGGGCTTAAGGCGATGGACAGCGTGTCTTCTTGCATATCACTGAAGACGAGTCGAAAAGGTACGCAGGTGGGGCGGTGATTGATAGCCGCCATGAGTGGCGTCCCGTCTCCTTCGAACTTCGTGGGCCGCTTGTCTTCACGCTAAAAGTTTGCACAGCATACGCGGAGGGGCGAGGAGCGTTCGCGGAAGCCGGTGCGACTTTGGGTTCGTTGAAATTCTCGCGCGCGTTGGCGTTTCTTTGGAGGGGTTTTCGAGATTCGCAACGCAGAAACCGGAGAAAGAGCGCAGAACGAAGACGCGGGGCCGTTGGCTGTGGGTTCTTTTAAACAGCTGAAGGGGAGGGGGAAGCCGCCTACCCCGTTGGGCGCCGTGCACGCTGAGGGAGCTCCAGTCGAAGCCTTTTTCGATCGTTGTTGTTTGGTAGGAGCTGAGGGTGAGGAAGAGGGCCCGCATCTGATCGATGGGGCCTTCTTTGAACAACCTCGAAGGCGCAGCCCCGGCGCAGTTCGCATTCTTCGTGAAGTTGGTAGAGACGTACTTTAGCTAGGAGCCGCAGCGCACCAGCTCCGTCTGTTCGTCGGCTTGTCGAAGTCCTCACCACAGTCGCCGAAAACAAGAAGGGGCAGCCGTCTATGTGGATTCTTTTCGCGGTGGTTCTGTGGCTGTGTGTTCTGTTGGTGACAGCATGGCGCTCGGCTTTCGTTATTTCGCTGAGGTGTTCGGAGTGAAGTACGAGCCGAAGGCGCTGAACCTCACGAGACTCAGCACCTCAATCCCGAGAGGAGTGGGAAACTGCGAGGCTTTCAGAGCCATGAAGGTAGGAGGAGGAGAAAGCGGACGAGCAACGAGAAACGCAGGAGCAGGAGCGGCAAGAGCAGGAGCAAGAGGAGCAGTTAGAGCAGGAGAACCAAGCCGAAGAAGAGGAAGCCGGCGACGAGACGCCTGGGGCCGCTGCGTCAGACTCGGAGGAGACGCCGCAGGGCGCCTGACTAAGTTCCAAGAAAAAGACGAAAAATCCGAGCCAGAAGGGCCGGCAGCAAGCTTCGAAGAAGGTGAAAGCGGTGGAGGGAACTTCGAAGCAGGAGCGGACACAGGGGACGAAGAAACGAGAAACGAAGCCGGCAGCGATGAAGGCCGACAAGAAAAGAGCCGAACAAGAAACGACGGAAACCGAACAGACAGGGCAGGACCCGGAAGAAGCTACCAGGGACGCAACTCAGGCCGTGAAAAAGACTCGAATACCCTCAGGAGACGGAGCGCGCCTGCTTGTGCGTATCGACTTCATGAAGCTGAGACTTGGGAGGCCGTATTCTTTGACAGCGCGGCAAGGGTGTGGAGCTGATCTGAGCCGGGTGATGCCGATTGTGCTCCGGGTGTTCTTATTGTTTTGGAGGCTTCGCATGATTCCAGACTCAGCAGAAGCCTCAGCATCGAACAGCTAGTAGCGCGAGAAGTTTGCAGCTTGCCTCTGTCCCAGCAAGAAGTCGCGGGCGCGGTGCTTGCTTGGTGTTGGAAAGCTCCTTGGAGGCAAGTCGGCGCCGCTATTGGTCGAGCAGCAAGGAAGCAGAAGGCAGGCTCTCTGTATGAATATGCGCGGCGCTGCTGGGGACGCAGGTGAGCCAGAACAACCACAACGAGGGCGGGGCAAGTTCATGAACGCGAAGCACAAGGAGGAGGCGCGAAGGAACCTTGACCCAACTGAAGAAGAGGCGCCAGCAATCCGCGAAGAGATTGCCAGCAAGGAAGCAAAGTGGAGAGGAGGCTCCGACAAAATTCCGAGAGACAGCGAGGAGAAGCACAAGAAGAAAAGCCGAAGGACGCGCCGGAGCTTCTTCGCGCTAAGGTTATCGACAAGATTACGAGAGACGCCGAGTACTTGCACGACGACGGGGCAGAGTTTCCATCGCTGAAAGGGGCCTGCGCTTCGCATAAGATCAAGAATTCAGCGCAAAGGAAGCTGCAGCAGCCTCAGGGCTTGACTTTTTTGGATTCGATGCGGGTCAGTTTTCTGATTGAGGAGCACATCTTCGAGGACAAGATCCGGCACCATGACGCGAAAAACGAAGCGCCGCCGCCGATGGCATGACTTCGCCAGATTTTTTAGCTGACAGAGAGCCCTTTTAAAGGGCGCGGGGTTTGCAGAGTCGTCGTTGACTACTGAAAACACAGCGAGCAGGCTGAGGATTATCATATGGAAACGCCGCGCGCTGATAGGATCTCCACCAGCCAAGAACTTGCTGAGCGGGGGGCTGAGGTGGTTCGTCGTCTTAGATCTGGCGACGGACTATAGTCAGATGCTGCTGGACCCAGAGGCTGCGAGGTGCCTTCCATGGTCAACGTCTGGAGGGGTCTCATCTTCATCCCCACGCGCTTACCATTGGGACTGAAGTGGGCGCCCGCGTTCTTTCAGAGCCACACGCAGCGAGTTTGCGGGGCTCTTCAGTGGTGCAGTGTTTTCTTCGATGGTCTCTGCTTCTCTCCGCGTGTTCGGATGAAAAGCTGTTGCAGCGTTTGGGCGCGTTGTTCGATAGGTGTCGGCGGTCGGGCTTCTGTTTAAGCTTGCGCGAGTCGAAGTCCGTGCTTGCAGCACGCTCCGCCGAAGTATTGGGCTTTGATGTTTCAGCCCAAGGACGAACCTCGACCCCGAAGGGGCGCGAAGCTGGACAGAAGTGGCCGCATCTGAAGACCGCTGAGGACTTGAAGTCTTTCGTCTGCTTCGCAAACTACCACAGGGAGTCCATTCCCCGCCTGCCGCAGACTGTTGAACCGCTCCGAAAGTACAGTGACAAGAAAGCGCCACCCAAGCACTTCGAAACCGACGAAGAAGCGCGGCGACATGTGGAGGAACTACGGCACGCACTTGACGCGGCGGCTTACTTGGTTGCCTGGCTTATAAGTAGACGCGGAGGCGGCTTTCGTTGAACTGGCGCGAGACTGGCAGGCCTCCCTGCTGAGGTTTTCTGCGATGCGTCAGAGATTTCGGACAGCTTCGCCGTTTGTCAGAGAAAGGAGGCGCGCGGACGTCTTTTTCTGATCGGTTTCAAGGGTCACACCGTTAGCGAGCAGGAGTGAAACTGGCCGACAATGGCGAAGGCGTTGCGCGGGGCGTGGCCCGCGTAATGTACAGCCCACGCGTGGCGAGTGAAGACATCTCGTCAGCGGGCTCAGTCTTAGCATCCTACGGAAGTGCGCCATCCTTATACCTGACGAATGGCGACGGGTGTAAAAGGTGAACGCGGTCACCGCTCTTGCCAGACACGTCACTGAGAGCGTTGAGATTTTTGGTGGGAGAGGGCTGGGGATCGCCCGCGAGTCCACTGCCGTGGCCTGCAGATGAGAAATCGCGGGGATTGCTAACAGATCGAAAGCACGCGGAAGGTACCACTTGCGGGACAGCTACTTGATCGAAAGATGCCACTTGTAAAATCGACTGAGCGCCGTGACAAATGACACACATTGTTGCAGGCGATCCCTGACAGATGGCGATAGACTGCTGAGCCGGCAAGTCTTGGCATGTCGATCGGCTTGGGAGACCTATGAAGTGTCGGGAGACCGCCTCGCAATGAAGATCGCAACTGAGATAGATGATCTGCGTGGGCGCGTGAACGTGATACCACCCGTCGGCGTGTTCGTGACGTTGTGAAACCAAAAAGGTTGAAGGATAAGTAGAGGCGATAATCGCACGTGTTTTCGCTGGCTAGTTGGAAATCCCTCTGCTTGAGTTCTACGAGGTCTGGTCTTGCGTCAAACGTGGCCCAGTCGTGTCACTGATTTACTGCCTTCAAACTTTCTGCCAGGGTTTGCGACTCGCTGAGCTCTCGCAGAAATTTCCAAAAAGCTTGCGCTTGCGCGCCACGATGGACTACTTGACGAGAATAGTTACCCTATTGAGAATCTTGAATAGACCTGAGCGAAGTTGTGTGACTGAAATGAAACAAGCAAAAGCGAAGCGCGAGAGTCACTTTTATAAGTGTATGGGAGACGCACACATAAAAGCTAGAAACGAAAAGAACGCGACGACCTCCAGCAACACCTTCGAGGGCGAGTGCCTATGGGGGCGCACAGACTTCCTTGAGCCGAAAGATGTGCCCAGCTCGGACCTACATCTGATGGCGCTTTGCGCGCGTGATCGGAGATCTTGAGAAACTCGCTGAGTATGGAAAGGCTGCCATCTCGCTTGAGGAGATTGGCGCTTGCTTGAAATTCTGCGCCCACCCTGATCGTGGGTGGGAACGTGCGCCCGCAAATGGAGGCACTGAGATCTTTCGCGAAGGCGTGGACTGTGGCCACACATCTCAACGAGGCTACTGGCTATGCGGGGTTGTGTAAGGTCTGGACGCGTCAAATGCTGAGCAAGCTCATGGCCGACTGGGGCTTGAACCAGAGGGGAACAAAAACTGACAAGCGCACCCGTCTAGTAAACGCGGCGGACGCGATCAGCGTCCTCCCTGGTGGAATTCCAGATCCAGACGGAAGGACTCCCCTATGGGAATGCGACCCACGCATGGCAAAGCGGGGCACTGGCGAGCCTTGGCATCCCGCTGAATAACTACGCAGGAAGACGAAGCGTGGAAGTTGTTTCTTCATCCTTTAGCACTGGCATGAACGCCGTAGAAGAGGACTTGGCGGGCGGTGGAACTCCGTCAGCCTCTGGCCTGGGCGAGACTCGCATCTCCCCAGCAAAGAGCTTCGGAGAAGATGCCGCGGAGCTCCGAGGACAGGCAACATGACTGGGGCGACACGCTGGCGGTAGAAGAGCGGCACTCTGAGAAACTTGACAAACATGGCGCTCAGTTGAAATATAAGTCACCCCACCCACGACACAATAGAAAAACTGTAGGTCGGAAGAAGGACGGCGGCGAGTGCACCAGCCGGCTCGACGGCTGGCCGCGCTATGGCCTCGCCCGCGACTGCTGGAAGCTCGTCCGCGCTGAAGCGCCCTGCTCAGGATCAGCAGGCCCTGATCGGTCAGGTCGTGGAGACCTTGACGAAGCCGCTCGAGCTAGCTAATTCTGAGGGAGGGAAACTTGGGCGCTGTGTCGGAGAGCAGCATCCTCCAAGACGAGGCCACCCGCCCCAGACTGCCACTGGGCGAAGCTGAGGACGCAAGTCTAGGACTACGCACGAATGACCGGCTGGGAGACGTGGCGGTAAGCCCCGCGATCTGCTCACCTCACGTGAGCCAATGCTAAGCCACCTGAGAACGCGAAGGGGCCAAACGTCCGTGACAGGCTGGGGATGAGCCTACGGGTATGACATAGAAACAAACGAGGACGGCACGTGCGACCTATCGTGAGAATTCGTCCCACTTGATGAAGGAACAGGGAAAAGTTGAGAAATAGAGGCAAAGCTTAGCGAAAAACTGACAGGCTTGAAGGCAACAAGTCGGCCTACACTGCCGTCGCCCTGTTGAACAACGGCGAGGGGAAATATGCCGACCGCAGCTATCCCCTGTGTTGGATCTGGATGCGCCTCGATGGAAACGCGGAAAGTTTCCAAGGTAAGACGGTCAGCATTCACAAGCGGGCCACCATGGCGCGCGGCTTCTGTGGTGCAAACGACTGGGAGGCGATCGATGACTTTGCGCGCGTCGCGCCGTGGGTCTGGCTCTCAGAGCAGTGCTATGAGCTGTAGGCTTTGCTTAGGAATAGGATGGACTGAGGGCGAAGCTTATTAGGGACGAAAATGGAGGTGGCTGATACCTCCTCGCGCTGGAAATATGAAACAAAAAGCAGCACCTCCTGCCACGTCTTGGCCTCGCAGTCGGAGGCACATCGCCAGACGGCGAAAGTGCTGGCGCTTTTCTGCGTGGTAAATGGAATTAGCTGCGAACGTAGCCTCTTCCTGTGCTACTCCTCTGAACAGGAGTGCATCAAGGATTTGAAGGGCATGACGCTGGTAAAGGCACTGCGAGGCCCGCTGAGTCATGGCCTGCAGCGTTTTGTGACTGCACTGCTCTCGGCGGCGAAGACGGGAGTCTGCCTTGAACTCCCGCAACACCTCTGGCAAGGAGGGGGCACCCCAGTGATCTGGAAGCTGGCATCCCGCTGCGTGAGCGAGTTCGTCACGATTGAACAAGCTGACTAGGGAAGGGCGGGCTTCTTATCGTGCTGAGAACTAAAACACGCTAAGAAGTATAGTGGTGAGTCGATTGAAAAGTGGAAAAAGGAACGAAATTCAGCAACTCTTGAGACTGAACGTCGCGCAGTGTGATAAACTGCGGCGACGCACTGAGTACAAAAATAAACAGGCGCGCCGCGTTCGCTTATGAAACGAGCAGGAGCGTGGTTGAACATTCCTGCTGTACACGGGCGAGGCAGTGGACCTGCCAACCGCCACGCAAATGACCTTGCGGGTGACTACCAATACGCGGCCAGCGCGTATCTGAAGGGGGGTATGGTGAGCCACGTCTGACCTTGCCCCTGCTCGTAAGTGCGAAGATGAGGGGCGACGCCCAACGCTCAGGCGGCTGCGTGCTGGCCTATCTATGCAAGATGGGCCACGCATAGCGCGCGAACATTGCCACACGCAAAGCGCTCTTTGGAAAAGCGCCGGCGGCGCTGTGACGTGTGCCTTACTTGAATGACTCGACATGAGACGGAATGAAACGCGACACATAGCGCGCCGCCGTTGCTGACGTGTTGCACTGAAAAAATGAAAAATCACACCCAAAACGCAGGGCGATGACGCGGGTGAGCCCGCGGCCCCAAACCGCTTTGGAAATTTGGGCGCTGATGAAGGCGCTTCTGTGTATGGCCGTGGCGATGAATACTACGGCGGAGGAGGAGCCATGAGTGCTGGGCCCTCCTCTTCGGCGCCGACCTCTGGGCAAGGCGTGAAGAAAGGAGCTGGAAAGGGAAAGGCTACAAACACAAAGAACAACAAAGGAAAAGGCGGCGATCCCTCCCCTGACATAGGGCATGGCTATCGCACGGAGGCGAGTGCTGATAAGGGGCGCGCCTTCGTGTTCCACTCTGCAATGGACATGCTTCCGCAGGACGCGGGCCTTGACTTTGATGAGGGAAATTGGTGGAAGCGCCCAAACCAATACCAAATAGGAACGCACGACCTGAAGCAGCGCGGCTTGACGCCGGACCACAGCAGCGTCACTGTGGTCAACGACGCCCGCTACAGGTGGGAACGGGACAACGACAAGGGCGCCTGGCGCAAATGGAGTGAGAAGAAACGCGGCTGGTTCTACGACTACCACGGAAGACACGCCGACGAAAGTGGTGGACTACCAGAAGAGACTCTCCGTAAGCAACGGGAGGAGAAATACGCTGAGCGTGCCAGGAAGGCACAGGAAGCGGCGAAAGGACGAGACAAGCCAAATGAGAAAGGAAAGGAGAAAGGTTGGCAGCGAGGTTATGGAGCCGTGACATTATGGGGCGCACTCTGCTAACACCACTACCCTGATTGGGGGGACATGCTTAGCAGAGGGGTCACGGCTATAGTCAGGAATGAGGGACGAAATGAAAAAAGGAAAGCTGACTGCTGTGGAGTGAGACTATACATTCGCTGGTAGTTCTCCAAGCATAGTCTTTAGCAGGCTATTGCCTGGCATTAGTCCTTTCTCACGGCCCAGACCCTCCGGTCGAACTACAGTCGAATATAGGCAATTCGCGACTTAATAAGGGTGACCAACTCGCGAACTACAGGGGGGGGCTTGTCAGCATGCTGATGATTATTCGCAATTATCTACGCCAATGCCCGCAATATTTAGGGTTTCGTCGTTAAATTTTATCACCCATGCAACTTACATTCAATTTCCGTAGCTAGTAGCTACTAACTTCCGCCCCCCCCCCCGCCTGTTGGTGCGTAAATTATCTAAGGCTTATGAGAGTGACCAATTAGCCTTGCGATGTGATAAGGTTAACCGTACTCGTATAAGGGACGCATCTAGGTCTATCTAAGACAGATCGCACGCGGATCATATTCTAGAGTTACGATCTGATCAGCCTCGTCTTCGCCACACTGTAGAACCGTCTACAGTTCAGGGCGACTACTCGGCATCTAGAGGCCGCCCTAGAGGTCGAGGAGTGAGGGCCTGCCAGACTAGAGAGCTTAGGAGAGAGCGAAAGGCCATCCAATTCCAAATGGTGCCAAGAGAGCTGCTCAAAAATTGTTTGTTAATCGAAAACGCTTTGAGATCTGTAACAGAAGCCCCAGGCCTTTACTGAGAATGACCTACCGAAACAAAGCAAAGGGTTACTATCTTATCGAACAAAAGGAGGCCCGAGATCGCTCCACTAAGTAGCGTTCGTTTTGATCTTATAAGTCGGCCGCGTTTTGTTGATCTCTCTGCTCACCTACTCGCTCGCCAAGATAACATGACTCAAAGATCGACAGCTGACTCGTTGGGATATCTGTCGGAGAGGACGGAGCACACAAATGAGATACGCCTTCGGATCATGCGCTATGTGAATGGGAGGGCATTGGGCTGGTCATTTAAGATAAGTGGCCACATATTTACCAGCTTAAATAACGCAAGGAGAGTAGAGCTGTCTTCCATAGGTGTCGCCTTCTTTGCTACCACACACGACTCACGGCCGATTTGCCGCAAAGACTTTTCAAGATTTCAGGTTGTGCATGTTATTGCAATCAGTCGTCCGCCCATAGCGTTTGGCTTCTCATTTGTGTCGGTTGTGTATCGGTTGGCCCAGTCACAGTCCGGCAGTGCATTCATTTGCGACATTTGTCGAGCGAGAAACCTTTTGGAGATGCCTTTGCCTTACATTTGTTGCTATTGAATATCTGCGCCGACAATAGGCCGCATTTTATAGTAGAGCACTTCCTAAGATGGATGATGGCTTGCATGGATTGCAATGCATTGCATGGACGGCATGGCCAGGGGGAGCGAAGGCGTGACCTTTTTAAAGGGGAAGCGCGCACTTCTCTGCTTGAACGCAGCGCCCCGCCTGACAAGGCCACAGGAGGGCCGCTGCCTTGCTTATCTTGTTGCGCTCTGCCCGCCCGCGGATAGGGGGGCTGTTTCTCGTAGGGGTGTTGGGGCCGCGCGTGGGCCACTCCCTTCTGGTTCGAGCTGGCTGCAGGGAGGACCGGACGCAGAGCGCCTGACGCCTGGCCGCGTTGGAGATGCCAGCAGACTAGCCTAGACGTTCGCAGCTAGATAGAAGCCGGGCCCCTAAGTAAGTGCGTGACGGTCGATAGACGTAAGCGCTTAAGATGTTAGATTATGAAGCCCCCCACTGCGCCCTGGGATGGCATTGCCATGCTTGCGACCAGTGTGCCTACAGTATATTGATGCTTATACTTTTTCGCTATGGGCCCGCGTTAGAAGTGACAGGAACGCAGTGGCGTTGGGCTTTCAGTCTAGCCCTGGTTTCCGGCTGGGTTTAAGTAGGCACATGACGAGGGCGCTGGTTCTCTTGCGTACACAGGCTACGGCGCGCGTCTATGGCCCTCTGCGTTGCCGGCGTTGGGGCGGTGGTCTTCGGGGGGGTGTTCTGGCTGTAGCCTGCGTATGCTGCGCCTGGATGCGAATGCTGCGAAGTTGCTTGCGCCCAAGCTGTTGGAAGGTGAAACGCGACTACAGTAAGTGCGGACGATGGCGCCCGAAGGGCGCCCTGAAAAAAGAAGCGCCTTAGTTCTAAATAGTGCCATCCATTGCCATGCATGCAATCCATGCCATGCATTTTAGAAATCTGGAAAGAGCGAAGCTTTCTATTATAAAGGCGCGAGATGCGCGCCTTTTTCTAAGGTCGTGCTGCTTATTAGGGACTCGCCCCATCTTCAGTTTGCTTAAGTTATGTGTTCTTAATTGGTTCAGGAGGAACTGAAACGGCAGAAGGCAGTGGAAGAAGAAATCCGCGGCAACATGCTAGAGGATGAGAATGATGAAGAGGAGGAGCCGCTCCACTGCGTGACGATAGTGGAAGGTGATGAATTCAACTCGCGACCATTGAGGACGCATGCAGATCAACTCAAAGCCGAGACGAGTCGTGAGAGATGAGAAAGACAAGCGTAGTGGTGACTTGCGTGAGAAGTTTGCTTTTTTTGAAGCGGACTTGAAGAAGTCAGATTTTGGCGCTATTTGCTCCATCACGGGGCGCAAGCTAGGAAAGGGATGCTTCATCAATGAGGATGGCTGGGTAATGGCTAAAGATGGACACCTTGAAAGGTCAGCCATGAAGGAAGTACTTAGCAGCGGATGGCTTGGCTTCCCACGTGCGGCCTGTCCGGCGTGGCATGTCTATGGAAAGCGTAAGGATAAGGGCTGCGCCTTGAAACATGACCGCAAGCCGTCAACCACGGCGAGCCTCGCAGGCGTGTTGGCTTGGCAGACGAAGCACAAGACTGGCACAACTCAACAACTTCGCGGCATTTGAATGCGAAAAACAGCACGAAGTGGGAAAATAAAAAATCGCCTACGATGCAAGACAGTCGAAATAGCATGGCTTGACGAGTTCAAAAAGTAATACGACGGCGCATACATAGCGACGGACTGAGATGGAGCGAAGGCAGTAATATGGGGACTCTCTTACAAGGAGAGACTAGTCTGCACGTCTGAGGCAACTGCAGCAAGACTGCAAGTGATGAATAAACCCCCACAACCAAGAAAAAGAAACTGACCACCCACCCAAATCCTCGGACGTTTGACACGCCCAGGAGAGGAAAAGAAGACAGCACAAGTCTAGTCTTGTGCTTAAAACCTCTCCCCATGGGGCATCACTCAAATAGAATACGGGTGGAACGTTGTGTGGCTCGCTTCACAGGAAGCAGCGAAATGGAAAGCATGAAACTGAACAAAGAGCAGGCGCGCATGTGTTCCGCGGCGCATATAATACGGCAAAGAACCCACGAGGGGAGACCGTGGCGGATAGATAGTGCGAAGGCGTGTGGAGGTCCTTTGCGTCGCTTGACGTCTTGCCTTGAAAGAGAGAGGGATGAAGAGAGATGGCACACCTGGACCTGCCACGGGCAGGAGCATGGCTCCACCATGGGGACCACGCTCCAAAACGCATGAAAAAAGTAAAGGCTGCGGCTGAAAGACCTTTAATGGGGGAAGCCGAGGAGCCGGCCCCTCGCCCACCTCGAGCAGTTCGCATGAGCTGCAGAATACCGCTCAGCCACTGACGGCCGTTACGCCTACGATGCGGCTTGATAGGGCCACCATTGGCAAAGGAGACTATCGCCAAGCGCTGCGAAAGTATGTCGCTAGTGAAACGATCGCTCACAGTCGTGCTTCAGTCCCATTCGGCGGGGGCACTGGTCAACAGGGTGCACCGCTTCGAAGTCTCCAGGGACTACTGGAGAAAGCAGCCGCCGCCAATTGGGGCACCATCCATATGAAGTGGAGCGCGTTTGACTGTTCTGCTTGTGGGTCGCTGGCACGAGCGAGAGTGCGGATCTCGCGCGGTCATATTTCACCGCGATAGCAAAGCATATAGCTCACGCACTGGCCCCACCACTTGACCCTGACACAAACAGACAGGATAGGTGGATGGCTGACTCACCTTGCGCAGCCCGCTCGCTGGCAGTTGCGTCAGATGATACAAAAAGAGCGGCAAGCCACCCGGAAAAGGAGAGGGCGCCACTGATCGCGCGTGAGGCATGGGAAAAACTGCCGGCACCTGAAAGAGCCGTAGTCAGGTTTTGGGTAAGTCTGGGAGTGCGCTGGAATAGCGTGGCGGCTATCATGCCGCAAGATGTGGAATGTCCCTCACGCCCACGGGGCAAAATTTGTCTCGGCACATATCGCCAGAGATAGAATTACCGCCGTGGCCAATGGGGCGGCCTTCGTCTCTTGCTCTTGTGGAAGCAAGGAGGCAGGTGGCTTATTTTGTGTGTGTGACCCACAAACAAAGAAAACTAGCTTCCCACTGAAGGGGGCTGAGGTGAAGAAGTCGCTCCATATGATAGGAGCCAGGTTTCACTCACCAAGAACGACGAGCGCCATCTCCCCGAGAACGCGAATTGAGGCGGGTGACCACTTCGACTTTGGGAAGTACATGCTTGGACGTTGTTGGACGGTGGTCACTACCTCTTTCGGATATTGTGTGGACAGACTTTACGCAAGTTGAGCCGAGGCGCCTCGCATGCTCCCAGCATCAGGCGCGCTGGAGCTGGGTGACATGTCGAGCAAGCGCATTTCTTTCCCGCGGGATAAGTCGGAAGCCCATGCTCTCCACTCCATGAGATGAATGGGCCATCTGTTGACCTGGAAGACGTGGGAGCCGTGGGGTCTTTGCTATTGAGTAAAGGCGACACGACTAACAGCAGACCGCTTGAATATTATAAATACCGCACGGGCTTCCTGGCTGAAGGGAAGACACTCCAAAACGGGAAGGAAGTTGGCACGCGGAAGATGAGGCCCAAGGCCAACACCCTTGAGCAACAGTCAGAGGAGGAGAGGCCCCTTTAAACCAGCGCGGTCGGCTGTGAACCTGCTGAAACAGACTCAGAGCGCACCACCCCGGTCACTGAAGAGCCTTTCCCTTAGCGGCGTCACGTGACTGCCTTTGTTGGGGGTCGCCTGTATTTGTGGCGCGCGCCTGTGCTGTCGGTTGAGTCTTCTCTTTGCCTTTTCTCCGCCCAAATGCTACTGGCTTCACTTCCTTGCCCGCTTGTGAGGGCCGCTGACCGTGAGACAGGTCGCGCCGCGGGTGAATGGGGCCACGGCGCTCGGGGGGGCGCCACTGGCTCGGGCGTATGCCTTGGACAATGGGGGCCCGCGGTATGAGTGCTCTAGGGCTGGCACTTGCGGGCACTGAGCCCCGGCAATGTCTTGAGGTAGACTGCCAGAGCGTCGGAATGCTTTAAAACGACTGAAACCGCTAAAACTTTTGAACCGGGAGAGGGCGCGCACATTATGCGGGGCGTGGCCCGCGTAATGTACATCCCGCGCGTGGTGAGTGAAGATATCCCATCGGCGGACTCAGTCCTAGCATCCTAGGAAAGGAAAGCGCGCCATCCTTATAGATGCTCGAAGAATGATGACGGGCGTAAAAGGTGAACGCGGTCGCCGCTCTTGCCAGAGGCGCTACTGAGAGCGCTGATACTTTTGGCCCCGCCCACTCCACCCGGGGGAGGCCATGCGCATGCCGGATCGCCTGGCGCATGCGCTGGCTGATGCGGCTGAAGGCGTGGGGGGTGAACGCTTCGCGCCACCCCTGCCGATCAGGTAACGGAAGCGATACACTGAAAACGTGAGACACCAAAAACGGCGCTCCTCGACATGGGTAAGGAGGATGGACGCAGCCACGGAGGACCCGAAGAGGCTACATGAACAGGCGGTAGCGAGAAACTATCTAAAAACACAACAGGAAGGCCCTGCTCTGTACTGGTAGGGCGAGGAGTGTCTTGGTGATACAGGGGCGGGCGAAATTGATACAGCGAGCACCCGGGCACGCTCCTCCCTGAAAGGGTGCCGCATGGCTTTACAGCATCGGAGCCTCTAGGGGTTTCCGGCTGGAATTTTGTCCAGTTTTTGTTTTTCGAGTTGTGGAAAAGTGAAAAAGTCCGACTCTAAACGAACTTGCGGAAAGTGGGAAAGTTTTGCATACTGAGCCTCTACGGGTTGCAAATTTTTGGAAAAGGCGAGACGTAGAAAAGTGGAGAGCTTTTGCTTTTAAATGACTCTGAGAACGTTCCAAATTTTTGAAAGAGGCAAAAGCAAGCCAAAGGCAAAGGCAAGCCAAAGGCAAAGGCAAGCCAAAGGCAAAGGCAAGCCAAAGGCAAAGGCAAG
>CAJINU010000039.1:187126-380096 GCA_905178165.1 Amoebophrya sp. A25
GGCAAAGGCAAAGGCAAAGGCAAAGGCAAAGGCAAAGGCAAAGGCAAGCCAAAGGCAAAGGCAAGCCAAAGGCAAAGGCAAAGGCAGGGGCAAACCAAAGGCAAGCCAAGGGCAAACCAAGGGCAAACCAAAGGCAAGCCAAGAGCAAACCAAAGGCAAGCCAAGAGCAACCCAAGGGCAACCGCAAGCCAAGGGCAACCGCAACCCAAGGGCAACCGCAAGCCAAGGGCAACCGCAAGCCAAGGGCAACCGCAAGCCAAGGGCAACCGCAAGCCAAAGGCAACCGCAAGCCAAGGGCAACCGCAACCCAAAACCAGCCCAATTGGCAAGCCAACGCAGCCGCCGGCTTGGGCCAACCCAACCCAACCCAAGCCAGCGCAAGCCTAGCCAAAGCAACGCAAGCCAAGGCAACACAAGACAAGACAGCAGCGACTTACGCCGCACTGCGACTACTCTACAGCACAAGACACGAGACGGCAGGCCAGGCGAGTGGACTAGACTGGGCTGGGGCTGTCTTGTGTTCTAGACTGGATTAGTCTAGTCTAGACTCTAGCGCCGCCGCTGCGCTCGGACTTGCTTCCTTAAGACTGGCTTAAGACTAGCGCTAAGCCAGTCTAGACTACGCAGCGCCAGTGCCGTCCATCTCTGGCGTAGCTGTAGCCTACTGGACTCGACTGGCCTCGTCTGGTCTACCTAGGGAGCGGAGGAGGAGGGCGAGGAGCCAGCGGGGCCGCTGCGTGGAGTCGGGTGGCTATGGTCATACTGTGCTCGTGTCTTAAGCCAATTACATCCAAAAACTCACGAGCTCAAATCTTCCAAGCTCAGGCTACTGCTACCCGTGTCGCTTCTATTCTATCGAAGCTAACCAGCCCAGGCCAATAAAACGCTAGAGATTTCCCGAGGCTGTCTCTTCTCAAAAATTTAGAACATTCCCCGAGGCTGTCTCTTCTCAAAGATTTGGAACGTTCTCAGAGTCGTTTAAAAGTGAAAGCTTTCCACTTTTCTACTTTTCGTCTTTTCCAAAAATTTGCAGTCCATAGCGGCTCAGTTAAATGCAAAACTTTCCCACTTTCCGCAAGTTCGTTCAGAGTCAGACTTTCTCACTTTTCTACAACTCGAAAAGCAAAAACCAGACAAAATTCCGACAAAATTCCAGCCGGAAACTCCAAGAGGCTCCGACGCTGTGGCATGGCTTCAACTCCATAGGAAGTGGCGACGTGGCAGGCTTATGGAAAGCGGACCACCGACATACGATGGGTGAGGATGAGGCTACGGACTTCTATAGCTTAGCTGTATGCTTGAAAATAGGGAGGCCAAATTTTGCCGATGGCCTCCGCTTGGCAATGATTGAGACCACAGAGGAGGACACAAAGAAGGGCAGATATAAGGAAATAGCTGTAGGCGGCCTTAAATGTATACCAGCGATGGCCTTTCCAAAAGATGAGGCCACACCTGAAAGGTTTAAGGTGCGAACGCTGACTAATAGGCGGGCAAAGGGCAAAGAAATACTGCTGCAAAACGGAGAAGCTGGAGCTTCATGGGTCACGCCAGATAGCGGACCTGCTAGGCATTTATGTGATGCCACTGGGGACGGGGAGGGAGGAGGGCTGCCGCGCCTCACCTCTTGGCCAGGTGAAAAAGGAAACGACAGCGGAAACCGCTATGGCGCTGGAGTCTACAAAAAGGAGGCTTGGCTTGTTGTGGAGCTGGAACCGCTCCCGGGCGCACTGCAGTGCTATGCTGCAGGCCTCTCAGAGAAAGCGAGGCTGACGAATGCCAAACCCGGGCGGCACCCTGATGGGCCTCCCGTGGAGGAAGTCAGGAAGCCGCCTGAGATGGCATCCGATGACATCTCGGGCGCCTGCTGCCTATGCCATTCGGAGTAGACGACCCCACCTCGGTACCATTCGCGGGACATGGCCCACGTGTAGATGGGTTCCGCTCCTGGATCTCTTACGCATTCCATTGGACATGGGCGCTGCGCCCTCTGTGCCAGCATTCTGCCGAGCCGCGGAGTTTCTGATGGCTGTGGCGGCCCGTTTTGGCTTACCACTTTTGGCATATATCCATGACCAGAACTACTTTGGTGGAGACAAGGCGCGCGCAGATCGGTGCGGCGAAACGGTTCGCGCATCAACTAGCACGGACGCCAGGCCTGGAGCCATCTGATAAACCGAAGGCAGACCAGTCTTCGGCCGTGCCTGACCGCGTCCGGGCACTGCTGGGCCTGATGTATAGCTATGAGGGAGCGGCGCTGACTTGGCGCGCCACCTTATGGGTTACGGTAACCCTACCACAGGAATGCACTGTCTGACAAGACGGCTGAGGCACTGGGGGCCATCTTGAGTTTCAAGCTCAAAGCCCTGCAGGCGAAAAAGCTACCGCGCAAGCTAATCCGAAAGGGGATAGGGCTGCGCACCTTTGCGACGCAACGCGTCCGCCAAAAAATGGGCACTGAGGCACTGCGACCGCTCTACAAGTGGCCCGACGAGGCGACGTCTGACGGCCTCACACGGAAAAAACTTGAGCGCCGGGCATTGAGGCGCCATATAGAGGCTGTGAGATCAATACTGCCCCGCCTGCCGGCGATGGCTTACGGGCCGGGACGTACTGCCCTGCTACAGGCCTCACTTTGCTGGACTGACGCGTCTACTGATGGGGGTGGGAACGGCATGCCTTGCGTTGGTGGCTTCATTATAAATATAATGCCCGATGGCAGGCGCCGGGGGGTTTATGATGGATATGCATGAGGCTGAACTGAAAAAACAGCTCCTAGGGCTTGAGCCCCGGGCTGAGATCTTGGAAGCCCTCGCGAGTTGCATTGCGGTAAGGCTTTGGGCCGGGCATAGTCTGTCTATCGACTTTGCGACTGATAACATCACCCATTTGCATGCAGCGGCTAAGATGACAGCCAGACCCAGCTTCTTGATGGATGTGGTCACAGGCACGACACTGCTGCGCGGTGAGAGACTGCCGCAGGCATGCTACGAGTATGAGAGCACGAAGCTCAACATTGCCGGCGCCTTCTCACGGAGAGAATTCGCGCCACTAGCCAGAATGCTAGTAGATGACTGGGAAGATGGCACCCCCTCCAGCTGGTGGAGCGAAGCACTGGCGCCAAACTGCTGCGCCAGGCTCTGACTTTGGAGGTTGCCTGTGTTGTCGCTTTGAGGTGTATAAATAAACAAGCCACGTGGCGCATGTATAGTCTGCCTGAGGCTACGCGACATGTCGCAGAGGCGCAAAACGCGGTAGCGTGTCAGTGTCGGCTGAGTCTTATCTTTGCCCTTTCTACGCCTGAATGCTACCGGCTTTGCTTGCTCGCTTGTGTGGGCCGCTGACCGTGAGACAGGTCGCGCCGCGGGTGAATGGAGCCACGGCGCTCGGGGGACGCCACTGGCTCGGGCGTATGCCTTGGACAATGGGGGCCCGCGATGTGAGTGCTCTAGGGCTGGGACTTGCGGGCACTGAGCCCCAGCAATGTCCTGAGGTAGACTACCAGAGTGCCGGAATGCTTTAAAACGGCTGAAACCGCTAAAACTTTTGAACCGGGAAAGGGGGCGCGCATTACATGCGCTGGAGCTTTTCTGTGAGGAAGGCTGGCCAGAATTTGACTGCTTCGCGATTCTCTTTTACTTCGACCACAAGAACAACGGAACAGCGGAGGTGGGGCTCTTTTTGCCAATCAACGAGTCGCAAAGAAGTTTCGCAGATGCATCGGGGAGCTTCGTGACAACTTCGCCTGCGGCAGTATTGCTCGCTGTTTTCTCCTTGGTCAGCGCGACGTCTTGGCGGTTGTGGTCAGCCGCACTCGGTGGGGCGATGCTGATGACGATGCGGCCGCCGTTGTGGTTGTTAGTCAAGAAGGTGGCACCGATAGACGTGCGGGGGAGTTTATTGGCTTCCTCTTCGAGAATCTGGGGCAACGCGTAGGACAGCAAGAAACAGGACCAGCGCAAGCGAAAGCCACGAAGCTCGCGAGAATGGCTCTTGGGATGCGTGTGCTTGAGGTGGTTGCGGCGCTTTTCAACGAGCCAGAAAAGTTAGCAGGCGCATTCTTTGCGGCATATGTGAACAGCTGCGCCCCCTTTGTTGTCGCAGTTTCGTGCACAACGTGCAGCACCGGCTGCAGGCTTCGAGTTGAGGCGGAGCCACTCGACTCTGACACGCTCAGCAGCTTGGCACCTCGAAGCGAAAAGCCGGCCGAAGAAGTTGGCTCGGCAGATGGTCAGCCGCGTAGGGTGCAGAACGTGCCGCAGGGCCGACTTGGAGGCGCGTAGGTAGCTAGAGCCTTGGCCCAGGCTTTTCGGGAGTGGTTGGCAAGTCTCCCAACGAACAACGCACGAGGGCAGCTTCCGTGCCTTGAGCTTTCTCCCCGAGGATTTTTTTGGAATTCGAGGAAACGAACGAGGAACAGCAGCAAGGCAACCCGAGAACGATCTGAGGCTTTGACCTGACGAAGATGACGATCGACGACCCAGGAACGACCTGCGGCACCCCGCTACGATTGGAAACACATGGATGCAACCAGGGGCGGCCACTCTGGTCACGGCTATCGGTGTGGCTGTATGTGCTGCCAAGTCTTCGCGACACTGAACGAGCAAGAACTGAAAGCACAAGACGACGACAAGAGCAACGACCCAAAAGAGCAACAAGACAGCGCGCCGAAGGATAGCAACGGCAACGACAACGGCAACGAAGAGCAGCAAGCCGAAGCGAGGGACCCAGCAGGGCAGGCCTCAGAACTAGAAAACGAACAAGAAGACGAACGAAGACGCAGCAGCTGGAGAAACAGCAGAGCCGAGGGCGATTTTGCTAGATTTCGCAAAGGGGAGTCTCAACGGAGACAGCACCGACGACATCAGAGCCGGGGGCCTTTATTCGGCTTTGTGGCGTGGCAACGTGTTGACAGAGTTGGCAGCATTTCGCAGGTGGGTTTCTGCGCCGGGACGGTTTTCAGTCTGGCCAGCAATTTGGGAACAGTTCGCGCTGTCCTCTTGCTTCTACCGAGCTGGGCCGCAAAAGCTTTTCAGGATTCGGCACGGCAGGCCGATGGAGTTGCTGAGAGAGGTTGGGGCTGCCGGATCGTCTGGCGTCGTGTCTGAGGGTGCGGAGTCCTGCGGTGCTCTTTTGATGAGCAGGAGACGCGTCTGACAGTGCGTTGCAGGTGGTGCAATTTCATTTCCGCGACTGGAGGTTGCACGGGAGCAGCGGCGTGGCGAGTATTATGCGTGGCGAGTACCATCTTGCAAGCACTTGCAGAGCGAGACGAAAAAGCCAGCGAAGACTGGAGGCAGGGAGCGCGGCGAAGCATAGTTGGCATGAGAGCAGAGGCGAGGAAGCTGGCTAGAAGGATCGAAGAGGGCGAGCACAGATCTGACGGCGATGGTTGTATGTTTCGAAAGGTCTGCGGAATCTGATGCACCATTGTGCCGGAGGCTTTGCGGGTGACGGATTGAAGATTCTCAAGGAGAGCCACGACCAGTCCCGCGGGGCATTCTATTCATTCGGCGCAACTTTAGAAAGACCTCGACAGGGGCGCTCTTGGTGGTTTGGCATCGAGGAGGAGCGCGAAGACTTTTGCGATTTGCGTTGCCTGGTATGTGGAGTTGAGCCAGCCAACGCGACGGCTGGTTCTGTTTTCTACCAAGATACCGCCCGGCGCTTTGGTGGTAAGTTCTTCTTCGATCACCGTGGTCTTTATCCAGAATCCAGGCGCGGAGACAAGTACTATTTTACAGCTGTCGACTTTGCCACTGGACACGGAATAGCTCGCAGTGCACAGCGCCGGCCTGAAATGTGTCACCGCTTGCCCCAAGGGTTCCCGAGCGGAATTTGTTGCGGCAACGGATTCGGGGGATGTGGCGGACTCGTTGCGAAGTTGTGTCGCAGATGCCGGACCCGGTTCAAGCTAGCCTCACGAGAGAACCCACGAGGTCAATGGCCAATCGAGTCCCCCCACAAGGAGACGCGCGCCTTTCTAGCTACTCGGAGTCGGATGAGATTCAGCAGCAAGAAGAACACCGGGGACAGCGAGCAAGATGCATGACTCACAGTGGCACCCGGGAACGACTTCACGGCCCGGATGGGGCTACAAATCTGCCCGCCACTGATTCCGCCCCAACGAGCAACCGCGCTTACAGCTATCCGCAGTCGCAAAACGATTCGAAGACGACGAAGACCCGACCGAGGGGGCGCTAGATCGTCTAGACCACGACGCACGAGCCGCGGCAGAGATGTTAGCGGAGCACAAGGCACGACGCGAGAGGCCTTTCCTCCTCAACGACGAACCGCAGGCAGCCAGCAGGCAGGGGACGAGCGGCGGAGAGTTCAAGGGGGGCGATGCGGTGGGACAGAAGTTAAGCGGAGGGACATGCTCACGGGTGTGAATGTCGCGCGCTTGTACATGGTCAAGCAGAAGCTGGGCCTGATCTCGTGCTTTCTGGTCGACTGGCGTGACAGTCTATCTAACCAACGGCGACCACATTCGCGCAGCCAGTTCGCCGAAAGTCCCCGAGCGGTGCCGGGCTACGTGTTGGGAATTTTCTGGCAGACATCAGGAGACGCTTCTGGGCGACAGCCGGGAAGGCCGGCGCGGGTGTCTTTGTGAAGAGCTACGGCGCGTTCTGACTGCGATACGCATACGAGAAAGACGGCGAGGAATACGTAGGAAACAGGGAGCACGTAGCGGGGCTCTGTTTCGGTCTTCGGGAAAGTGCGCGGGGGACGGTTTGCGGTTAAGAATCGCAAACGCTCTCCCTTGAAGAACTTAAGTTGTTACCTTTTGTAAGTTCTCTAACTTGTTTCAAGTGGTTCGGTAAGTTCTCTAACTTACTTGTTTCAAGTGGTTCGAAAGGAGGTTGGAGGCCAGTTGTCTTTAGTTGGGTCCTTATGGTGGTCCGCGTCCGGGTGATCCGCGTGATTTCTTTTTTAAGAATCTCGTGGGGGTCATGCAAATCCGTCCAAATTTGCACGACCTCCCCCGACGGGACCCGCGTGCGGTTCTGTCTTTGAAATGAATTAGCGCTCTCTTCTTCTTTTTCTTTTTAGCCATTTGCTTGGAAGCAAAACGTGCCGGCCTTTTCTTTCTCCTTCTCATTTCGAGCCATTTTGGCTCAAGATTCGAAACGTTCTAAAAAGGACTTGAAAGCGGCTTCGGCCTAATTGCGTTTGATATGAGACTCAAAACAAAACGGCGCGGCTTGAGTTACCTCAAGACCACCCCAGTTGTTCCCCTTTTCTTGCCGTGTGTTATTTCTCCTTTTGTAGTGACTTCGGTCCCGGGAAGCTGCAAGAAGTCGTCTTTCAGGCGTCCTCTTGCTGAGGTGGGTGAAGCGTGGGCTCCAGCGATGGCAACACTTGTCAGGCGTGAACGTCGGAGGCTCGGATCCTTCTATCAACCAGGGGATTGGCAGATGTGGTGGCTATCGCTTCGATTTCGATCAGATGACGATGGAGCTGCGCGTAGAAGAGGCACTTTGTTGATGATGGTTCTCGTCACCAAAATCCCAAAAATGAATTCCCAAGAACGTGAGGATGTTTATTCGGGGGTCGTAGTCTAATTGATTGAGACCAAGTATTTTTAGATCCGAGGTCTGAGGGACATACACATGGTCACTTCATCACTGTACAGATTCGAAATGACATTGAAGCTCCCAATAATGAATCGTGTATAGATTTTGTCTTTTTTTTCTGCATGAAGGATTTAGACCACATGACCTAGTATAGATCTAGTTTTTTTCTTTTTTTCTTGATTGATGACACTTGACTCACCTTTCGGATTTAGCGTATGACTTCGATTGCCGATTTTTTGGGAATGGGTTCTAGAAATTAACTGCGGGGGGTCTATACGTAAACATGAGACTGGGAATGAGCAAGAGACTGGTATACCTGTGTGTGATCCACTGCTGGTCCTTCTCCGAAGGGCACCACGACGTCGAGTGGCCGCTGAGGTGGGTCCGAAATACCACCCCTCGCGCTGATGACGTGACTAACTAGGTCTGACGCCTCGTCGATTACTTAGGCAAAGGTAAGAGAATTCTCTGTATCCGACAGGATCAAGATCACTTCTGTGCGTCTGTGGTTCGGTGAAAGGACCGGAAGTAACATACGCAAGCCGTGATCGGTTCATCTGTACAGCGTGTATTCTTGAGAGAGCGACGTTGTAAGTGGACGATAAGAAAAAGATGACTCTACTTGTATGTACATGACGGCGAGGAGAGCAAAAGTCTTATATTCATAGTAGAAATCAAAGTAATATATGTGTCGGTCCATCACGATCGGTGCCTTTTTCATCACGTGCTGGAGAGATCATCCTAAGAATTCTCCCGGAATCTTGGATACCCACACTTTTTTTAGATGAAAAATCTGTAGACCACAAGCAAACATTTACATATTTGTGCGCAAATCTAGACAAAACGAGAGGCTGAAAAGAGCTTGCATCAATGTCTTGCGTATGTTATGACGGGTTTTAGCGTCTCATTACAAAAACGCTTGAACATGTGTTGCTCCATCTAACTTAGTCCCTCTAAAATCGTGATGAAGACCTCCTTCAACGATGCTTGAAATGAAATGGATAAAAACATGTAGTCTGGGTTTTGGAGAACTTCTACAGAAGCAGACTCCACTTCATCTTCTGGCACTAGAGTAGTGTTGCTTCTACTGGTTCGCCTGGTGGAAAGAACAACACCCAGATGACGAGCAGGGTACCGAAATTCGCTGTTGCAGCTTGGCCGCTGAGCTCTCGAGATTCGTCGTCTCCTGAGAGAGTCACTGTCTGAGGATGCCAGACAACGACTTGTCTGGGATGCCAGTCAACAACTGAGGATGTCAGTCAACGAGTCGATGGGTTGCTGTTTGGCGGTTCTCTTCTTCCTAACCATCCTGTTGATGCGGCTCCTCCGCAGAGCTCGAGGTCGAGCAAGACTACCAGACACGCTAGCAGGAGAGGAGAGCAAGGACTTCTGTTAAGTAAATAATCTCAGGAGTCCGCAAGTTCAAGAACAACAACTGTCTTTTCAAGAACGACATTCGCAGATGTGAGATCGACGGATGCACGAGCCCGGCAAGCAAGTCAATGCGAAATACGAAATGAAGTGGCGCGATGTTCTTGGTGAAGCTCCAGCTTTGAGGTTGAAGACCACAAGTAAAATACCGAGAAGGACCAAGTACAACAGTACCGACTGACCAGCAGGACATCGCTATCGTGACCAGACGGCGTTGCCGATGGAGATGAGAGTCGTAACCTATGTATTCCTGGATCGCTTTCATCATGGCGCAGTATGTAATTATTCTTCGATCCTCTGTGCAGAAATACAGCTTCTCCGCTACCTGACGAAAAGCCACTTGTCTCCAGAGTCATGCTGTGCTGATAGAATAGGAGAAAGTAAGCGCGAAGATGGACCCAGGCCCAGGTTGACCGAAATGCTTCGATGTGGACGAGAGCAGAAGCATAAAGGTAACGCATATGATAGTTAGATAACGAAGAAATCAGTGAAGTAAGGATCTGAGTAGAGAACTTCAAACTCAAGCAAGAATTGAAATCACCCGGGAGGGAGAGTGTTGCAAATCGTGATGATCTACTTGAGTGGTTCAGAGAAGGTTTGGATGGTACTAGTGAGAAGAACACTTCGAACGACGGACAAGAAGAAAGAGAAGAGCTTGAATGATCAAACATGAAAGCACTATCTCCTGAAGACAAACAACAACTTCTCAAACCCAACCTTCAGGTTTTGACTTACAGCTATTGACTTTTTCAGCATTACTCACGCGATTGTGAGTGACTTCTCTGGGAGATTTTTCCCTCCCTTGTGACCAACAGTGTTCCCAGTATCAATGGTAGCGGAGAGTGGTTCACATCTGGATGTGAACTTCTCTCTGCAAAGTTGGTAAGATCCACCGCTGGGAATACTGGGTCGGACTTGAGCCCAGACTAGACTTGTTGAATAGACTTACACAAATCTTGTTTTGATCTTTGACTTTTCTTTCTTTTTCTTTTTGTTTAAGAGAAATAATGGTTCCCCAGAATGCCGAAAATTCCAGGAACCGATCTCACTGACCATCGGGAAATCCTATGCGAAAAGGTCTCGAAGGTGGTCTCAATTCGTCTTCCCAAATCTACATGGAACAAGATCAACATCTCCAATATCCAGAACAAATCCTTCAAAAAAGAACAATTTGTCCTTACTACATGCGTCAATGATGGGGAGTTTGCAACCGTCTCCTTCTTTGCAATATGCACACTGATTAAACACGAATCACATCTTCTTCTATTGGATCTGCTGGACAGGGAATGCTCTAGTAAAGAACTAGACCGTATTATCGCCAGATTTCATAACGGATCCAACGCGCAACGCAAACAGACCAGCGCCAAAGTCATAATTGAAAGGTACCTGTATTTCGAAGCAGAGGAAGGAGATTTCTGTCCCACGTGTGGAAAGCTTTGGTAAATAGACAGTAGTAGTGGCCAACTTCTTCAACACCATGGAGGATGTCACAAACCTTACGGTGGTGAAAGTGCCTTCAAGTACAAACATCTCTGACAGCATCACCGTCACACCCACAGCTTCCAAGTCTTGTTTAACCTCCACTACTTCGTATGATTCTGAAGCCGCAGCACTTCTACTAGTACTCCAGATTCTGAGTGAAAAGAAGTGAGAAGACTTCTAATCCAACTGATCCTCACCATAATAACATGTCTTCCCTCCAAGTGAAAGAGGATAATTCCATCGTTCTTGGAGCTCCCTCTGGTTCGCTGAGTTTTGGAAGAACCCTTCAGCTGGTGGACGTTGAGGAACTAGCAACGAAAGTTGGTGGAGACCTTTGCTGGTCTCGCAAAGATCTAAGCGAGCACGAGGTGGAAACTGTGGTCCAGAGGGCGATAGAAACTAACACAGCTAGTCGCAGTGCCCTCCTCGAGCGGGAAGAGATTAAACAGAAGACACAGGAAGAGCACTGTTTTTTATCCGAGCGGCTACTGTCCAGGAATCGTAGTTGTTTCGAGGCCTCCCTCCTACTTTTCGACCTCACCCTAATCCGCAATAAGAAACATTGCGAACCTGAAACGTGGGTGGTTATTATTGGAGATCGAACAGAGTTAAAGAATCTGCGTTGTCCGATACAGGACAAAACAGATTTTCCAGAGTTAGAGGACGAGACCATCATCACAGGGGAACCCGGTAGTTTCCTAGGCTGGGTTAAGTATTTCTTCCCGGCGGATAAGGAGGCAATCAAGTTTGCAGAAGCGGTCTGCTTGGTGGCCAGTGTAGCCGAAGGGAGCAGTGCTAAAGATTCAGTAGAATCTTGGGCAACCAGATAAGATGCCTAAACGGACACTGCTCCAGGAAAGAACGGAGTCCCGTTCCTTTCAGACCGCAGACGGAAAACAACAAGTGACCTTCAGGCGTTCAGAAAGGGTCACGTTAGAAGTTCCAACTCCAATGCATGCTCTCTCTAGTGGCCACTCTGGGGTCGGGGAAGTGGGACAGAACCATCTGAGCTCTGTTCTGCGCCCGGAAAACAGAGAACCGCCGGAGAGTGGTGGCGTTACTTCTTCTTTGGAAGAGGGAGAAGATGGAAGTCGACGGAAAGAAGAGGTAGCCCTCACACAATCAAGTAGCAAGGCAAGTCAGCGCTTCATCTGCACCTACTGCGCAAGCAGGGGGCACTCAAATCACGAATGCCCAATGAAGCTGTCCTCTCGTCGTTGTCGAGATGCAGGGTGCACCCCAGCAAAGACCAGGGCGAACTCCTCTTCATCACCCACGACTGCAACGCACGGAGGCGGAGGCAATTCTTCTTCGATCCAAGGATCAGGGGATGAGAACTTGGAGACTGTCACTTCTGCCAGCAGCGAAGAAGAAAACAAAAGTGATAACAGCTCAGAGGCCCGTTTACAGGCCTTGGTCTGCTATGTTCATCTAGATACTTGGGATGAAATCTTTGAACTGATCGGAGCACTACAGCAGTTACAAATCTGCATTCGGAGAATCTACGTCAAGGTCGACCAGGAGATTGCAGTCCTGAAACAGATCAGCAGCACAGACCTGTTTCTTCCAAACATCAGTAAGAAAGGTCTCATTGACGAGGATGTCAACAAACTCGTTTTACAGTTTGACCGTCTGCAGGACGACTTCTCCTATCTTTTCAAGAACGTGATGGAATACCGTTTCCGAGTCTACAAAGAGTGCAGACTGGGTGACAGCTCCAACCAGTCCATGACGATCGACGAATTAGAGCAGCTCCAAAAGGATCTTTACTTTCCGAGTAAAACCTTCCGTGAGCTAGATGAGCAGGGCTGGGCTGCATCACAATCTTTCCGAGATAGCACAATGAGGACATGCAGATTGTTGTCTTTTGGCGCGGATCGAGCTGAGTTACCACAACACAGAGGTTCTAGAGGTGGGTTGTCGAAACAGGATCGAGACAAAGCGATGCTGGTGCTCAGATGGTTGGACAACTGCGAAGAGCGACGCAAACTGGCGAATCGTGTGGAACGAATCAGTCGTGTTCTTGACAACTTGATGACGCAGCTATTCACAACCCCCGGAGTGCGCACAATTAGCGTTGACACTAAAAAGTAACTTCACCAGGGAGGAGAACAATCTTCTCTCTAAAGAGGTATCCTCTTTCCTCCAAGGAAGTGGTGCCCACGTCGAAGGACGCTGTAAGAAAGGAACTTCATCAACAGCTCAAATACCACAAGAAGTAAAAGATACATGGTCATCCCTACTAGCAGAACGACAATGCTATCCCCCAACTTTTTAAAAGATAATCCATTTCTTATAAACTCATGCATCACTCTACCCCAACACCAAACAACAAGTAGTACTAACTAAATACTCTACTTCTCGTTATGTGGTCATCTACTACTGACAATTGCTTGGCCCAACGAAAACAGAAGATTACAATAAAAGCTGTGTTCTCGAAAGACTGGACGGCTGAACAATCGAACCACCGGCAGCGAATGGTCTATCTCCTAACGCAAAGAACTAAAGCGAAATCTTTCTGCACTGGTAAAGGAAAAATGTGAATGGTTCGACCTCACAAGAATGCTGAGGTCGACGGGTCAACAGTAGTGGTTCGGGTGGACGCCAACATGTCGAAACAACGTCAGACTTTCAAGAATAAAATAATACTAAGAAGAGATCACGCTTTCCTCATTCCTGTTTAAGAACTATTCAGAATATCAACTTGCTCCACCTTGTTGACGCATGTTCCAAGCAATTTCAAATTACAACACAGGAAATCAATAACAGAGTTTAATACAACAGGACCTAGCATTGTTGGAAACTAGTAGTCAACAGTAGTGATAACAACATATGACAACCAAAGTTTTTCTTCTCTTTTCCTGTGGTGATCTCATCTTCTACTTCCTTCTGTCTGCACCTCATGAACATGAAATTTCACGATGACGGCTCGCCTTAGAATCAAAGATAAGTTTCATTCTGATAAAGAGCTGCAGGAGGCAGTTGCTATTGTCAACCAAGCCATTTCAGATAACAAAATTCTTGTCAAGTGTGCCGTATATCACTGGAATACTCAGAAACTCGACTACCAGTCAAAAGCAACAACCTTAACGCGTCGATTTCTTTCTAGAAGCAGTACACAACACCACGACATCTTTACTAGCGGAAAGAAGAAGAGTAAGTCGGCCAAGACAAGATACATCGCCCGACTTCAAAAGAAGAGCGAGGATTTGAACTGCAAGAATAAGGAGGTAGATTGGTTGCTTCAGGAGCAGGTCAACGAACTAGATCTTTGTCGGGAGCAGCGACACGAGGCCTCGAAGGAGCGGCAAGCCTTACAAGAGGTGGTAGATCAAAAGAAGAAGCAACTCAACTTCATCAAGACGTACAACGAGAAGAAACAACAAGGATCACTATCCTCAGCCGCCGTGGTACCCACGGTGATTGAAAACTCCTCCACAAATCGCGGACGTTCTTCACCCATCATCGCTACGTCTATTCCAGATACAGTTGTAATCGCAGCCAGATCTCCTCCGGTTGTTGAAGCTATTCAGCAAACCTCTTGTCTCATCAAAGCAAAAGGACAATCAAGCACTATTTTAATAGCAGCCCCTAAAGCCGAGTCGAAGAGGCGAGCAAGTCTACTGTCCACATCGAGCGAGGACGAACAGTGCAAGGATCGATTGTACAACACCAGGTGTGACGAGAAGGATAATACTAGGAGGCAGGGCAATCCAACAGTAACACTAAAACGCCCACAACGAGTCTACAATACGGCGGCTAGTGAAGCAAAAATTCAAAAGCGAGTCTACAACCCGCGTCTCGATCAGAAATCTAGTTCATCCTGCACTATTCAGAGACGACAATACTAACCTCATGGTCACACCTTCTAGAAGAATTGTTGATTCGCCTGCTCTAGCTCCCGTAGCAAGGTGGGTTGTTGCTGGAAATACAAGTCAATCCTTGGTAGAAGTACATGACGCTGAACCGGAACAACCCTTTCCTGCTCAAGCGCAAGTAATTCCCTTTGACATCACATCACTCCTTAACAGAAAAACCAGAAGGGAGCAGGCGCGACAGGACAAGGAGGACATACAACTATTAGTGAATACACGCCTAGCTTCAGATCGCAAACGACTGCTGGGTAAAGAAAGGAGAAAATACTGGTGGAAATAGTGCTTTACTTTTATTAGACTCAGCTTTCTTTAGAAGTGGGACCCATTTAGGTTCTGCGCTGAAGGAACTTTGTCTGACTACAAGTGATGGCGTTTCCACAGACTCCTCCTCCAACCTCGACAACACATTCAAGCGCACTTGTGCCAGTAATTGAACCTTCTCTAAGTCCATCTTTGGCAAACAAAAAACGAAGAAGTGTAACAGACGGAGATATAACAGTCGCGGTTAACTCCGGTCCAGGTCCTAAAGACTCTTCAGCCAATCTGTCCGTTGTAGAACCGACTGTGCGAAGAAAATCGGCTCCGAACTTGGAAACACATACAACAGGAGCTGCAGATCCAATCTACGCTTCTGCAGAATCGCTGCACAACCTCAGGAAAACAGTAGGTAAAGCTGTGCAAGCCATTGGCAACAATACTAAAGCAGGAGTCCAGCTCACCGGACAAGTGGAAGAACTGCAACTCACTGGTGCCCTCTTAGAGAATAAAATTGCAACAGTTGAAGCGCACTCGCAAGCTGCATCAACCATTCAACACCAACAGGTGGCTGCTGAAATCACCAGAACGCAAGTGGTCACGGAATCAGCACTAAGTTCTATCCTGGACCACATCAAAAACGATCCTCTACGAACTCAAATCTCAGAAGTCACGAAGAAGCTTGACTCCATCACGCAAAACCAACAACAACAGGCCTCTCTTTTCTCTCAGCAAGTTACCAAGGTTCAACAAGAGCTCGAATCGCAACGAGCTGCACACTCACAGCTGAGAACAGAAACGCAAACGGCCTTTGTTAAAACTGAACAGTTGCTCCTCAAGTCTGCCGAATCGGAAGGAGCTGATCAGACTCCCAGATCGACTCAAAACATGGATCTTCAGGCTGTGCAAAATTCTCCCCAAGAAAGTTTCTCCTCTCTGAATAATTCATCAAAGACAGACGCCCCTGCGACTGGTGGAAGATCGTCCTTTCCTCTGGGAAAAGGAGCAAACAGCCGATTTCCACCGCACTCTGATTCCGATCCGAACTGGCGCGGAAAAGCTTTCCGGGGGCGAAGTACCAAAGTAAAAATCGCTACATCATCACCAGAAAAAATGAAACGCCAAACCGAACGCGAAAAGCTCAAACAACGTCTGCTAGAACTGGACCATGAAGAATCTACCTTCTCAAAAGGGGGAAAGGGACAGCAGCAGACTACTTTTCGGCGACAACAGACGGATCATCAAAGATCTGCTTCTTCGCGATTCGAAGAGAACAAACCGGTACCCGTAATGAACAGCCGTAGTCAAAGTACAAGGGTATACCAAGAGGCGGGACTCCATGGTGGAGTCTACACAGCACCAAGGGAACTACTATCGGAACATGCAAGTAGGGAAGCAAGGTGGAAGGAAGATAACCGTGCTCATGCCTCACAGAAAGGGAGCTACTTGGCTGGTCATAGAGTGGATTCAAGAGATCAACGAGGTAGCGGCTTCCAAACAAACCGACCACAAGAAGATCAGAACTGGTCGCAGACCTACGAGACGAAGGAACATGAGCACAACCCACAGGACTATGATGTCGATGCAGGAGACGGAGGAGACCCAGATGACGAGGACTGGGAGGGTGATGAGGAGGATGAAGACGACGAGGATGAGAACTATAGTCAATACAGCTACTACCATCGTCGCTACGGTGGTGGTGGAGGAGGAGGTCCTCCAGGAGGCCCTTCAAGAAAAAGTCAAAAGGAGAAGGAGATGGAGCAGCAACGACGTCGACGACGAGATTGGGTAACTACCTCAACGAACCCAGCCGACTTTCGTTTTGCCCCTTCCAATCTCTACGTGGTTTTTCCCTACATTCCGGACCTGTTCTTCGAGAGTGACCAGAAGTGGAAGAACATCACCTACACCAGGGAACTAGATGTAGGGGAGATGAATAACAAGCAGGTGGAGTACCACGGGGTGTTGCCTACGGAAGCAACAACCTTAATGGAGCTCATCTCAGAAATTCAAGTTTTCGTAGCAAGTGACGTCAGAAATCCTCTGTTGCTAGTAGGAGTGCTAGCAGAACGCAAGCAGGTGAAAGCTTTTCTCAAAGCGCTCCAAGATGCAGGGAAGAAAGAGCAAGCTACCCTTCGGGCACTAGAAGCTAGAGCAATCACCATGAAGGACGTATCAAGCTACACCTGGTCAAACATCATCGGCAGTCTAAGCGTCATGTGGCCAGGGAAATCAATTAGCTATCTCCAGGAGATTGACGACTGGGAAGATTTTGCCTCCGAAGAAGGTTCTTGCCTCAACACAGAACTGGATAGATTGCAGAAAGCGGCACACAAGGCTGAGCAGTCACTGTACGTCAGGACGCCGCCCAAAGATGCCATGGGCAGGAGCACGCCAGAGGAGGAAGAAAAATACGACAAGGAGTGCAGCATCAAGTGGCGTCAAATCCAAAGGAGGGTTGGCATTCCTGATAACATTAGGAAAAGGGCCCTGGAGCTTAATCCAGTGCTGGTTCGAGGTCGCCGGAACGCAGTTCCTCTGTTCGAGTACCTCCAGATGGCTGTCGCAGACATTGTCAATGAAAAGACAGTAGCACTGCCGGTCAAGAAAGGTGTTGAGCGACCCAAGATTCCCGCCTCGATCTTCACCACTCAGGTGGATGGTGAAAATCAAGTGGACGCAAACTCACTTGTAGCAGCGCTTACCGAGGGTCTTGATCTGGACGAAGTGGCGGTCAACAGGATCCAGGCCAATTGGTACAATTACAATCCGTCCAACAACCTGTCAGCCAAATCGAGAAACAACCAGCAGAAACCATACAGTAGCAGTGGCCCTTCTTCCGGTGCTGGGGGAACCCGCAACAACGATGCCTCCCAAAACGGTTTGAGGAGACTCCCAGCAGTGACAAGAAAGTACGAGGAAGTCCTTACCAGCGCTCTGCAATGCTATCAATGTGGCGCACGAGGGACCCACAAGAAGGATGACTGTCGCTTCACAACACGGGTGTGCGAAATTTGTCACAACAGCAAGCACGAGATGATGGCATGCAAGAAGAATGGGAAGACGCTTTTTGAGGCACTAGCGCGGGCAGCTAAGGAAGAACCTAACCCAAATCGCAGATACCACGTTCACGTCACAGAGCGTAACAAGCCCTCAAGACCTTGGTGTCTCGGAAATGATGCCAGAATTATTGAGTTTGCCAAGGTAATCACTAGAGAACCAGCGTTACCTCCCACTCCAGCACCTAGTAGCAATCAAATACAAGTGCCAGATGCCTTCTACAGTCAAGTTGAACATCTTTGGAAAGAAACTTCGGATGGTGATGAATCTCAGGAAGAGGACGACGACGAAGGCGAGCAAGATCCTGTTGAACCAATCTGCAATCCAGCACCAAGTGCCAATCGGGTTTGCATCGACCTTCAACGATTCTCAGACTCCTCATTACTACCCACTCCGGAAGCATGGAGAGCTGAGGTGTCCAAAGGGGCAGAACTAAGAGATACTGCTTTCCACAACAAGTCTTCATTTCTTATGTCCAAGGAGGAGCTGGAAATGGAAGCGAATTTCAGCGACGCTGGTATTGCCGTAGCCGAGCTAGAAGGAATGGACCTGACGACTACCCAAGGAGCAATGGCTCTAGACAGTTTGATCAGGCAGTGCGAATACGAAGAAGTTGCGGCTGTCGAAAGCCTTCCTCTTTTCATCAAAAAACTACAGCAAGCTACAGCAAATCTAGACAAGAAGAAGATGCATCTCGTTGGAATGATGGCTCTCAAGGAGTCAGTTTGTGTCTGGGCAGAACGACATGACCCTCTCCTAGGACTAAAGTATGCGATGGGTTCCTTAGCGGAACTAGCAGCTGCGTCCAAGAAAGGTAAACTGACATGTGTCGTCTTTGGTCTGCGATCACAGGAGAAACAGCAGAACAGTGGATTTGGACGCGCAGAGAGTGTTTTGGGAAAAATGCAACTCCATGTCACACTCCCAACAACGGAAGGCGTTTCTGCTAATCCTGCAACAGTACCCACCTTGGATCCAACATCTCTTAAAGAAAGTGTTGGAAAAAGACGAGGTCTCCTGGACATCGGTTTTAACAGATATACCTACGAGTCAAGACCTGTAGTAGATGCTGTTGTGGCAGTGCTCAAAGAGTATGGGTTGCACTGTCAACCGGTGGAAGATATCACTGGTTCAGCTTCGAACGCAGGTCCGCAGGACTCTGGGCTCCAAGCAAGGGCTAGAATTCCCCTTTTGTGCGGTCCACGTCCACGCTTCGCCGAGGTGTTATGTCCTAACCACAACGTCGAACTTCTAATCGGTAAAATGTTCACTGGCGAGACAAATGTTGGGGTTCGGGAACCAGTAACAGGACACTGGTTAGGCTGCGACCACCCCGAATACCGATGGTACTACGAAATGCCAGTAGGATCGCGAACCGACAAATTCCTCATTGAACCATATCGATACCTACGAGATCCCATTAGGATGAAAAGGTGGGCAGATCTGACACGGAGTGGCGTAGAAATTGAAGAGGCCTTCTCTCAAGTCTTTGCTACACCGAAGTCGGACTGCGACCCGCTCAAGCATCCAGATGAGTTACTACGAGGTAGTGCGCATCTAGCGGCCATCCATGCGGAAGACAACCCAATAGTGGAAGCTGCTACTCTAGAAGCAATTGTGCAACCAGTTCCAAGATTGGACATACTGCATCCTGGAAGAATCTCAGGGGAACGTAGTCAGAGCAAGGACGAGACTCCACTTCTTCGCGAAAGCGAGGTACCAATGCCCCCAGGGCATGATCGCTCACATCAGTTGTGGATAGTCCGACGTTTCGAGTACGACGTAGAAGTGATGCCAACCCCTCCAGTGGCAGTCGCCTCCAAGTGCGGACGACGTGTTGTCCGCAGAATGGAGAAAGTTTCAGAGGTTATTGCTGACACCACAAGATACTGGCATCAAAACCCATGCGTCAGAAATGCGAGACTAGAAAATCCAGCGAACGTGGTGGTTGACTTCTATATCTGGTGCACTAGAGAAGATAACCCTGGCGGAGTCAGTCTCCATGAAGCCCATTTCCGTGGGTATGCTGGAGTGCCAGTACACAGCCACTTTCATCATAAAGGGCAGCACAAAAAGGAAACCAGGATTGCCATCACGCAAATGCGCATCCCGGTACATCTTCAAAATTACTGCCTTTTCAGTGCAAGTTTCTCTGAAGACGTACATCATTTCATCCGCGAAGAAGCAGAAATTCTACATGTTGGGAATCAGGAGGAGCTCAAGGACGTAGTCTCACAGTACAGCAGGATAAACAACTCTTCTCTCTCCGGCCTAACTGAGGAAATGATCGGAGCGGTGGCCGACAAAGAGATAGTCTGGAAAATTGGGCAGTTGCTCCAAAACGGGAAACGAGTCCTGGTCACTGATGACGATGGACTCACGCTTGCAGTAGCCATTTGCGAAGCAGTTGCCAACCGTTTCCGACTGGCCAAGAAGCAGCGCCCGGTACATCTTTCCTTTTCTGCTGAACTGCTCAAAGAAGACCTCACTATCGACATCAACGGAAATGTCATCAAACTGTCCATTGCCACAGCAGAACAAGCTAGCATCGACGCGACCAATCAACTTTTTCTCGGATCACCGTCAACGATGTTGTCAGAACAAGAGAAGCGCATCTGGCTGTACCTAAGAAGCTGGTGGCTACAAGAAGGACGCCCACCAGAACGTAGGATTAGAGAAGAAGCGGCGAAACAATTTCATCACTGCAATGAAGGGGAGCTAGTCAGGGCCATCGAAACTCTCACCAGAGAGGCAGCGTTTCGATTTCGCTACAAACGCGGCCAAAGGCGCAAAGCTAATGGGTCGTTCTGTGGTCTCGACCTCCACGCGTCTTCTATGACAGACACGTGGTTCTGGACAAAGTCAGGCAAGGTTCCAATAGGAATCATGGCATGTGCAAAAGTCACCGGACCAGAAAGAGCAGGCTTGGTACTCGGTCCAAAGTACCGACCGATGCAGAAGGAAGGGAAAAAGATCACCAAATCTTACGTCGAAAAGAAACGAGGTCGAAAACGTAAACAGGACGCAATAGTTGACCCTCTGGATCACGACCTGTCTGCTGTTGAAAAGGAAGTAGCAGAACAAGACAAGACGGTTCTGAAATCCCTCCGAAACGCTGCTAAAAAAAGACCTCAATCTTGAAGACCAGGCAGACTCGGACTCGTCTTTAGTCATGACATCAGACGAAGAACAAGCTGAGCCCACAACCACCTCTCGAGGCACCATTTCTGCGCGCGATGACATCCCAGACGGATGTATAACGGCACACCCAACAGGGATAGACACAGTGCGAACCCTTATCTTCGCGCGACGAAGTGGCATAATGATGCTATACAACATCTCCGATGCAGGTAAAGAAAACCTCAACATCATAGCAGTGATCGGAGCAGCTCGTCTCGGGATTGACCTGTTTTCAACCAGTTCTGGAAGTGCAACCTCAATCGCTCTTATGGAGCACAAGCACTGCATTGCCCGAGAATTCATGGAGGAAGTGGATGAAGACCCAGTTTTTGCCAGACTACCACTACAAGAACAGATAAACTTAGTCTACGACTTTATGTCTTCTTCACCTATGATCGCATCTGAATACCTCCGAGCAGACACAGCACCAGTCCAACGTGGATATATGAGAGCACAAGTTAGTCCCTTAGATCCGGGCATTTGTTTCGACAAAGACATGCTAGCACAGGCAACAGCGGTCTTACCTGGCCACGTATACATTTTTCAAGGAAAATGTACACTCCGGTGTGGAACCAAGTACTTTGGATACATGCTAGACCGACTCAGAGCTAGCACACTGATCAGAGCGGAAATGACCGATCCGGAATATGAAGTCGGAGACCGGGTAGAAATCATTGGAAAGCAAAACTCCTGGGAACCAGCAATTATCCGCGGTCTGGGTGAAGGACTTTTCAAGAACAGAATTCTCGTCTCTACGACTACAGGTGGCGCAGTAAAAACAAAACAGTCCAATCTGATCCGACGGACGCGTGATGACTGTTCTCTTATCGACTTACCAGAAATAGTCCACGCCACAGTACACAATGTCACCAAGCTGGCCCAAGGCCGCAAAGAAACTTTGCTCTCTCCAAACTTACCTCCGAAACGTAAAGTGGAAATTGCACCCATTTCCGCAGGGCAAGGAAAAGTGGCATGTGGGATATGCAACAAATTCCGACTCCTGTCAAAGCTTGCAGCCGAACAACATCAACATCTACACTTGGGAGCGCGTGCCTCGACAGCATTTCGTTGTCACATGGTAGGTGTGCAATGTGATGAAATTTGTGACCTGCAAGCAAGAGGGTATGGACTCCTGGTGCCTGCTCGAGAATGGACATCTACCGCAATTCCCGGCAAACTGCTCGATCCTCCCAAACAAGCGTTACAAGGAATTCACCTCATTCGAGATGGGCTACCTTTAGGAACAAAAGGTCCACTCATGGACCTTCTCCACACCAAGTTCACTGCACAAACAGTACAAATCCTTCAAAATAACTATGCACACTGCAGCTTGCGACTAGTGCATGGAACAAACCAGACAACAAAGTCACACTCCCTCGCTGATGCAGAAAAAGCAGATGCGCGAGTGCTCATACTCATGGACGACACCGTGCACGACAATGGAAAAATTCTTGAGGCAGTTCAGATTGACCGCCTCCAACGCCGACTACTCCGAAAATTCTCTCAAGTAACAACGTTTCTCGAAGTACTGTTGTTCAAAAACAACAACAACAGCCACAAAATCAAAGCCACCTGCTGGCAATCTTTTGGCGACTTTCTGACATCGTGGCAAAGCTCGACTTATCCTTCACTACACGCTGCAGCACAAATGATAAACATCAACGAGCAACGAACACCACCCAACACGGCTAGCGACACTTCCGTAGATTTTTCACATATTTATAATGTTCTACTCGAGAACAACGACGTTCCAGACGTAGTTGCTCTCTCAATACGTGTAGGAGACAACGACCTTCAAGTAATAGACCATCTTCGTCTCGACGACCTTCCATTGGCGGAGAAAATTGTCAAACAGCGCGCATCTATCGCTGTTCATGAGCGGGAATTTGGACAACTCTCACAGTCCTTGGTCGCTCCTGATTTCCACAACCTCCTCAAAGAGGTAATCATCCAGAAAACCTTCCGAACAGTAAGGCACTCGCCAGTCCTTCAAGACGGTTGCAATAAATACATCCTCTTCAGGGGGGAAGGGATAGCCCCCACATCCGACCATGAAAAACGAATTGTGGCTGACTATGGGCAACCTATCGGACAAGTGGAAGACCGCCAAGTTTTTGAAGTGCGAGAGCTGCAAGAAAAGCTAGAAGGAGACATAATCCTGGTTCTACGTTTCCGTCCAGTGCTGGATGTTAGCTTGGAGAGGCAACAAGACGGAACAGCTTTGACATCTCGGCTACCTCCAGACGTTCGCAAACGCTTTGAGTCTTGCGAGAAAGTAACCGATGTGGACGAATACTTTCTGGTTCGATGTGGTCTCCAAGTTGCCATGGAAGCAGCACTGCGGAAGGAGATGGAGGGAATTTTCAAGACGATCCAGAGAACAGGAAAGACTGTGGCTAAGATCCTGGAAGAAGGAGACGAGTTTGACAACAGATTAGCAGAACTGAGAACTAGAGCGATCTGGGACCTCCAGAAGTCGACCACTAACCTTTTCAAGGTCAAATGCAGAATAGTCTGCGACGGATCCTCTGTTAAGCTGTCACCGGCCACGGACACAAGTTCCCCAGTGGTCTCCCAAGGAGATTTAAGACTAGCAGCCAGTGCGGCCGGTATCTTTAAAGAACCGGTCACTATTCTTGTGGATGCTCCTAGAGCTTTCAACCAAAGCGATGAACATGCACCTTCAGCGAGGCGGCGGTTTCGTTTTCCCATGAACCTGCGTTCTGATTTCACTTACAATGTTGCAGCTGAATTCAACTTCTTTCCATCGTCAACGGGCCTTTTCTGGCTAGCGCATTACGGCGATAGCTGTGGTTCCTTGGGTTTCTTCAGAACGGTAGAAGCGGAGGTCAAGGCTAGAGGCTATACGTCTTCACCACTAGCGCCCGCCTTGTTCGTGCTTAGAGGTGGCACAGAGAAAGCAAACCTACACATCGCGGCATGTCACAAAGACGGGATGGAGGACCTTCAAATTGCTGTGGACAAGTGGTGGGAAGAACAAATGGCAGAAGAAGGCAAGGAGCTGACGAAATACAAGGTGGAGCAAGTTGTACCATCCAGAGGAAAGCCCTATGCAATTCTCCCAACAACAGTAGATGATTTTGTGCTGATAGTGGAACGCAGACACGCAGGGGCAGTAGCAGGATCTCTGTTGCGTCGTTTTAACATCAAGGAGTTTGCAATTGGGCAAGGTATCTATGCTGGTAAGAAGATTACTCAGATGCCCAGAAGAAAGTGCTACGAGTTCTCAGTCGAGCACAAATTCGCAGAAGGGCTGCGGCAGTTGAAGGTGGAAGGGACTAACCCGAACGAACTACTCACCCCGGCCCAGATCACTGATATCCTGGGAGTTAGAGGCGAGCTAGGCTTTGCAGTCAACGCAGGTAGACCGGATCTAATGTATGATTTTCGAGAAATGAGCCAGGGAACGCTAGTAGGTGCAAAGCAGGACCATCTACAGTTTGTGAAGAGTGTAGTGGACAGGGTTAGGACACAGAAGTCGATAGTACTGCGTATCTTCTACGGCACAGAAGGATGGGCAGTGGCAGTCATCACCGATGCCTCCTTTCAAGGCGCCGTGGGACCCAGAACAGTCACAGACCCCATGATTTATGCAGAAATGCAGGACGTTATCAAGGACGCAAATCTGGGAGAAGAAGCGAAAGAGAGCCGGCTAACGGAACTAGTAAACCTCCGTGAGCTGAAACTGATGCCCCTAATCGCGTGCCTGGTTATGTTAGTAGACGTGGACCACCCCACAGAGGATGGCTATCCCGCTACCTTGATCGACTGGCAGCTACATCAATCCTCAGCCAAATGCTCGTCAAGCTATGGAGCCGAAGCGGAATCCGCAGGACAGCACATACCTCTAGGGGTGTTTAGGAGGGAAGTCTTCGCTCATCTCGGGATTCATAAACGGCTCTGCTGGGGATCAGATAATGACGGCCTTATTAAACGAATCAACCGCAGGGCCTCCATTGACGCGACTCGTGACTTCAAGAACATCTGCATTATTAAACAGGATAGAGAAAGGGAAGATCTGGGAATTGGATTCATCACCGATGTAGCGAATCCGTGCGATGTTGCGACGAAAAAAATAGCGAAAGACTCCGAAAAGCATCAGTCTTTGATCAGGATTATGGAGGAGGGCCACTGGCAAACAATGTTCAAGGGCGACAAGAAGAGTAAGACCGCAGGTGGGGTAAAGTTCTACTGGAGAGAGTATAGCTGGGAAAGAGACAATTGAAAGATCTGCGCCTTTCAGGATAGTGGGTCTTTCAGGGGTTTCCTTTTTCTGGTCCTCTCGTGGGAACCGGTCTCAAGACGTGGAGGCTGACTGTCGAAGAGAAGAAGAATGGAGGATAGAAAAAACGGACAGCAATAACAAGCAGAATTAGTTAACAGTGATAACTACTACCATCCTCAAGATCAGTAATAATACCAACTCAAATTACATCCATCCTTTCTTTTTCAGAACAGAAGTCTTACCTTTCCCATCAAAACAACAGTAGTAGAAATAGACAGAACACTTCTCCTCACTAGTCGTTTTAGTAGGTAAGTAAATAATATCACAAAAATATACTAGAAGAACTACACAAAACTTTCATACTCCCTACTACCCCAATCATATTGAGTAAGAAGCTCCCTTAGATCAATTCCTCTTTCTTGAAGTTTCTTTGAAGCTCCTATACTTCAGCACTTCTCTCTCCCCGGGGTATTGATAGTTAGATAACGAAGAAATCAGTGAAGTAAGGATCTGAGTAGAGAACTTCAAACTCAAGCAAGAATTGAAATCACCCGGGAGGGAGAGTGTTGCAAATCGTGATGATCTACTTGAGTGGTTCAGAGAAGGTTTGGATGGTACTAGTGAGAAGAACACTTCGAACGACGGACAAGAAGAAAGAGAAGAGCTTGAATGATCAAACATGAAAGCACTATCTCCTGAAGACAAACAACAACTTCTCAAACCCAACCTTCAGGTTTTGACTTACAGCTATTGACTTTTTCAGCATTACTCACGCGATTGTGAGTGACTTCTCTGGGAGATTTTTCCCTCCCTTGTGACCAACAGTGTTCCCAGTATCACATACCAAACACCAAAGGGCGCTATATACTCGTCCAGCAGTCACTGAACGGCTGCTAAAGGTGCTTGAGTCTGCAGACACGTTCAAGTCATTCTGTTTTCAAAATTCTGCAACACTGTAGCAGCTTGAAAATACATAAAAACTATTTCAATATGATACAGAATCTATCTCCTACTGCAATTTAGATAGGCACACTGAAAGACGACTGAGCATTAGTTTTCTCAATCATAACAAAATCTTCTTCGTAGAGTGACTTCTTTCAAAATTTTAATTTTATTCGTTTTTAATTCAGTTTAAACTTTGCAATTCAATTTGAATTTCTCAACTCAATTTTTTGCCGTATGATGACAAATAAGTAGGCATTTGGTAAGATTCCTAAAAAATTTTGATTTTATTCGTTTTTAATTCAATTGCGAATCCTAAAAGCACATGAGCACTGATTCTCACGTGTGAAGTGATACCCTTCACAATGATTGACAGAATACCAGAAATTTTGATTTTATTCCTTTTTAATTCAATTTCGAATCCTAAAAGCACATGAGCACTGATTCTCATTTGTGAAGTGATACCCTTCACAATGATTCACAGAATACCAGAAATTTTGATTTTATTCCTTTTTGATTGATTCAATTTAAATCTATGTGATCCGTACGGAGTTCTTTGGATTTGCAAAAAAGGCATTTATTTTGTCCCAGCATGCATTTTATTTCTGCTCATGGAGAATCAGAAACTTCAAAAAGTATATATGTTTAAGTAATTTCTGCTCCATATTTACTATGTTGTATTGGTATTAATATTCTGTTTTCAATCGTTGTATAGAAGTCGGTCGTGTAGTTCAGCGCTGTTCCTGACGCTGGTGTTGGATTCTCTGACATAGCTCCTAATATGTAGGACCTTCTCGTTATATGATGTGCTGTTAGTCGATTTTTGACCCTCCAAGTGAGTCATTGTCATGGCTTAGAAGTAGATGGGAAGCGGAAGGAGCTGGTATCCATCCTCGTGTCGTCGGAATGGGGTACGGAAATAAGTAAACATCTTCGAATTCGAGCTGCTCTTCAGACGCAGTTGCATGGAAGAAGAAGTCAGTCCCAAAGGTGTCTTCAATGTATTCGAAAAAGTGAAATAGCCGAGTAGCTACTTACAATAATAGAGATATTACCGAAAGAAGAGCAACGTAGTGGATACAGGTCAAACTGTGGACGGCGAGCCAACTCCTAATCCTAATCCTACTCTTTTACTTCAGTCACTAACTCGGTTCTTTTAAGATTTCGAATACGTTTCACCAGCAGACGAGTGTTGTGGCACAGGCTTACCCTGCAGCAGAAGGTAAGTTCATTCCTATTCTATCCTAATGCTCATGTGGACGATCATGTACGAGTCAAAAGATCCTCACTATGCCTGTCCCTCCTCGTCCTCGCGCCCAAGACCCACGTGCTCCCAAACTACTTTTGTGCTGGACATCAAGTATCAAGATTCGGTTTGAAGTAGTAGAATCAAACGGGAATGTCGTCAGTCGTGGTCCCCCTCCACCAAGTGATAAAAATACATCTGTAGTTTCGTCTGTGACAAGAAATGTTGGCCGGAAGGTTGTGGTGAAGCCATTTACTTACTTCAAAGCAATAAAATTTGCTCGGTTGAAAAACAAAGAGTGAGACCATGATCACAGATATGGATATACTACTACCATGCTGGTGATGCAATTTCATCAAGTTTCTTGACGAGAATTTTTATTCGGTCTGATTAAAGTCTGTCAGGAGTTTACTTTGTCTATCTGGCGTTGGCTTCAAGTATCGGCAAAAGTCTGCTCTTAGTGATCTTTGGATGGAGATTCTGATAAACGAGAACTCCTTGATATCCCACACCCTCCATATCCTTATCACTTGACTCGTCCACTTACACTCCTCTCGTGCCTCCCACCAACCTCCAAAAGATTTTTCCCGTATCTTAGATGAACTTAACAGACGCAGCATCGTGCGCTAACTTTTTGATTTTGTGCGAGATGCATTGTATTGTGTTGTATTGTATGTTCATGAGGATCATCCACGAACAAGAGACCATATATGAATGAAGATGATAGGTATGCTAAATAATTTGTTTTGAATTTTTTTCATCATGCCTCATGAGTCAAACATAGATACAGCTATCTATCATTTAAGAAAAAAGTAGTACTACTGGTTGCGAACAAGAATGCGAATAGACTGACATCGCATTAATTTCTTCTACAAGGCATCAAGGAAAAAATCGTCCATGTTTATACATCTTCATTGCCAACCACAACAGTATTGATCCAGTTCAATTATGTTCATGAACAACGAGGAAACCACACACATGACAAGACAAGTTATCATGAATCAATATTAGCATTGATTGCCGAGGGTATCATTTTTTATGGTCGTCCAGCCACCAGCCTTCGGTAATGATCAATTATAGCAACAAAAATATAGTTCTTGAAGAAGAAGAACCAACAACAAGATGATGGAAATAATGCGCACGAGCACGTTAGTGGGATTGTTTGTCCTACTTATCCTCGATGGACCAGTGCTAGTTCTTGCGTTAGATGTCACAAGGGAAAAGCGGCTTGCGCCTCGTATTAAGGTCACGAATGCATGCTCAAGCTTAACGTCTATTCGTCCTCGGACTTCATTTACTTGGTATGATGTATGAAAACTAGTGGTAAGTTTATTTTAAGGTATAATATTTATAAGTAAGCAGTTCATCTTCGTCGTTACCCTCCTTACCACTAGGTATAGGGTCGTTACCCTTACCACTACGGGTTTCTGCATCCACAAGCTATGATGTATGTATGAGTAAGTATATGTAAGTATTAGTATCTGTAAGTATTATATAAAAGAAGCCAAGGACGACAACTGGCGATGTTGTAGCCAGCGTTGCGAGCACACCGGAACTGGAAGTAGCTCTAATCGTAACATCATTGATGACTCACAAACTGTTGATGTGGGCGAAAACGGCACTGCCGCCTCGTCTTTTGCCGAGGCTTCGACATCGTTTTTCTACGGGAATCAAACTAGTCGCACTGGAAGTAGCTCTACTGGTAGCTCTGAATCTACTGATGGAACAACAAGGAGGAGACCGCGTCTACGAGGGGCAGCAAGATATTCAACGTTTGTGTCTCTGTCGACTGGTACAGGAGCAGTTCGACCAGTTCGACCAGTGCGCCGTCCACATGGTACTCCGCCACCTGATGGAGTTGAAGTTGTCTCGGGCCTCCTGGATAGTGCAGGAGATGGAGGACAACAGGTATCCGCGAAAACCCGACGACGACCTGGACAATCTGTGTCAGAAGATTTATCAGCGGACGAGCCGAGAGAAGGAGACGCTGCACAATCCCCATTTAGCCCGGGAGGCAATAGTCCTGGAGGGCCACGTATTCGCACCAATTAATAAATATTTATAATCATTATGACAGGGAATTGAAATTGTTGGACCACAAGAACACAGGCCTCCGTGCCTTGGTTCGTTTCTCAGTGGAAACACAAAGTCAGAATCTTGAATGCAAGCAAATCTTGATACTCCTGCCTGAGACTTGCGATCTCTGGCTGGTGTAATCCCTGTTTGGTTCATTGGGTGAGATGAATCATACATCAGCAGCGTAAGCATGTCAGAAGGGATCGGACTGAACGTGCATCATATGACTAGGATCAGCACAGCCGTGCCTAGTCTACGCCTTGACCATTATGATTATGCATTGATTGCGCATTGAATGTGCATTGGAAGTAGCATCCATGATCATTGACATTCATGCTTTGCGAGATCATCCCGATGACAGTCGAGCGCGAGGCTTTGTGTGAGCCACTGAGAACAGAACGACACGACATCCGAGAGGCTTGAGCCATACATGACCAACGCCCCTCCTCAATCGATGCGGGTCGAAGTCCGTCTCACGTGACCGCCTCGCTGTGTGTTGAGTCACGGCAACCGCGTCTCTTGTTTAGTGTATGTGACCTGGCTACGGTGGTTTAGAAACCAAAATAAACCGAATATATTGCGCTATAGTAAGCTAAATCATCCTCATCTGTTTCGTCATCAGAGGAATCGCAGTCATCTTCTCTACTTGTAGTTATCGGGTTATCTACGTGGTGTAGGATAAGTCTACGCTGGGTGGCACTGCAGGTTAGTTTCGAAAGTGGGCCTGCCTTCATCAGGTTGGTAGGACAGAGCACGACCTTACTAGCAGCGTCGCGCACTCTTAGATAACGTAAAGCATAGTGTCTACTTTTAGGGCGGGTGTCTGTTGCTTTGGCTGTTGTGGTCGCAGACTGGTTGTCTATCCACAATGCAGCACCCATTGTCTAAGGAGGGAGGCAAGCCGTTCTGTGTGTGTACCAACTGGGTTGGAAGAGGCTTGTAGAGGTCTGTGAAGTCATGCACCTCACTGAGCACTATCGTGTCAGAAGCTGCAATATACTCACTTTCAGCCGTTGCGTAGGCTCTAACCGTTTGTCGGTTACTCCTCCACGCTATGGGCGTACCTTTGTAATACATTATGGAGCCACTTGCGCTTCTCATGGTTTTGATGCAGTTGGCGAAACCAGCATCACTGAATATGTTTACCTCTGGCATGTCTCTGCCTTCTGGTAGAAGTTTCTCATATATTTTGTTGAATTCTTCTTCCTTTTCTGGTGGGTATTCTACTCCTTTGTCTTTTGTTGACACCAGGCATTTTAGGACTTTCTTGGCTGCTTTGGCCATTCTTGTTGGCGTGGGTTTACTGACATGTCTAGCCAGCGCTGCTACCGGAGCAGAGATATCCGGGCGCGCGGTTACAGCTACCCATAGTAAGGCACCAACTACCTCACGAAAGGGATACCCATCAACTATCTTGATCTTGTCTTCAGGAAAAGTTGTTTCGTCAAAATTGGGCGAGTAAACCGGTTTCCCTAGTTGAGCCTCGTACTTCTTAGCAATTTTATCGATGTGCTGCTCCATGCACAGTCTGAACGACTTAGCTTCACGGCCATAGTACACGATCGCACCTAAGAAGTCGAACTTTAGCCATTCGAGACCCCAGGGGGTTAGAATTGGCTCGACTTCAATCGCACGGCCTGGAGCACGTGTGAAAATGAGGCCTAGTTCGGTCTTGAGCTCATCTAGGTCAGGACTTGTAGCAAGATTGTCATCTACATAGACAGACATCTTCAGGAACTTCCCCGGTGCTTTGCTGCTCGGTTTGCGCCACAATCCAGGCGCAGAAGTACACGGCTCCCAACCAAGACTGGCTAGAGTCTCGTGATACCTCTTGAACCATGCTCGTGGTGCGTCCTTCAAGCCGTATAGAGCTCTCTTGAGCTTCGCGATCTCGTATCCATGCTGTTTCGCCCAGATGGGTGGAAGACGGCAGTAGACATCTCGATCGAGTTCGGCATTGAGGAACGCTGAATCTAAATCGAACGGGATCACATAGTCCCCCTCTGACGCAGCAGAAGTGAGGAGCAACCTATTAGCGGCATGTGATACCACGGGAGCAAAGGTTTTTAGCTCTCCCGAACGATCTAAATTACCGAGTACGCAGGCTCTTGCCTTGTATTTTCCACATCTCTTTCTTCTTAGTATGATGGCAATCGGTAGAGCCCGCAACGCGGTTGCTAGCTGCTCGCCAGTAGCTTCCTCCCACGTTTTAAAGGCTAGTAGTCTCGCGTGCTCAATGTCAATGACTTCCTTCCACTTTTCAGCTTCAGGACTCTTTATTGCATTGGCAACGGACAGTATCACACGTGACTCGACGACTTCCTCATCTTCGTCTATCTCACACGTGCCACCGATAGCACTTGCGAACAGCGCCAAACCCTTTCTGAGTTCTTCCATCTGTTTCTTTGTTCTACGAATCCTTCCTCCAGCCTTGTCCTACCTTGGCTCCTTTCGGTCGGCCACGCTTCTTGCCGTGTGTATGGCGTTCGCCTGCCACAACACGCGCGGGAGATAGCGCTTTCGATCTAGTCGGACTAGGTGAGTCAGAGACTCGGTCCTTCGTTTCAACTTTCCCCTCCTCAATTGAAGCACCTTCAGAAGAGTCAGCCACGTCGGATTCAGCCTTCTTGTCTAAGGTTTCAGCATATAGTTCTTCGGGAATGCCGGTCGGTCCACCTGAGGCGCGCTCCGTGCCAGAGGACCCCGATTGCTGATCCAGCCTTGGCTTTGCACTGACTGCCCAATCAAGGGGGAGCCCAGCGACGACGCTCCACGCTGCAAGTTTTCCAGTTCATCGCACTCATAGTAAAAGCCCTTTCTATCTGGCGTTAGCCAGTCTATGTCCTTTATTAGATAATCCTCTCTGAACTTGACGTCTAGGGTAGAGTATTCCGCCCATCGATGTCCAAGCTTGCAACGATCGTCATGAGCGAAAGTAGCAACCAACCAACCAGACGACTTCGGACAGAGTCCAAGGAAGACGCCACGGCGATATTTGGCCGAGAGCTTGGATTCAGGAGCGTTGGCTTGAATTTGTTCACGAAAGTAAACAAGACAACCAAATCGGCGGAGCATGCCGATTTTGCTTTTGGAAGAATTTCTACCAGTTCTTTCTTCAAGAATCTCTATTGAGTTGGACTCTTTCCATCGTGTTCTGGCATTTTGGCGTAATTATGCGGAAGACGATCCCAGCAGTCACTAGCGTACTCAACACAGTAACACCAAAGACGTCGACCACATTTCGTTAGCATTGTTCTCACGCTGCCAAACAAGGCCCGCATAAAACGTTCAGCAGTCCCATTCATTTCCGGATTATAAGGAACAGCCGGACTGTCTGAGACCCGCAGCGATTGCATGAGTTTGGTCATGTCATCACTGCCGAGGACTGGTTCTCCATCCCTCCGGATGAACCGTGCTACCTTGTCATCTAGCGATAAGGAGTAGTCTTGTCGAATGCCTTTTATGACTTGTTCTATTTCCTCCACACAGTCACTTGTAAGCTTCAGCGGTCGACAAAGCGCCTCTCTAATTGCGTCACATATGACAACTAGAAAAATCATAGATCTTACTGAAACAGGTTTTATTCCTACAGCAAAGTCTATTGCAAGTAGTTTGAGAGGTTCGGGCTTGTAGGTAGTCACGTCTCTAGAGTTTGCGTGGGATTTTCGTTGTCTTTTATGTAGGTCACATTCTGGACAGCTAACTTGTAGACCATCTATGTGAAAATGGCCACACCTCTTGTGTAGTTCTAATCTCGTAAGATAGCAACTAGAGGATGCACAAGCGAAGCCGCTTTCGTGTTTGTTTTCAAAGAAACTGCATGCGAGTGCGGGTAACTGCAGGCGTGGGTGAGCTCTGATGGGTAGCATCTGGCTGGTGTCCGTGTGCACGATACAACCGCCAGTGCCTTTGAAGTTGAGCTCCCACCTTAATTGCGAGCAGTTTCTGTCTCCTAACCGTGGCAATATGCGATCTATGTTTCCAGGTAGAGAATCATAGCAAGCCCCATTCTTTATTCCAAGTGTGTTGTTCTTGAGTTTTCCGACTTTTTCGTCCTTAGTGCCTGCGCTACCTGTTATTCTACAAATGTTGTTACCAATTTCATCGAAATCGTCTCTGTGTCGTGAAAGATATCTGTTTGCACAACTATCCACTAGCGTTGCGTCTTCTGTTGTTCTAGTATTCAAGGTCGTGAAACTATATCCATCTGTATTGTAGCTATCAGCATGACTAACAACATTTGTCGCTATTTCATCTTCTTCGAAATTCAGCGAACACTTCCCAAATTCGTACGGTTCCGTCGCTCAGCTTCGATTGTGCGAGTTCATGACGTTGAGCATCTCCGCAACCTGCGACATGTGGATCATGCCACTGCTATTACCCTTTCCGCCTTTGCCTCTAGAACTACTAGATGAGGCTCCGGTAGTCCAACTTCCCTGTCCCTGTTGAAGGGCTCGTGTGTTATGCCAGCACTCGGAGGACTTGTGTCCGACCTTGTGGCAGCAAGCACAGCGGGGTGGATAGGTATTCTTATTTCCTTTTCCTTTATCTTTCTTCGGCTTTTGTCCGCCGTTCTTTCCTCCTTTGGGTTGGTACCCGTAGGAGTTGTAGACCTCGGCGATTGCCTTCTTCTTTTCTTTCTGCTTGAAACGCTTGAGGGCGTTAGCGGAAGTGAAGGTCTTACCATCTGCCTTATTGTTTGGCCTCTGCCTCGTCATCATCCTCGTTCTCATCATCGCGAGGGCGCTTGTTCGAGGTTTCCTGAACATTGACCGGAAACGCTTTCCCGAAGGAGTCGTTCTCAATTTTGTAGGTTCCCTCCTCGATCAACGTTGTGAGACGTTTCTCAAGTCGGTCTCCAATTTGGTCAAATGTCAGGCCATCTTCTTCTTGCATCCGCTCGATAGTCGCTTTGAAGTTCTTGCAGAACAAATCGGGCAACTTCAGCAGGATCGCTCCGTTCTGTTGATCAGCTTCGGGCAGATCTGCATCCGGCGGGAAGACGGTGGGCGATTGGTTCATGATGTCGCGGATCTTTGAGAGGAACTCCTTGACGTCTGCAGGCTGGTCGCTGTTGTGGAACTTCGTCAGTCCCTCCGACAACGGCTTGACCTTCGTGCGCTGCTCCTGGCGATTGTTCGCGTTGAAGTTCCCTTGTTCACGAAGTAGAGCAACAACTTCACCAGCATCCATTTCGTCCACCGCGCCATCGTTATTCTGATTGTCGACGAACGACTTGGCCGCACCTTTCAGACTTCGCATGATTACGTCTTTCAGGTTGCGCCACTTCTGGCGGATCGCGTCTTCGCGACTGGTATTACCTTGCGGTGCACCATGTGGAACGGCCGGCACGTTGACTACATTCGTGTAGTTCTCAAGTAAGCCTAGGCGACTAGCTTCTTGACGTACGGCTCGTTGCCACTCGCGCCAGTCGGACGTCTGTCCCAACTTCTTGGGGATCTCCTTGGCCTCGCAGGGCGTTTTGATGGATTTGTTTATTGTACTACACTACTTCCAATTTTGTTTTACTTTTGCCGCTCAAGGGTTAGACCAGTGTTGGACCACAAGAGCACAGGCCTCCGCGCCTTGGTTCGTTTCTCAGTGGAAACACAAAGTCAGAATCTTGAATGCAAGCAAATCTTGATACTCCTGCCTGAGACTTGCGATCTCTGGCTGGTGTAGTCCCTGTTTGGTTCATTGGGTGAGATGAATCACACATCAGCAGCATAAGCATGTCAGAAGGGATCGGACTGAACATGCATCATATGACTAGGATCAGCACAGCCGTACCTAGTCTACGCCTTGATCATTATGATTATGCATTGACTGTGCATTGAATGTGCATTGGAAGTAGCATTCATGATCATTGACATTCATGTCTTGTGAGATCATCCCGATGACAGTCGAGCACGAGGCTTTGCGTGAGCCACTGAGAACAGAACAACACGACATCCGAGAGGCTTGAACCATACATGACCAACAGAAATGTGTATGAATATGTCCAATCAATCTTCTAGAGTTACAACTGCAAGCACGAACAAAATAATGATCTTCAACCTCCTCCTGTGAGAAAATTCAGTTTCAGAAGTTTGATCTTGATTTTCTAGGTTACCTTTCTTTTTCTACTGGTATTGTTCTGCTTGTCGAAAAAGAAAATTTGAGAAATCACATGTAGTGATCATCAGTCAAATCACCATAACCATGATCTTGTTCATGTTGTTCAACATCGTGATTCATAACACACCTACAGATGCCGGAGAAGTAGATGAAGATGACCCTGACCTTAATATTATCGACGACGACGACGACCCTGACGGTACCAGTGATGCTTTTAACTATCTCCCGCAGCCGGCTGCTGCTGCGGATGAGACCCAAGACCAGCCAGCTGACCCTAGCGAAGCTGCGGTCTCCGCAGGCGCAGAGGGCAACAACGAGGGCAGCGAACAGCTAGCTGCTGCAGCGGCTGCGACTGTGAAGCCGGATTCGGTGGCCCCGCCTCCTGCTCCAGAAGGGAACCAGGCACAGCCGTCACCTAGTGAGGACGGTGCAGCGGCGTCTGGAATCCGCGCCAAACCTGCAGCTACTAGCAACCCCCCTGAAGGCGCGACGGAGGCTTACGGTGAAGGAGGAGCACCAGCTACGGACGCCGCTGACCCGGTGGCTGACGCAACATCTGCAGTTGTTCCCGCTGTCGCGGCGCTTTCTGATGGCCCGTCTCCTCCACCTGCTGTCGCTACCAGTCTGTCACAGCCTCAGGCGGTCTCTACTGCTGAACAAGGCGGGTCTGCTGGCGACCGAGCAGATGTTGCCTCAGGCGTCACGACTTCAGGTGGTGCATCTTCATCTGGTGCTGTCGGACCTAGTGATACGCTTCCTGCCCCTGGTACCAGTGAGTCACAAGTTGTCTCTGCTGAAAGGTCTGCTGACGGCGTCCAGACACCTGCTGTCGCCCCAGCCGGCGCGACCGGTGGTGCACCTCCTGCTGCTGATGCCAACAGTGGTCGTGATAATGTTTTTCGTGCAGCTGCTCATGCTGCAACTGGCACCTCTCCTGAGGTCTCTGCTGACCGTACAGTCCCAGCGCAAGATGCGTCTGGCAGCAGCCAGGCACCAGTCGCCTCAACCGATCCGACAAACGCTGCTGCTGTGACCACCGATCCAAAGGGTCAGCCGAAGGCACAGCTAGAGCAACCTGGTGCCGCAACCTCTTCTCCAAAGAACCAACTTAAGGCTTCAGGATGATTCGAATTGCGTAAAATTGTAAAAAAATTTCTTTTCTCTTTTTGTTGTAACTGTATCATACTTTCTGGAACATCAAGGAACTGTATCTAGTATCATAATGTGTTTTCAGTTCCTGCTCTACTTAAGCTTGACGAGAGTCCCTCCTCTCAACCGTCCTAGGACAAGAACTGCACCACTTTTACTGATGAAGATCGAAGAAGATCAAGATTCTACTAGGAGATGAATACTCAATCATGTTAAGTACAAGATAGTCCGATCACTGAGGATGACGATGACCATGAAAATATGCTTAAGCACGACGATATATTGAGTAGAACATCTTCTTCAACATCTTCAATGACACATCATTTATGATCTAGACCTTCTAACGCAACATCCTCGACGACGGCAGACGAGAAGGAAGGGAAAAACAAATCGTGTCTCTGTCTACTCGAGGTGCAGCATGATGACGGCAAGGATGAAGGTTACGGCTTTCTGTTGTTGTTCAAAGTTTAAGTTGGCCTATGCATATCTAAATAGATATAACTCTCTGTCTATTCTGAGCATCAATATCTTGTTCATCTACGCCTTTTGATTCACCAATAAGAAGAGAGTGAGACGAAGGCACACAACTTGAACTTGGCAACCTCGTCGTGAGGAGTAAAGGCGACGCTCTAAGGAAGTTGTTCCTTCTTTATTATTAATGAATATCAATATGTTGTAAGTACATCTATGCGAGAAATCAGATGTAGAAACGCCAGTAGTACTTGTTGAAGTATGCTTCTTGAAAGCTTAAGAGCCTCTTCTAATGTGGAACAACGGAGGACCGTGAGCGCGAGGATGGGGGTCCCCCAGGAACGGTGTCCAGCACTGAGAGCGGCGCAGACGGGGCATGCATCTGTCCCGACACTGAAAACTGAGCATTTTTAATGCCTGTGATAATTCATTTTCAGAGAGGTCCTTCTTGTCCGTCCTTCGCAGGTTCCTGAGTTGGAGTAGAGGAATCCTGATAAGATAGGGATGGGCGACATAAAAACTCACTGCACCACCTCATGCTAGGCACATTCCTTCATTCATTCATATGAATTCAACTGTGCTGCGCAGCTCTAAGAAGATAGGAGGAGGGGAGTCTAGGTGTTTACAAGATCTGTTATAGCGCGGATCCTTGGAAATGGAAACAACTAAGTAGGGGGAAGAGGGGCCCAGGGTTGGAGTATTTGGTGATATTAAAAAGGGGAGGAGTAGAAGGGCTGGAAGATATGGAGATAGATAGGATAGGATAGGAATAGGATGGATCTAACTTAGAGTTAGACAGTTACACGTTGGAAGTTGTTCTACTTGATCTTGAGTCTAAGAAAAAAGAAAATAATTATGCTAAAAGGAAACACCGATAAGTCTGTGTCTGATCATGTTTGTCATTCTCAAGTACTTAGATGAAATTTATCAAATTGCTCATTCAACATCAACAAATATCACAAATCACAACGACGGTCACGATAAAGTTAAAAATGCTACTACTACGATAAAGCTTGAAATTAAATTTTGAATATCAACATTCACTATTCACAACTGTTAGACAATAACAATCGATGACATTCACACAAGAACTACATGCAAGTCGATGATGATCATAGAGTTGTAGATATTTGAATGCTGATCAAGTAAATCAGAACAAGAACAAGGAAGTGCAAGTAACTAGAAGTACTAAGAACGAAGTAGAATTATATCTATTTTATTTCACACCCACACGACCCACATCAGTCACCACGAATAGAGTTTCTCACGACGGTTATTAAACCACCACGGTAGTGGGACTTCTCAAAAATCTCAATGAAGAAACAAAGGTAGAAGATATTATTTTCTCTGGCCTCTCAGCACCAGCTCGATGACCACCGCGAAATTAAAACCCTCCCTGAAGAAACCTGTACAAAACCCAAGTCTATCTACCGAGCATCACCTATAATAGGAACACAACCCATTGTAAAAACTTCAGCTTCACCAAGAAAGAGTCTAAATGTCTCTGAACAAAGAATATCAAGAAGATCAACATCAGCAAGATAGCAACAAACCCAAGACTCTATTGAAGAACTAGAACAACATGCATGAAAATAAATTTTTGAAGGCACACAACCATTTCCACCTTGGATGTTGTAAATCGTTGCGGAAGAAGTAAAGTCGGTGAGGAAGAAGCTCTAAAAATTGATGCCTAGTGCTTCTATGATCTAATAGATACTCCATATCACCTCCGTCGGTCCATGCTTGTGATCATCATGCTAATCGGTTTATTCTTCACATTTTTCTGGTGCTCATCATCATCTTCGGTGTGATCTTCGGTCTGCAAATGAAGATCGGTCGCTACTTGTAGTCCTCGGTTGTAAATGAGGAAGACAAGTAGCTACAACTACCGACCCTGTTGAACTCCATCTACCGACCCTGTTGAACTCCACTGATTGTAGCGATTATTGGTGTACTACTTCTGCTCTAGCCGGGAGCACAGTCACGACAAATAATCTTCGACGTAGGACTTATTGCAATTTTCATTTTATCATCCAAGTCTGGCTTAATACCAGCCTTGAATGAGCTGCACCATTCTCCGCCTTCAAGGCCAGTTGTCTCAAAAAACAATACAACTAGACGACCAAGAACAAGAAAATCACAACATCATGGTCCTCGTCTCTTCAAGATTCCAAGACCGCCAAGGTCGCTGGGGCAGAAGCAGAACAACTGTCAGGACATCACGGGCAACTCGTCTACTGTTATGCGCCTCTACTTCCCAACACGATTTTTTTTTCGGTGCATTAGCACAACACGAAGCAGCAGCAGCAGGAGAAGGACGACAGAAAAATGCGGAATTTCTAGAAACAGTCGCAAGTCCTGCTAATGTACAACAACACCTCCAGGCTACTACGTCGACGTCCTCGAGCAGTTCCTCGAATGTTGCTCCACCTGGTTCTGGTGTAGTGCAGAAGCAGGCAGAAGCAGGACAAGTTGGTCTTGTTACGTCAACATCTGGTTTGAGTGGAGGAACATCTTCTCCTGGTGCTGCTCGTGGTCTTGGTCGTAGAGGAAAGGATGAACTCCCGCAAGCGCAGGCAAATCGCTTACCTCCTGTGGCTGGAACGAACGCTCAACAAGCTACAAACGCTCCCCAAGTCACGAACGCTCAACAAGACACCTCATCGTCATCCGGTGGTAGTTGCGCTGCTACTGGCAGTTGTGATTCATCCAAGCCTGCAGTCGCACCCGCTACATCCAAGCCTGTAGGTTCCTCTAGTACTGAGGACACTACTGTTGCAGCAAGTGGAACAACACCGTCAGCTGGAGCGGAAACATCTTCATCCAAGGCTGCAACTACACCAGCATCATCGGGCAATAACGCAGCAGGTAATAACAAGCAGGATTCCCCCGCTTCATCAACATCCACCAATGGTGCTAAGGATGCAAATGGTGCGGTGGAGGCGACAAGCAAAGGAGCCGATGGTGGGGAGAAAAACAAGGCCTCAACTGGTGGAGAAGGAGAAACGAAGAAAAAGAAGTTCACCTCCCCACCTTTGGACCCTGACTTTAAGGCACGAACATGTTCTTGTTGTATCATTTGGTTATTTTCTGGTTAAACGAAGTTCATTCACGACTGCATAATCACATTTTTTTTTCTACTTCTCGAAGGTCCACCTGCTAGTACTCGTCTTATTTTCCGTTGGCTTTGATTAGCTATCGATTAGAAGTTCCTCTTTAACGTTCATATTCTCTATCCCTTATTAAGAGTAGCTAGTAGTAGTACTTGGACTCGTAGTAGTGAGTACTCTTTGTTTTTCCGAAGTAGTAGTTGTTCACCTAAAAATTCTCATTCCTTATTAAGAGTAGTACTCTTTTCCGAACAAGAAGTTTTTCTAATTCTGACGTTGGACCACGATTACCGAGAGATGAAGACGTGTTGGATCTACCCGAACCGAATGAAAATGGCTTGATCACAATTTCCACCGCACGCGCAAAGACTGGAGGGCTAGAGCCCATTGTCCTCGAACCGGGTGAGGTTCCTCTGTGGAAAGCAAAATTGGTATTTTTTTCCAAAACTATGGAAAGCAAAATTTCGATTTGTATTTTTTAGAAGTGAACATTCATACTACATCATCGTAGCGGCCCATTAGGATCTTGAATAAGTATTTCTGAATAGTATAATGAGGAAGTGCATCGTGCTCGTGCCTCATTGCTAGGATGAACTACTTCAAAAATTTCAGGTCTTAGACGCCTTGGACCAACAGCGCAGCTGGTGGGAATCGTTTTACATGCTAGCAAGTGGGACTGGGGCTCGCACACTGAATGGACATGAACTGCAAATACGGGCCGGCCAAGGGATCAGTGTTCGCCAATTGCAAGCATTGTTATGTTGAGGACTAGAGTTTAGCAGTTGATGCACAAGTATCTCAGGAGTCGTGGTCTACGTCTACCTCTACTCTAGAATGAGAATGATTTAAATCGACTTCGTCTGAGGCTGCTGTCTTCGCCTGTGACTGAAAATATCTTTGTCTCACTTCTTCGTTCCTCACCCGCTGTTTCTACTAAGTGTAAGTAAGTGCTCGACGTGTAACTCTCATGCTCACCTACTTCTAACACACCGTATCGAGAAAGCTATGGTGAAACGAATGAATGTGCAGGACCTCGCTGTCCTGGGTCTTCTGTGCGTCATTTACTTCGTCACGTTGGCTTTCGGCTTTTCTATCGTCTACCGAATGAGCAAGAACAACTCAGCGGTGAAATACTACGCAGATCCCAGGTGTTGAGATATTTCATGACTAATAGTCAAATATTTTTCTCATGATCTGACCCTGAAAGGATGAATATGTGTCAGTGTCATCATGATTCTAAATAATATACAGATGCGAGTATGATGAAGCTGGCTACATGCATCTCTTTGAAATCATACTGTTTCTGATAGCCTTCCTACCACCTACTTCCCCACCACGATAACACCTCTGAAGATTACCCACGCCGTCTGCGTACCCACTGCTACGGTACCCACCATCAAGTGAAATTCCCTTCACCAGGTCCCATCCTCTCGTAAGCGATGCTTCTAACGTTGATGGTATGCTCAGCGATTTTGATATTGCACCGACAAAAGCACAGTTGCTCGTTGTCGGGTGGCAAAAGACGCCACATGTGCATCGTGTGTTTTGGAGAGGCGGACGTTGGCAGGTATTTCTACGGTTGTGACTCTATACGTTTCAGTCGTTGAAGATGCCAGTAGTTCTTAATACTAGATCACACTTTCTATCTCTAAAATCATGAAAACGCCACTGGCACCGGGAGGGCCGGGGAGCTAAGTAGTTTCAATTTATCGAATTAGTAGATGAAAATCCGGGTTCATCCATCATTTCCTAAAAACCTCCATGATCAGCCTGCATTTCAATTTGGCTTGGATATTTCTACCTTTGTGGAGAAAAGCGCGGACATTTCGGAGTTTGACTTTCGGCAGATTTCGAAATTTCTACACGTAAAAAGCAACGACTTGTCACAGCTAGTAATAGCAAAGGAAACAAAATTTATGTCGTTGGATTTAGGGTTTGTTCTTGTTGTTTCTACATGTCTCTAAGGGGGCAATAAGAGCAACAGTGGTCGTAAATACTAGTGTCGTGGTTGAATGTCATGCTCATTGTGTTCTACTTCTTGCTTATGTCAACACGGTGTCAGAAGATGATCCTTGCAAAAATTATACTGAACGACCTACAAAAGTCTATTCCTCACTCTCAGGTATCTATAATATACCTAGTACTCATCCGAGGTCACTCACAAAACACAGCTCTGTTCACCTATTCTGCTCTATTCACCCCTGCCTATCCGACGCTCACACACCACTGCTCTGCTCTTTTTTCCCAGGAGCAGGGGATACAACTACAACAAGTTGACTAATCGATCCAGACAAATACCTGCAACACGCAGTACATAATAACGGACAAGAACTTGTTCAAATCATCACCTCGTTCATACCCCGGGCCGGCCTCGAGGAGTTGGTTGCGAAGATCAAGAAGCGAATCAAGGGCTACGGTGGTTTCGAGCACGTCCTTGTGGAGGTGAAGCTGCAAGCCGACGATCGCGTGACGATATTCAAGAACCGACGATGGGCAAACTTCATGCATAACCGGACCACGAAGACGCTCTTCATTCTCTCGGTATTTGGGATTCCGTTCTAGTATGGCGTCTGCTACTGGTCAGTTTTCATTTCAGTGAGTGCTGCTTCCGCTAGTTCGAAACCCTGTATTTGACTTGAAGAATTTATTTACCTCGAAATTACGTAACCGAGAGAGAGAGAGACCACTCGCCGCGGCCTTGTAATCCTAACGTAGTGCTAGTGTCCTGTTCTACTAAGTGGATCTGATTTGATCAAACTAACTTGCGTGTAAGTACGTGTAGTTGTAGTCTAGTAGAAGATGGAAAGACAAAGATGAAGGTAGAAATGTTGATGCAGCCAGTCTTATTTTTCAAAAACTAAGGACAATCACATAATATTCATTCGTAACTTTCTAATTCCCCTACGCCTACATGTGGTTGCGTTGTCGCCAGACCACGGTGCGTAGTTACTATCACGTGAACAACAGCGCCGATGCTTTCTGGGAGCTCATTGAGAGCAAACTGGTTCCCGGCACTCCAGATTCCTTTCTATCGCAATTTATGGGGCGTTCTACTTGGTGTAAGTTGATGACCTGTCTGCATCAGTAGAGTACTAGTACTCACTGTAAAATTGATGAAGTGGTTAGGAGCTGCTGTCCAATCAGAAAAAAGTGGGAATGGTATGCAGCAGATATTGTGCAGGCGATAGGTCAGCTTAGGTTAACATGATGTGGAAAGCACAGATATGCAGTCGATACATACTTAGGTCTTCACAGATTAACATGATGTGGAAACCGCTAAGCAAGCTGCGTCTCCAGCCCCAACGGCAAGCGGGAGCCAGAGTAGAACGACGACCAGCACAACGACGCGCAGCTCATCGCTAAACAGTGTAACAGGCAATGGAGGCGGAGGCTATGGAAGTACTGCGCCGACTGGTGTAGTTTGACGTACTTCTACTACTTCGTGGAAGAACAATGAAGGTAGTTCTGTTATTTTCAATGACAGTTAAAGTAGTAGTACGTAAAGGAGATGATAGATGAAAATGAAATAGTACGTACTAAATGAGATTTTTTTGAATAGGATTGACATTGATAGAAGATGATCATGATCATTTACAGCGGACCAAAACCAAAAGCAAAATAGAGGGGGAGGAGGGCGTGTAAGTGTAACAGGGAGTCGGGTGAAAATATCTTCGCCGCAGGAGCTTAGTTGTAAGAGTAAGAGTATAAGTGCGTAATACAAGAACTTCTGAGAATGAGGAAAGGTTACGCTGCAACTAGTAAAATCCAAGGAGTGAGATCCACTTCCATTTTGCAACAAAAAAGTCACAGTTTGAGCATGTTGAAGAAATTAAAGTACTAAAAGTTGAGACAGAAGTAGAGTAGAAGTAGTAGATGAACATAGTCAACATCAAGGCTGCATTGCAGTTCCATCAACTCGCTACTCTGATTCACGACCCAAAGAGATGTCAAAAGAAGTGGAAGTCTGTCATCATTTACAATAAATGCAACATCCAAGATGGTAGCGGAGTGAGCCACTGCTACATGTTGATCTAGTTTTTCTTCTCGTCGTACTACTGCATAACACTAACAAGAACATGCATAGTATTTCTTGGGAATGTACAGAACAATGAATCGGGAACGGGGACAAACACTAAAATATTCTTCACCAATCTATTACTCATCCAGGGCTTGCTGTGCTATTCTTGCTAAGTTGTGCTAACAGCGAAAATGACTTTGTTGAAGCTGATGAACTACGTATTTCTAATTCTATTTGAAATCCATATGACAACTACCGACCAGGACCACTTATTGTTCTGAAACCAGACTAAGACGCTGCATATGTTGTTGAGATGGAGCATTATTAAGATTCCAAGTTGACAAAAAACATTGATCCATTCGATTTAAAAATGAAGTGTATGGGAGCTATGCAATTAATATCATGATCATCAGCAGACCAAACTGATTATATCTTCATCACACAACGAACTGAAAAGGGGGTCCTCAGGAAAAATGGAAAGGTCCTAGGGTCGGAATGTATCCGATCGTGATGAAAGAGATCAGTTCATATCGACATTTTTTTCGATCTGGTTCGCGTTCATAAGTGAAGATCTCTAGTTCTCGAGGTCCATCCTCTCTGCCGAAGGTGGCGCATGATGAAGAAGATCATGAGCATGATCCCGTACAACTATTAGCTCTTCGGCGAGTTCGAGTTCATCTACTCACGTGATTTGTTACCTTCACAGGCTTCGCAGGTTGCGTTTGACCACATCGATGGCACGACCTTGTCGCGCTTGATCCATCATCTACTGCTTCTAACAACTACTGCGTCGTGTTGTAGACTTCCTCATTCCCATACTTGTTGTTTCCATCGTCCCAAAAATGACGTCTTACTCGAGCGCAGAGCAGGAGTTTTTGAGGGGCGGCCTGTCTCAGAACTTCCGTCTGGCGACTGAGTCAGACTCCAGCATCTACGTCCAGAAAGGCTTCTTAAGCCAGGCGCAAGGGTCAGCTTTTGTGGCGCACCATCGAACGGGAGGCACCAGAGCCATAGTTGGTGTTCATGCGGAGGCTGTGAAAGTTGTAGATGTTGAGAATCAACATGTAGTCAACAACAACAAATTATCTTCTTCGTCAGTGGGTGGAGCAGCAGCTTCTTCGGGATCTAGTGGTGCAAGACCGGATCTCTTGCTCCTAGAAGAGCCGAACTTCTTAGAGGTTGTGTTTCTGCCTGGCGCAGCGATTGACAGGAAAACCGGAAAGGGGTCGTGCGCTCTCGATGCAGAACAATGTGCACGACTGTTGCAACGATATGCGACTGTTGGCGGAAAAAGGGGTGCAGCCACTAGTACTTTCTCATCCACCAGAACTACAAATAGTCGTGCCATCTTCGCTACCCGCCCAAGAACGTCAACGTCAACAACGAAAACTTCGGATTTTTCATCCAGTTCATCCAGCTGCTCCACATCGTCCAGTATTGCGCTTTCATCGTGTCTCTCGACTCGTGCCGCAACGTGCTTGCGTGACGTGCTGTTGCGAGCTGGATTCCGGTTGAAAGTGAGCATTATTGCCGAAGTGCAGCAAGCGGGAAGCTGTGTTTTGGACGTGCTTTCAGCTGGTATCCTAGCAGCGCTCGAGGACTTTAGGTTGCCGCTGCTAGGTATCCAGCATGAGGGTGGTCGCAGTCGCGTTGTGGTCGCACACGAACAAGAAAAGGCGATGAATACACCGATGAGGGTGGACGAAATGGAAAAAGAACATCGTGAAGACCACAATCATGTTGGAGCTGTTGGTGCTGTTGCTACAACCGACGTCATCATGAAGGAAAATGATCATGATCATGACCTGCACGACCTCGAGGAACGAAATCGTATGATCAGCTTCCTACCCCAACAGTTGCATAAAGCCGTCACGCGTGCCCGCACCGTCTGTATTTTCAACAATCTTCACGATCAGGAGCAGCAGCAAACAACAACCTCCAGAACAAGTACTAGAGGCATCGGCGTTCTCACTGCCCCTTGTATAGAAGAAGAGGCAGGTGGGTGCTGTGCCTTGTTCATCGACTTCGCGAATCGCGAGACTGGGAGGTCAATCGGTGTGCATGGTCCAGTCTTGCCCAGCACCATGTCTCGCATCAGTCCAGAGTCTCTGCTAGCTGCACATGCCCTATTGGCGGCACCTGGTCCGGAGAAACTACAAGGCGAAAAGGAAAAGCTTGGTGAAGCTAAAAGTACAAATAGTTTGCCATCTACGACAAGGAAAATTGCATCTTCGGTTGGTGGGTCTTGATGATGAAGGAGATATTTCCATTTGACTGACCAGCACATCCATTTCCATGATGAAAACGAAGATTAAAAGTTACCAAGTACTTTTTACCTATCGCTATCATGGCTGACCCCAGCACGCACACGACTCAGAAGGATTGATAACGACTGAAAATCAATGCCATCTCCTCCTCACAAATGAACAAGAGAAAATGCAATTGCAATCCAGCACGTTTTATCTTTACCCTTTATGCTGATGGAAATAACAAAGCATTCCTTGTTGAATGCTGAAAGATAACAGTAACAAGACACGCGAAAGATGAAGAGCACGATGTTCTGCCATATCCTGAAGACTGATTAAGCGTAAGCGAGAAAACGAATTCTAATCTGTGTAATGAGGAGCTTCTAGTTCTCCTTCAGCTCACGAGCGCACTTCTTGACGTCGTCGAGAAGAACAAAATACATATTTGAAATACAACTTTCAGTTTTAATTTTCAAGCCAGACTGACAACACACTCAATATACTGTTAGAGACGCGCAGATGATGACGGTTGAGGCGCCAAAGGAGGCATGGGATTCGGATCGAGAGTTGTCTACTTTTTGAATGTCTTGTAGCTACAGTACCATTTTTCTTACTTGAACAGGCCCGTTGGGATGTAGAGAAGCGCAGTTGTGTTTGAGCCGGCAACGGATACTAGGAAGTGAACGCTTAGCTAACGCTTAGCTAACGCTTAGCTACTAATGAAGGAGAGCATCCCTTGTTGAAGCTGATGTCGTTGATGAAAATGGGTCACATTGGATATCTTGATACTACTAGGTAGGTGAAGACAGACTTAAATTTGTGCTCTACTGCAGCACAGACGTCTTCATAATTGATCTGCACAAGTATCTGGAGATTACAACCGGGAACAAAAGATTGTCCTTGTGTCACTTCTTCTGCTTCCTCGAAAAGGAACTACATTAAGATGAGTCTCTTCAGTGGCTTGAATGTGGCGAAGAAGTCTGCGCCATCTTCTGGCAGTGCTACGACGCCAGCGACTTCAACAGCACCAGCACCCGCAGCACCAGCACCATCTGGTCCTCGGCCCGGAGCAAGCGGAAGCTCTGCATTTTCGTTTCTCGCCTCTGCGGGTGGTTCGTCTGCACCTGATGTGAACGCACCTCCTGTCGTTCCTGTAGCAGCTGTGCAAGTAGAAAAACCAGAGTCCTTCGGCGCAACGTCGACCACCAGCAGCAGCCTTTTTTCGACACCTTCTCCAGGGCATTTAGTTGGACATCATCTTGGAATGCAGCCAACTTCTCCTGCCGCTGCGAGTACGGGTTCGTCACATATTTTCGTTCCTCCAGAACGAGAAGCTGTTGAGATCAATCCAGCAATGCTTGCGGCTGGAGGGGAGCGTAAGAAGACAAGGAGAGCGAATGCGCCAGGGTTTATGGCACGACAACAACATGGACGAGGCGCAGGTGGTGGAGGCTCAGGGACGACGCCTAGTGGAGAGGACTTTCAGAGTGACTCAGGTGGAGGAGGCGTCGGAGTAGGAGGAGACATAAATCTTCCGGTGCCACCTCCGCCTCCGCCTGTAGTGCCTCAATACACCGGTGGTAGGTCCTCCCTCAGTCATGACTCGCCATCAGGGGACGTCGTTAGGGGAGGCGCGCTGGAACATCTGGACCATGTTGTACCTTCTTCTCAGACCTGCTCACAAATGCCTTCTACTAGTACAACAAGCAGCACATCTGGCCGAGGTGGAGGAACTACCCCAAAAGGTGGAACTCGTACTCCTTCTAAAGGAGCAAATACTTCAACTTGTTCACCAGCACCTCCTGCTCGAGCTAACAACTCTAGTGGCGAGCAAGATGGTACATCACAGCAGAGTGGCGGCGTCGTATCTTCGATGTTCTCTTTTCTGAGAGGAGCTGTAACAGGAGGTGGCGCGGCCACGACTTCTGCCGGGACCACTGCGCCAGCATCTCAGGTAACAACCCCCACTGCGACGAAAGCTTCGCCAATCGGCGGAGATGGTGGAGGCTCGAGACCACCGCCACCACCACCGCCTGTGCTTGGTGGAACACCCCTTGGTGCACCTGTGGCCCCAAGTAGTGCTGGAAGGATGATGAATACTAGCATGATGTTGAATACCACCTCTGGCAATGCCAATGTAGCATCAACAACGACTTCGTGTTCTGCGCCATCAACTAGCGCATTTAGCTTCCTTGGAGCTGGCGTAGGATTGAAACAAGCCCCTGCAGGCCCGTCGTCAGCTTCAGCGTCTGCATTTTCGAACGTTCAGTCTTCAGCATCAAGAGGCGCTGCAAGTACCACGCCAGTAGCTCCCCCAGCCTCTTTAGAAGACGAGATCCACAACGTCTTCAACTGTGCTGGTTTACAGCATGTCCTCCACAAGGTTCGAGTGCAGCATGAAAAAGGCTACAGCGCCAACCTCGAAAAAATCCAGGCACAACAAAAAGCCTTGGCGACGGCTCGTGAGCGCGTAGCGGTGCTTGAGAAGGAACTTGCGGCAGTAGAGGACGAACAGTTGGCTCTTTGTGAGGCTGAGAAATTTGCGGAAGCAGAGGCAAAAACGGAGCAAATAGAAGCATTAAAGAAGGAATTACTAGAAGTGAGCAACCTAGGAAACAATCGCAGCGAAGCGTTTCTGGCGGAGAGAGAGTAATACTAGCAATAGAAATAGGATACTCTCCATGATATATGTTTCTGTTAGCTTTTGAATAGATTTTTTGAAGAACATTCATGTCAAGAATTACTTTTCTGTTCCGTTCTTCTATCTCGAGGAATAAATATAAGCTCTTGTTCAGTGACCACCAACTTATCCCAATATTGTCACCTGGCTCACAGGCGTCTTTTTTCGGCTCGAGACGCTCTTGGCCGCGAATTTGAGCGTCTTCTTTCGGCTATCTTGAAGAAGCTGCGACACTTGAAGTCGGATTCGGAGGAGTACTTTGAACAGCAAAGACTGACTCTCGAAAGCAAGATTTCCTCGGAGGCGGTACGTCTCGCTGCGGAACGCAAGCGAGTGCAGATGAACCGCGACTACGTCCATCGGGAGCTAGCCCATTTGCGTGAAGAAAAAGCCGAGATCAATACGGCAATCGAACTGCAGACAGGCGCTTACGACACTGAACTAGAGGCGGCCGAAACCGAAAATGCCGCTTTGTCGTCCGAAATTCAGGAATTGAAAACGAAGTTAGCAACATTGGTAGAGCAACAGAAGACATGTGAGGCGAAAATAACGGATAACAGAATGCGAATCAACGCAGTGCGAGGGAAATTCGGTCGACAATTTGCACGAATGGAGCAGACGGAGAAAAGGTACGTCGACCGTTATAGATTTACTAATAGAGGGAAAGTGATCATCTGTATCCAATGCTTCAATAAACTCCAACATTGACCCACAACCTGACACCAGACTCGCGGATAGTCGTGTAGAGACTCAGACTGACGTGGAAAGTCTGAAGAGGGCTGTCGAGGATTTGAAGGCGGATCGACGCGCATTAAGGACTGTGGGGGAACGCAAGCAGTTTGAAGTTGATAACCTCGACTCCGAAGAAAGCAAATTGGAACTGGCCATGCTCGAAGTTAAATGCTACTTGACAGAGATGGATTTTCGCAGAGGACACAAAAAAGATGAAGAGGATGAACGTGGTACTATTTTTTTTTTGTGCAACAGAAGTGAGTCAGTTGTTCTTGTCCTACCTCCTTACTCAGTGTTGTGAGACGTGTTTCATCTCTTGTCTTTCACCTGAGAACAGCTGTCACCGCACCGCAATTAAGAAATACTCACTGGCACAACTCCAAGACCAAATAATCACAGGTCTCCGTCTCGAAGCTGCGACGCACGAGGCGCACACCTTGTTCCAAAAGGCGAGTGCAGAAGCTGACGCCTGTCGCTATCGCGTTCGCAACTTAGCGGAGCAAGTAAAATCCGCCGAAGCAGAGTTGCAAAACGGAGACTCGTCTATTTCAGAGGTAGGAGGTGCCACAGCCTCAACGATTCTAGCGGAAAAACTAGAGGCCGAAAAAAAACTCGCGATCGCGGCAAGGAACTTCAAGGAAGCGGGTCGTCTGACAGCGGAAATAAAGGCCTTGGAGAAGAAGCGGGAGGAAGAAGCAGTGCGACTGGAAAAATTAAGAGAAGGCTACGCTGAAGCGCAGAGGGAACTGGTGCGAGAACGAGAACTGCTCACTGGCGTAGAGGAAGCGGCTCGTTTGCGGGAAGCCAATGCCGATGTGTGCGAGTACCTGTCCTGTGAACGGAAACTGGAGGAGGGCGAGCAGTTGCAAAAACTTTTTGTAGCTTCAGAAAGAACTTCTTGTTCATCTCAAGGCAAAGTAGAAGAGGAAGTAGACCTATCTGGCGAAGACGCAGGAGCTGCAGAAAAGGACGCCAAAGCAAGTGAAGAGAAGGCTTCGACGTTTGATGTAGAACACCTATTCTTGATGAAGGGTTGCGCAGGTCACGATCTAGCCATTATGCGGAATCACGTGGAATATTTGGGTAAGAAAATTGTTGCTGCTTTGGCCGCCGCAAGTGGAGACGTAGGCTCTTTGCGAAAAGTACTGCTTGGTCAGGAGGAAGAGCAGACCGGAGAAGACGCTAGTAAAACGAAGGATCATAAGGTGGACGAAGAGGTCGAAAAACTCTTTGCAGCCTTTCTTGAGAAGCCAGGCGATCTTGCAGCCGTGCTTGCTGTGAAGCGGCAGTGTCTCGGACTATCTGTTCCTCTAGAAGCTGGTGACTCGCCTGAGAGCACACATCAAGAGGGTCAAGAAGATCAAGAGGGTCAAGAAGATCAAGAGGGTCACGAACAAGAACAATCGCTTTCTTTGGTCCAGATTAAGGGACAAGGTGGTATTGGTAAAGATGTTGAAGGTGGTAAAACTACGCTCGCGCTACGTACCAGCATATCGCAAGCAAAGGAACGAGTAGTGCGTGCTACGACGCGGGTAATAAATCTAGGGGAACTTGGAGCTAGAGGAGTGCCTTCTGGAGTAGAGGAGGACGACGACGCTGAGTTCGAGCATCTTCTGGTGTCTTTGGATGAGACACCAGAAGATGAAGACGGAACCTCCGGTATTAAGAAGACCTCTTCATCTACTACGACTGAGGCTGAGCAAGCAGTTGTTGATCACCAGGGAGACGAAGATGATCAACAAGGAGCCACAAGAACACCTGGCAGCTTAGCAAATAAGAGGGACAAAAGCAGAGACGGGTCAGAGCAAATAGACGCAGCTGGTAAAGCTAGTGCTAGTACTGCAGCTTCGTCGTCCTCTGCAACACCACCTGGGCCAGTCAAGCATTCGAGTACGGAGGAAAATCTAGACCTTGATGAACCTCCGGAGAAAGGAGCTGCTGTTGAGCCAGCTGCAGATACAAATAGCAGCGCAGCAGATGCTGATGGAAAGCAAAATCCACCCTCTTCTGATACAAACAGCAGCGCAGCAGATGCGGATGGAAAGCAAAATCCACCCTCTTCTAGTGCTACCTCTGAGTCTCCCGCGGAACTAGATCACGAGGAAACAGCTCGCGTAGCTGAATTAGAATTGACGATTGAAGATGCGAAGGGAGCCATTCTCCCGGATCTCGAGGATAGGATACAGAAATGCATAGGAAATGACCAATTCGAGGAAGCTGACGCGCTTGAAGAGGAGAGAGTCCAGGTTGTGGCTGATCTAGCGGCGAACGAGCGGGAGCTTCACACCTTGATGAACAAGAAAGTTGGAGGAAATGAAAGTCCAGGTGCTGTCGAGGCAAGAGAACTGACGAACAAGAAAGTTGGCGAAGGAAACGAGAGTCCAACAGCGGAGCCCAGAGAAGGTGCGCACGCTGCTGCCTACTCTTTGACATCTCCCTCTTCATCAGGCACTTTCGATCGTGATACTAGCAGGTGTTTGCTGTCTCCTACACTACTCTCACCAGGAGATCATGGCTCATTAGCACCAGAGGAACGAGACGGAGATAATCTTCTGAATCCTAATATAACCGGTGAATCTACTACTACTACTTCTGCGGCGCTGGTTCTTCCCTCATCGACCACAGAACCCGAAACTGCAAGTTCATCGTTAGTATCGTTGGACCAAATCATCTTGCCCCCTTTTGAAGGAGAATCGTTTGAAGACCCATCAGCACCCTACGCCGCGGCCGAGTCAATACGATTCTTAACTGAAGAAGATCTTGTGGGCGAACACGAACAAGCTTCGACAGTGTCCTCGCATGAGTTGTCGTCACATGATTCCTCCATATCTCCCGCCAGGAACGCTCTAGGTCTACTAGAGCCAACAAGTTGTAATAGCCAGGTTCTTTACTGTGCCAAAGATACTAGGATCTTCGACTTTGGGATGCCTGATGACAGCCCGACTTTCTCTGACACATAAAGTCTACATTGGGATTGTCATCTTTGATGTTTATTCATTGTACTACTAAAACTAGTCAACTGGTCGTGGTTGTGTATCTCGAAAGTTTTCCTTCAACATCCGAAAATAGATAATCATATTCTTCATCAAATTCCTCTTGTTCCTCAAATTCAAACATTTTTTTGCGCGGTGACCCCGTATTTTCGAATCAATGTGTTGAGTCTTGATTTGTGTTGCTGCAGGAAGACGTTGAGACAGTAACTTTCTTTCGACATTTTCTGGCAACTAGCAGATATTCAACACAGCAGAAACTAAGTCTAAGATGCAAGAACGCAGCTAATTGCTGTATTAAGTATCTCTTTGTGTTGGACTTCCTTCGTTCCTTGGACTTCGGAAACATGTTGGAATTGCTTTTCTTGTATCTGTGATCGGTTTGATCGGTAGTTCGACCAAGGTCGGGACTCAATCGTCGTCCTTGTCGTACTTCACTTCGGTCGATTAATCGGCATCTTCTCTTATTTCTGTACCCAGTCGTACTCGCATCGGTGGTGGATGAAGATCACCTTAATTCTGCACCATTCTTGTCCTTAACATCGCCACCACGCAACCATCCTCACGACTCCTCCCTTAGCAAGCAACCCCATTGTCCGAAAGTCAAATTTACTCCCTTGCCGAAGTCAGCAGCAACTCTATTTCGAACTCTTCGGTTATAATTGTTGTGCTTGTGCGCCCTGAAATCACATCGATGATCATGTAGGAAAAAGTTGTATCTGGTGACACGACCGCATTCGGCCTTCAAGTAGAAGTACTACAACAAGCACAGAGAAGAACAAAAAACAACTTGCTACAGTCCTTTACTTCTTCTAGACGCAAGCAGAGCAAAAAAGATGCCGGTCGCTGTCAGCAAAAGCGAGAAAATGCAGAAGGAGAGGCTTCTTGTCTGGAAAGGCAAGAAGCACTGCACATCCGGAGGACTAACGAAGAGCGACCTAATGAAGAACAAGGATGGCAAGATCGTATCCGTCCGCGCCTCGGAAGCTGCAACAGAGAGAAACTTAAGGCGACGCGATGGATACTACCACGCTCCTGCTCCGGTGTACCACTACAGTCCCTTCATCTACAACCCACCGGTGTGGAGCTCGACGTACTCCAACCCTTGGAAGTCATACATCAAGAACCCACCGGCAGTGAAGAAAAACAGCATCATGGGACAAAAGTCAACGTATATCATAATTTAGCCTCTTTTCATCTACTATGTAAAGTCAAAAACAAGAACTCAACATTGTTGTCTACTTCTCGTTGTTTCATCGGTTAGAGTCTAGTCATAGTCTGATAAAGATGATTAATTACTTACAATTTTTTGATTTATCTAAAAGTAAAACACATTCAAATTCTTATTCTTATTCTTTCGCCGATGCGGTGACCATCTACTTCTCTCCATCAGGAGTGCAAGTTCAAGTGGAAGTGGATCTCCTCAGGAAAAGCAAGAAAACAGTGCCGAGAAATCCTCATCTCCGCCTGTGCAGACGCCGGCAGCAAAATATTAAATGAGGAAAAACCACGCACCTGGTGTGCTGCTCGTCGTAAATTTGAGAAAAAAATAATTCTCTTTACATTCATAACTCTTGTGACAAGAAAAAGACGGTAGGGAGTCGCATGAAGTTTTTCGATCAATATTTTTGCTACAGCAAGAGAGACCTGATCATACTTTCTAAAAACTATTCGATACAGGACATAAGTACAAATAGATAAATAGAATCCATCGTCGCAAAAAGAACCCTCGCATTCAGAATGACAAATCTTCATGGATAGTACATACGGATTGATAGGCAAATCGTCGTGCAGCTTTCCTGAATTACTAGCTTGACGTAGAAGCAATTCGAAATTCACATTGTCATCCACTTCCAAATTTGATCTTTTCTTACGATCTCCTGGTAGAATAAGAATTCACAATTGTAGTACAATTACTATTACAAGTACAACACCCAAGTCCCCACTACTCGCTCTTTGAATTAGCGAACATTTCTATGATAGCCTATTACATGCACATGCTGCATATAAACCCTTCCCATACAACCAAATGGTCAACATAAACATCTGAACATCGCATTAGCTCCTCAGCATGATTCGCGAACAAAATCCTCTACCCGGGTGATGGAGAGAACACAAGCCCTCGTCCCCGTATGTAGTTACTTACCAGTACTATGTTGTTGATGTTCTTCAGTTTGAGGATATCGGTCGCCGTGAGAATGATCTTTGCACGAGTTGTCATGTTCGATTTCCACTTGAATAATCTCGGTTCTGTCGCTCTGGATCATTCAAGAGAACAAGTAGCTGGTTCGCCTTTGCGCGCGAACGAGGAAACTCGGTAGAGCTGAGGCATCGGTTCCTAGCTGTCATCTTCTCCCCCCACTCGGACGTAGTACTTCATACAACCATAAAACACGTTATCAACACACTTAATTGGATCATATGAACTCTATTTCCAGATGCTAATCACTTGATGTCATAGGTAAAAACTGTGGAGATAAAAAAGCAAGGAAGATCAACTACAGAAATATAACCAAAATGTCAAATAACTCTGCATCATCAAGGTCTTTAATGGAATCTGACTAATAAATTGCAAGAATGGGGGTCTTTACGTTTTTGCAGCGTCACCTTGACGCAATGGCATCGACGACGTCTCTCTCCGACTCATTTACGGTCTACGGAGCATCTGTTTCTGCAGGGCGGGCAAATACAGGCGTGGCAATCAGCAGTGGTTGGCTGGATCCTCGTCAGATATCGACGCCTGCTGACGTATCGCATCCTATTTTCTTTCAGATTCCAAACGCAAGCAAAAGCAATAGCAGGATGAGACGCACAATAGCAACACCTTCTACGTGCTTCACCGCTGACATCACTCCATCAACAGCACAACCGCTCCGTCGCTACCACTTCTTCATCGACACGTCTTCCTGCGCCACTTGTGGCACGTCAGGCGCTGTGTACATGCGCATTGGTAGTGGGACCAAGCAAACAGGGTATAAGCTGTTGAAAAAGGGCTTTTCTCCCGGATCACGAACGGAGATGGACATTTACGCAGAAGACGTGGGAGGCAAAGTCGAATATCTGACTCTGGCGAGTCACACACCGGATAACTGGATGCCACGAAGGGTGTTTCTAGAGAACAACGAAATTCCAGGATCTTTGATAGAGTTTCCGGCAGCACAAAGACTCGGAGAGCCGAACAATCCGGAATTGACAATTTACCCAGAGATGGAAGAAGCGCCCTCGGAATCGTAGATGCACATCAGCTGTGCTTCTGTCGTATTCATAATGATGACGAGGTTCTGACCTTTCTACTTGTGATGTAAGTAAGTAAAGGTTTTTCTCTAGCCTACGGCTACGATGTAGGATTCTCCGAATCCTTGTGTAGTTTCTAGAATTTACGGGAATGCGGATTCTCGCAAGCTTTGATCAAGTTTCTCGTACATCCTGTTCAGAGCGGCGTCCCGACCTGGTCGCAATTATTTATCGGTAGCAGCTTTTCAAAGTCTGTTAGTGAAATGTTACAAATTAATATGCAGCTCCATATCGGTTAGGCAAGGCGGGAGCAGGTAGAGCCGAAGTACACTAGAAGAGAAGTTGCCTGTCTCACGACTTTGATGAACCGACGTACGATAGTGGTGAATCCATAATCGGTTGCTTGCTAGTAATTTTCCTGTCTCCTACTTTCATCCCCACTCCACCTTATTCGACGAACAGGTGACTTTTTCATGTCGCGAATAATAGATTTTCGGATTCCCACCCAACATAACGTTTTTACCTTGATGATAGATGCGAGATCATATGCATATGATCTTGATGATGAGAAGGTCGTAAACCTGGACGGCGCACTGGTCGTGGTTACAACGACAACGATAGCGATTCAAGATGAGATCTCGAACCGAGGAAGTCCTGCTGAAGGCTGAGTGCGACAGATTGCGCGCTCAGTTAGCGTACATCCACGACGACTTCCGGCACCGACAAAAACAATATCGAAGCGAGCTCCAAACCTTTGCGGCAGGTGAAAGTTTGAAGGGCAGCAAGGAAAGTACGCGAACATTCACTTCGTGTAGGTCGCATGATGATCTTCATCGAAGTGTTGAAGATGAAGAAAGAGACGAAGACGAAAATTTGTTCTACTTCTCATCTGGAGGTGGCTGTCCATCGAGTCCATCGCGGTCGCGTCAACGGGACAAGCTAGCTTCTTGTCTCAATGAGCCTTCACCGACCACACCAGTTGATCAGGAAGCTCCTGGTCGTGCAATGAATCGCAGTCTAATGTGGTACTACAATGAAGATGAAAACGATGAACCAGCAGAGCCAGAGGTTTCTCCACCACGCACGAGTGAATCTTCATCTTCTAAGAATAGAAGAAGCAGTAGATCGCGTCGTACTCGCCGGACATCAACGCAGATGGCGGAAGACTACCGACGGAAGTTTCTTAGTCAGGTACTTGGAGATACAACTGTCGTTGGAAGAGGTGAGGCGAACTTTGGAAATTATAATAACAACGAAGAAAGTAGCAGTGTAAACAAGAACAACGACGTACTAGGCGGCCAAGATTACACCAGCCGTAACGAGAAGTTCTTTGATAAGAAAAGCCGTGTCGTGGACATCGTAGATGAAGATGGTGGACTTTCCTCGAGTAGTCCGACTTGTAGCAGTCCAGATCCTGAGGATTTTGTCCACCCTTTTAGAACGCCAGCGCGCCGCTTCACTATTGCAGAAGAGGATGAGCACGTGGCGGCAGTGGTAACAGATCCTGGGTTTATTAAGGCTTCGGCTAGCATCCTGAATACCATCTTCGGAAGCATCCTGAATGCATAGGCTTTATTTTCAAGGGGAAAAGGCGCGGCCTAGGATGCATCTCGTATTTCGAGAAGATGGATTTGGGTGTTGAGCTCTGTAAGTTTAGCGAATTTGTCAGGAAAAGCCGAGCTTCTCGAATGCTGCAGCACGGAAAGAGGGCACAAGATGATCGATCTCTGTTTCATAAGTCAGAGGAGCATGAGACATTTGCTCCTCCGAACAAGTACGCGGCTGCTTTTTCAGCAGGTGGTGTGGTATGGAGGGACAAGATGCAAGGAGCAGGAGCATCATCTTCATATACGACTAGTAAAACTAGAAATACTACAAGGGGATCATTTGGTTTCGTTCCTGGTGGTCGTGCAGCAGGTGCAGGTCACCAGACTGGACAAGAAAAAGCTTCATCACCCTCATCCTCCACAGCAAAAACGCCACGTCGTAATACATTTGATTTCGGCACGTGGGAAAGGCAATTGAGGAAGACACTTGATGCGCCAGAAGAGAAACAGAACACGGGAGAAGACGAGGTAGAAGTTGAGGATCTAAAGTTCAGTTCTCCCCTGACTGAATCGCGACATGCACTCGAAGTAGACCAAGGATCATTTTTGACTCGAAGTCAAGCAGAAGTTGTAGACACGAAAATAAACAAGAACGCTGAAGAACCGTTTTCAGCTATTTCCTTCCTTCGAAAGTCGATGTTGGAACAACACCAACGGCATACGAAGAAAGAGCCTCCAGAACACCAGCGAAGGGGAAAGGAAGTCTCCCATCGCGCTGAAGGTAGTGCAACATCGCTATCGAAAGACAGAGACGTCGAAAATACGTTTTCCTCACCACTTTCAGTTTCACCACAACAACAACACGTGATCCTCCACAATTCTTCATCTGGAACAGCTGGTGGAGGTGCCGGTCTGCCTAATATGTCTACAAGTGCGTCTAGCAAACTGCTCTATAGTGGATCCTCATCTTCCAGGATGCGACAGCGACAGGCAGTAGACATTCTAGAGATGACTATAGCGCAATTGGAGAAGCTACGAGCGGAAGAAAAACGAGGAGAAGCACTAGAAGTCGGTGAACAACAAGTTGATAACCTTGATGATGTAGCACCATCGATGATGGAAAAGGAAGGACGGGCTGGTGAAGGTGAAGAAGTTGCTGGAGAACAGGCCGTACGCGTTGCACAGGGATCCTCCGCGGTGCAGCCGCGAGTTGTGCAGAGGATTGACCAAGAGGTGGATACTAGAACAAGCGAACAGACACCACGAGCAGCTGCAGATGAAATACCCAAGATGATCACAAACACCAGTACTGCGACTGCTGAAGAAGAGGCAGCAGCAGCTTCAGTCGATGCTGTTGATGAAGGAATGCTTTGGCTTTCTGCACTTGGCGATGAGGAGAATGAGAAGCCAGGCTCTGTCCAGCTTACAGCTTCCTTTGCTAGAAGGAGCGTTGTAGAGCGGGAAGACGGAGGACACGCGGAAACGAAACTTCATCTAAGTGGTCGTGGGGATCTTCGTAGTGATGAGCAGGTCGCTGGCGTAGATGATCTAGGTGTCGAGGCCGCGAATACTAGCGAGTCAACAACGCCACCGATTGAAGGACCATTGCCCCTAGCGCTTTTCGACGATGTTCTTGAGGATAATAATATTACAGCAGGGAGGACCACGTCAATTTTGCCTTTTGAGACACCGTCAACGCCAACTGGTTCTTCTAGTGCAACACCAGGCATGGGCAAGAAGTACACTTATCGAACATCGCCACCTAAAATCAATTTACCGATACCAAGGGCAAGCTTTACGACTCCTGGGGTAGCACTTGCAGCGCCACTTCCACCAACTATTGCAGCTGGCACAGAAGTAGTTACACCGGCTGCTCCAGTGCTTCCAAAGAATACTAGTACTCGCAGTTCGGTTTCGGGACTCCTACCACCACCACGTCGTAGTTCCAGTGTCTCAAGCGAGGTCGCGAAGGCTGCGGTGAACAAAGCATCGGAGAGTGCAACTACAGCTTTGCCGCCCGAGCACGCAGCACAGGCAAAGAAGCAGGTTGAACGGGCAGGCCTCAAACTGGGCAGCATCGTCCAGAGTAAACGTTTGCTGCAACATCTGGCACCAAGACTGGCGGAAAATAAACTCAACAAAGCAAAGAGAAAGACGATGCCTGGCGCTGAAGCTGGTAGTGCAAGAACCAATAGTAAGGAGAAAAACGACAGCACAGCAGGAGGCGAAATGAAAAAAAAGGTTGAGAACTTCGTGATCGTGAAGGCTGTAGCTCCTGTTCGCAAGTCTGCGGCAGCTGTTCTTGTTGGGACGACAAAGCGTGATACTAGCCCTACTACTAAAGCTAGAACATCAAAATCAAGATCTCCTTCGAGGACGTCAAAAGCCAAATCTTCTTCATCTTCAACGTCAGCTGATGGTGGAGGAAAGAATACAAGGAAGAAAAGTCAAATTCGTGAACGGGAATCTGCGTCCGCTAAGGCAAAGCCGAAGACAAAGATAAAAGAAGCATCAACTCTCCCTTCAGGCTCAGTTTCAGTCGTAGCTAGTGCTAGCGTGACTGAAGATGCATCAAAGAAAAAACTCGACAATTCGAATGCCAAGAGGCAAAGTGCAGTGCCGAAAAAGAAAAACAGTGTCGAAGGGACGATCGCGAAAAAAATCCGTGGAGCTTTACTGCAGGAAACGTACTCAGTCAGTTGAAAAAATAGTGATCGCAGCAGAACGAACGTTGGGGACATCACATATAAAGATAAACCACGTGGTATCTTCAAGAAAAAATCCTGCTGAGCTTGATGAACAACATTCATTTGTACTAAGGTTTCGATGATATTGATCATTCGCGGTTGTTTTATCCGAAAAGGTGAAGTTTGCAAAGTAGCCTTACAATTTTTCCAAGAAGTCGCATGCAATGTACGATCACTTTCGTGGAGAACAACAATAGACATCCCACAAAACTACAACCCGATGATCATCTTATTAGGCGTTGTTGAGTAGGCCCATCACCTTCGTCTGAGAAAGCGATCCTCTGCTGCAAAACACTTATTAAATCAGAGGTCTTGAAGATGTATCTTTTATCAAGATCGAACCTCGTAGTTGGTAAAAGCATGAAGTCTTGTCTATGAAGAAAGTGAGAGGAGATCAAGATCAACATCTTCAACAAGATGCAGAAGGCTGTGGTCATGATCATGGATCAAGAAGATCGTTGAAACGTAGAAGATCCAAATTAGAACAAGATCCAATGTTGATTCTGATGTTTTGGCTGACGACCACTTGATCATGCATCTTCCTACTTATAATTTGTTAAAAATTCTTTATACAGGCAGGTGTACTTTTTTGGACGAATACGTGCGAGTTGTCGTCGTCGTAGAGTTTGACCTAAAGATAAGGACTTAAAGCGCTAGCTGTTGTGGTTGCTCTCACTCAATGAGATAACTTGTATCTTTCTTGTAAGCAAATTATACTTACTTATCAAGTTTTTTAACGACTATCTTCTACGTCGTGCTTCAACCATTGTGTAAGCGAACTTCTCCTTCCAATCAATCTTCTTGAAAAATGAGGCCCCTATCAGAAGAAGAATTGAAGCTCTTCCTTGAGAAGTTGTCGAGGTACATAGGAACCGGAGTGCGACAGCTTGTGGAGCGAGCAGACGAACCTCATGTTTTCCGACTTCACAATCAGCGAGTCTACTATGTCGGAGAATCACTGCTGAAGAAAGGTACTTGCTTACCCACCAAAGCTTTCTCAACAAAAATATTTAGACAATGATAAGTATGAGTGGCTAGGTACAATAAATCCATTGTTATGATAGTGAAGCGTAACTTCGACTTCAATTAAACGATCCTAAAGCTAGACATTTCCCACCCTCCTCGGTTTATCCACATCATCACCTCCTGAAAATCAGCCGGCTGCGCCGCTCGCAAGAACCTCGCTTCCCTTGGCGTTTGCTTCGGCAAATTTACCCATAGTGGCAAATTTCACCTTCAAATTACGTGCTTGGATTTTTTGGCTAGGCTTGCGAAGTACAAAGTCTGGCTCAAACCTGGTGGCGAACAACATTTCCTCTACGGAAACCACGCAGTGAAAGCGCATTTGCGAAGAATCACGGAAGATGTCCCAAGGAATGCAGGTGTGGTCATTTTCAGCGAACAAGGGGATTTGCCGTTAGGCTTTGGGACAGCAGCGAAGAGCACATCAGAATGCAGAGACGCACCAGCGGAGGCTATTGTGGTCTACCACCAGAGCGACATTGGAGAATACTTGAGGGACGAAAGTAACTTGGTGTAAAACAAGAACCATGTTGTTGATGACATTCTCCTTAAGGGTTATTGACATCATATTATGGGTCTCGTAGTTCCTGTTGAGCGACCCAGATGGACACCTCCATCGATCATGGATCCTCGACTAAGCACAACGTACAATGAAGTTTATCGGGAAAGATCACGCCTTTTTACATATGCTTGCGCCAAACAAGCACTGGAATAGTTTTATTTGCATCAGGGAAACGACCACAAGAAAATGAAAACCCTGTCGACGTCTTCGACAGTATGCAGGACTAGGGGTCGTCTCGCTGTCGCTCGCAGCTGTTCGATTTTGACTTTGTGAAATGTTCGAGAACCAAGTAGGTTGTTCTACGTAGAAGGACCTGGTGTCGTAAAAGCGAGAGACCGTATCGCAAGGCGATGCAAATGACAGCGTCCAATAAATTTTTGAAATTCATCATTCGACGTACAACTAGGCGTGACGAAGATGAAAGGAAGAAAACGATTATTCTTATCGATCCTATACAGAAGAAATCTGTAAAAAGAAGAGAGAAAGAACGGAAATGCATTTCATACAGTTTCAGTTTCGCCATTGAAAAATGCAGTTCTTAGGTCGTGGAGCCAGCACCTTTAGTTACGACGCGATAACAAACTCAATTATACCAATCACCCCAAAAATAGAAAACCACACCAGAGGACTGCATTTCTCTGGTGTGACACGAACGGATATAGAGCTCGTCCGATTTAATCAAGTGTGCCACGTTGTGCTGTTGTAAAGGTCTCTCTACCCGTGAGCTCCTGCCTATCTAACATGATCTGCTCTCCCCCTGCAGACCCAAATCCCACTTGATGGAACTAAGTAACCGAATTAACATTAAGCACCACAACTACGCTGCTTCTACATCTACTCTACACCTACGTCCTCTATGTACTCACCTCTTCATTAGCTTTAATAACTCATCAACACCAACACGAAAGACAACATGAGCATCCAAAAGACGATTCACTATGGTGTCGGTGGCGCGAGCCATGTCGCGGAAACCCCTGTCGAAGACATGCTTACAGGGGACGCGCGACAGGAAACCCTCTGGATCGGACCCGAAAGGAAACCGGATGAGTCAAACTCTGAAGGCCCTATTGAATGGAAAGGACCGACGGGAGGGTACTACTGGAGGAAGTTGGAGATCATTTGTTATTTGTATGGTTTTCTTTTGTTTTGTGAAGTCGATGAATTTTTTTTACTGAATTTGTATTCTGCTACAACAGCAGCATATTCTTGTCATCTTGCTTCATCACAACGAACTTCTTTTTGATCTTTTTCCAGATCATGGTTATCGACATCAACTCCTCTTATTTACGGTTCTCCTTCAGTGCCGTCATGTCCGGTGGCGCGGTCGCCTCTAGTGGGCCTAGAGAAGCAACCGAGAGCGCGAATCAGGTGCAAGAACGCTTTTTGACTTCGCAGGCACAATGGCTGCTAAAGCGGAAGTACAAGCAAGAGGTTCGCAATGCCGAAGCCGAGTTAGAGCGGATGAAAGAGTGTGTTTTTCGCCCAAATCGGCAAGGGTCAGCGAAAGGAGGGATCATTATGACAATTTGAGTAGGTTAAACTTGTTAAAGTTCAAGTTCTTTAGAAGTAGTTCGTTGTTCTATCTAGTAGAGGAAATTGTGATGGACGAGAAGGAAGATCTTTGGAGATTTTTGTACAACCCTGTTGACATTTTACTTTCAGATAGTGATAGAAGAGCCTGTGCCTGCTCTTGCTCTAACACCTAAGGAGGCGGGTCCGGTGTGCACATCAATATGCTCGGGAACAGTACTAGCGCAGGAGGACATGCCGGTGTGAGTCCACTAAACAATTCATCGAGGAGTCTGAACCATGTCGAGCTTCATGAAGGAGGTCACTATGGCGTTGGCGACCGGGAGCATGACCCAGAGGACAGATCATTAAGGCTACCAAGCGAGCATCCTACCTCCTACAGCATGATCCTTGGCCTCATTTTCAAGAGGGAAATCATGGATCCAGGGATGGCCTCAGGGATGCACGTTGGTAGCTCTAAGATCAACAGCGTCTGCTTCAATGAACAACAGAAACAACCACCGAACAACCGCCATGACGCATCACAATGTCCTTGGTGCAACGCGAAAGACCTCACCTGGAGGAGGCGCTGATGCAGGGGGGCCAGTGAGCCTCAGTGGGAACGTAGTAGGGGGATCCATGCAGCATGGAGGCTCATCTTCGTCAACCGCAAATCTAATGCGAAAAAACCGCAATAACTTCCTGTACCAGCTCGAAATGGCCCAGCGTTCGGATCTGCACTCCATTGCAGGCACAACACCGATACAACCTGACGATCCAAGTCTCAAAGTCCCTGATAACAATTACGAAGTCGCGAGCAAATATTTGGAGGTACCCGTATCTAACAGCGGCTGGCTTGTTCAAGCGAGTTTGATGTTACTATATAAATATCATCCCGCAGCATCTATATTTCCATGTAATAACTACTAGTACTAGTTGTTCATCTCATTCCACCCACGCCAACACCTTCGGGACAGATATCAGCCCACTCCGGTTTATCGTATATCGAAGCACGAAAGGCGGAGGCTGAAGCAGCGAGACAGCGGCAGGAAGCACTGGAGATGGCTGAGTGCACGTTTCAGCCTGATCTGAGGCAGTCGCAGAAGAGCTACAAGTGTTATCGGAGCTGTTTTTGGGACGAGTCGAAACACCTCATAATGCTGGGTCAGCAGAAGGAAGACGGAGATGTGAGTACGTCATCCTCGACGCCCGAAGGTATGCTAGCGGCGGGGGCGATAATTGACGGACGGAAAGGGGGGTTGGGGATATTAAGGGAAGACACTTCTTTAGTTTTGCTCTAGTTCTCTTCATAAGCTAATGTTTTTACTAGAAAATCAAGTTTCTGTTTTAGAAGTTGACAAGAAACGACGTGAGTCCCCTTGTGTACAAAAACTTCGTCACCATTGCTCATTGAAAAACTACATACAACTAACTTCTTACCTCCTACTCCTCTAACCCCAGTCGACTCAGAAACCGAGGAGCGGCTCTTGCAGAGTCGTGTCGCTGCACGTAGTCGGGTGAGAGAGCAACGGATGCGCGCAAAGGTGCTGAGCTCGAACGAAAACCAAAATATGACCTTTCACCCTATGGTCAACGACATACCTGATGAGATGAAGGCGGCGAGGATATACCTCTCAGAAGACGTCTTCAAATTAAGGGCTTGCTCCACATTGCATTCACATGCGAAAGAAACATCCCTGGAAAAGTAAGGGGCCAGGGATGTTCTGAGGAATGCAATACATAGCGCAGCCTCTAATCGAACGACTGTCCATGCCGAACCACGAGATACACAATTCGAGTACATCAGATGCTGGGCGTGGCGGCAGAACAGGTGGAGGCAGTCAAATGAACCTTGTAGGTGGTGGAGGAGCACACCTAGCAGCCGCAGGCGGTGGCGGTGACGTTGGAGCGAGCATGCTGACGGGGGATGCAGTACAAATACTCGTATTTGGGTTTGTCTTCGGAAGGAAAGGTAGTGCTGGGCACATGAGGGTATCTTCCACCATCTATTGATATGTTGTTCATGCAGATCATAAAGATGTTCTTGAGAACAAGTTCCCGCATCACCGTGGTCACATGAATAAATAAGATTCACGACCCTCTTCTACCACAGGGCGCTTCCTTTGTTTCAGAGTCTGCGAAGCGCGAGATTTATCACAGTTTTCTGATGCGACAGAACGAGAAGCAATTCGAGAAGGAGGCGAATATGGATGAACTTGAGAAGAAGTATGCTATCCATCCGCACCAACCGCGTTTAAACACCCGCTCCCGACGTCTAGCAGCAACAAACCAGAAGCGGTCGAGTTACTTGCGAGGTACTGATACTGGTGCGGCGCTCGCACAGGCGGCCACAGGTGGAGCCCAACAGGGTGGTGTAAAGTGGAATCAGGTCTATCCTGGAGGAAGTGGAGGTGGTAGAGGAAGCACTTCATTTGGCAGTATTCATCAAGAAACTACTGACGATGATGTTCTGAATGCGATCGACGTGCGAAGAACTTGCTACGGCGACATAGCGGGAGACCAGCATGGCAGCTTCCTCATGGGTCGTAGTCTTCACTACAACGCTGTCCGCGCAAGAACTTCACAACAGTTGTCAGGTGCTGGAGCTGGTCCGTCAGGAATATCACTAGGTGGAGGCGGACACCCACGCGCTTCAAATGGAGGCGACGCACCGCCACCGCGGTCGCGAGCAGCCGAAACAGTGACGGAGTGCACTTTTGCGCCTCGGATTAACCCTAAGTCTCAAACGCTGGCGAAGCGACGGTCTCTGGAGGAGCTCTCAGTCGGAGATTTGGATCGAAGGCGGGAACGCGTGAAGCAGATAAGCCAAAGGCTCGAACAAAAGTTATGGGTTACTTGGTGTTTAGTTGGGGTTGTCGTTGTCAGCATGAGATTCAGTCGCGAGCTCGATGAGAGAATTCAATCCACCTTTTGTTGCTTCGCGAACAGCCTGTGAGAATTGAATAAGTAGAAGATAGTTTGGGTTTATTCCTTTGTTTTCTACTTTTTATTCCCTTTTCTAATCACTCAAGAAAAGGAGCTCGAGACCACGAAGTATGTTCGCCCGGACCTTGGCGCCGTCACTCGCGCCTACGACACAGTACCTGCGAAGACCCAAGCCTACCGGTCTTACTATGTCGAACAGCTGCGAGAAAAACAGCAGGAGCAGGACAGAAAACGGGATGAAGAACGGTGGAAACGACAGCAGTCTGAACTGCGGGAATGCAGATTTCAGCCTGACGTTGAGAAAAGCGAGAAAAGTTTTAAACGTGAGTTTGGACCAGGACGACGCGTATTTAATTCGGCGTTGCTCGAAAGTGTCCTGTTGGAGGGAGGACAGTTTCCGAGTGGGAAGGGAGATGGTATTAACCTTGTTATCGCTTGTTGTTGTTACATTTTCTCATTTCGCTTCTTATTTTGAAACTCTTAGATCCAAGATCATCTTGTTGGACTTACCTTTTCGCAAATCATCGACCAAACACGTCCATATAAATTGTCCACACTCACCAGAAGTCGATGGAGCACGCGCGCTCCTCTTGCAACGCGCTGCCGCAAGCAAGAATTCGAACGAAAGTAATCATGCTGGTTCGTTTGCGGATGCGCCGACCGCTGCCTCGATGAAGGGAACCACAGTGAGCGGATCAAGTGGTATTTGTATTGTCTTCTCTTTGCTTTTTCAATCTCCACGTGCAGGAAGTTGGATACAACTTCTCCCTCGACGTTGATTTATCTTGAACCCTTCTGGTTTTCCTAGGTAACACAACTTGCTACCTCTCCCGGTCGTGTAAACACAAATATGAAAAATCTTGATATCAAATTCAGCTTCCGGACGACCAGAGCCACCACCTCTGGAGACCGTTATGGAGCCAGCTTAACCGAAGTAACTGGATAAGCGACACTAGTAGCGCATTTTGAATTACTATCCATAGATGAACTTACAAATACAAATATATTGAAACTGACACTGATGCTTAGGCTTAAAGATACCTACTTGTTACCTTTTCTAACGATGGATCCTGTTACCATTTAGCTATTTCCTTGGATTGAACTACTTGAATCGCAAACTACACATTAGCATTAGCATGATATATTAGACGCGATAGCAAATCAGACAGGCTTTCTTATTCTCTTTTTATGCATTTGCATGCTCAAATCAGATGAACTACAAGTAAGACATGACGAAAGAAACGCAGCTACTCGAAATCATTTGCCAACCTATTATACTATGCACAGACAGAGACAGAGGAAATAAATGACGCTGTTTCTCAACAAATGAAAAAGGTAGCATAAGTCTGCCATGTTGAGATATTCTGGTCAAAGATTAGCCTATGTTTTAGAACTCGATATGTCAACCAATGAATGTATTTTTTTCTTTTTTGGGAACAGTCATCGTTGACCGCTACGCACGATGTGACGCTAGATTTCTGTATCTGACACGGTCTATAGATGTCCAAATTTTTGGCTAACGCTTAATATAGCAACCAGGAAGGCATCTACTTTGAAGCAGTGACCTTAAATATCACGTTGTGGTCATGGTCATCATGTGACACTCGAATATAACGTCGACGCAATAGAGCTAGGTGCTGAATCTGGACAACGACCATCATGGATGTGAAAAAGTTCTTTGAATAATTGCAACATGTTGTCGTCAAAGAGTATATTTTTGGCACGGGAACGCTGGAATTTTCCGGCTTCGATCATGCAGTTTATTAAGCTCGCGCCGAACCGAAGTTTTCTGCTCCTGGATGAATCCCGAAGCGTTGGACATTGACCTGACTGCATCGCGTATGAGGTTCCGTTACTTGTCGGTCCTGCAGGAGGTGGTGTGTCCACATGAGCCAAGCGTAAACGATTCACTTATTCAATTTCAATTTAAGTACAAAAAAGAGCTCCCCAAAAAGAAGTAGGCCTTGTTTGAAAACTCGGAAAAATGTCGACATCGCTAGATAGCGTGACTCACTGAGGAATCAACTATGATAAAAAGAAAAAATCGTAAGCATGTTGTCGTGGGAGAGTAGCAAAAATGTTGACTCGTCACTTCACGCGTTCGAGCGCGCCCGCACTCGGACTGACGCATCCGCTACAGCCAGCGGGCCGGAGATGGCTACATAAAGCATGGCAGCCTGGGTCGACATTCTTGCCGTTTGAAGAGGCGAGGGAATATGTGCACCGATTGGGTCTTCGCTCTTCGCTGGAGTGGACTCTGTGGTCAAAAACGAGTTTGCGTCCAAAGGAGATTCCAAGCTGCCCTCGAACAGTCTATGTGCACTGCGGTTGGGATGGCATGCCAGATTGGCTCGGGCGCGCCTCTTTCCGACCTGACTTGCGTCTCCGTGGAAGTGGCTCAACCGCTGCAAGACGCATTCCCAAAGAAGATGAAGACCACAGGCATGAAGAGCATGATGCTGTCGACGCAGCGTCTTCCGCCATCGAGCTCGAGGAAGCCACTTCTCTGACGAGCCGCAGACAGATGAAGCGCAGCGTTAGGAGCCGGGTAGTGAGTGCGTATGAGGTGCGGAGGGCGACACAAGAAGCTTTTGTCGAATGGATGGCGACCTCGTCGCGACCCGTGTGGCATTTTCATACGCTGCTTTGGCGATCTCGCGCACAATTCTTATACTCGCCACTAGAAAACAGGACCGAACTTCTTCCTCCAGAACTAGATCAGACGAAACAGAAACAGCTGACGACAGCACACGCAGGTGTTGTTGAGCGGGAAGTAAGAAGACCGCGCCGGGGCACTAGAAGTACTTTCAATCTTACTGGCAAACCGCCGAAGCCGAGAGAATCCTGCTCTCCTGCTGCTGCATTGAAAAATAAGTGGTATCCACTTGTTATTCGCACTGCCCGATGCGATCGAGCTTCTGCTTCTTCGAAAGAACAGCTTGCAACCACTTGTGCCATAAAGAGGCAAAGGAATCCGAGACTGTTCTATTTTCAGGATACGCGGTATAACCAAGGCACTGGCATTGTTTTGTTACTTCGGGAGACGCATACGCATCTTCATCGCCATCCTTTGCACGCAGATACAACATCAAGTCAGATCCCTCGTTCCGACCAGAAACCAAAAACGGTGGAAGACCCGCGCTTTTTCTTTCTGCCACATGATTTCCTTGAAGTATTGCGCAGCAAACGTGGGCGTTGCGCCGCCCAGTCTCGCACTTTGGCGACATCACTGCAAGAGATTGAGAAATATGAGACGAAAAGGTGCAATGAGATGACCGCGAAGCTTACACGACATGCCTCTCAAACTTCGTGTGGTTCCATTGACGATCTCTTCCGGGATCTTTGTTCATCAGAGCGTGACTTCGGCCCGCAACGACTCCTATTTCAGTTCCTTTCTTTCCTTCAAAAGCAATGCGGGCTCCGTGTACGCCGTGCAACAGATCCCAGTTTCTCACCAGAGTCCGTCGTCATGATTGAAGAACAGCCTGTTTTAGTTGCCGTCGCAGTCCAACTAGACGCTTTCCGAAGTAAGCAGGGGCGCAGCGTCTGTTTGTGGCGCAACGATGGTCGAGCCAAGTGGGCGACTGATATTTCCCGAATAAACTGCTTCGTCGTCTTGATGCGTGACGACGTACAGATACAAGGAGCAAATATCGACAGCACCACAACACTCGAGTCCCTTCGAGAGCACCTGAGCGTGCGACAAGAGAATCCCCTCTGCGGTTTCTACGTTTTTCCCAAGAGTTTTGTTCTGCGACACGGCGGTGATATTTTCAAGAGATATGGCACCCTGCGCCTGTACTCTCCTTGGAGCGAGCCTGACAGGAAGGTCTGCCAAGAAAAGAGACGGAATCAGCTGAAGTATTTCGTGAAACTATCATCTCACTCCGCACCCGACGCGACGCCGGTTGCAGGAGATGATCATAAGTCCGCTGATGCAGCCGGTGAAGACAGCCGTCGTGGTGTCCTTTCGGCTGTGAACCAAAGTCTCGAATTGTTTCGGACATGCACAGAACAATTACATGATGTACAGAATGTTGCGGATAATCCGGCACTTCAGGTTCAGCACTCTCCTTGATGAAATCGTTGAACAGAACAAGTGTATTAATCGAAAAAGGAAGAAAAATCAAAGAAACTTACTACCAGGAGCAAGGCGGGCAGAATGAAAGGTCCTGCTGATCGTAAAAGACACTGTCTTTTTAGTGCCATAATTAAAGAAGATCGAAGGAGATCGAATTCCAAGTGGCGTGTCCAACTTCACCAAGAGAAGAGAAGATCATCTTTACCCACGCATCAAACCATAAAAGAGGCAAGGTTCTGTTGGACAACGAAGACAACGCAAAAAAGTTCCGCTTTCATTTTGCTTTCTTCTTACGTCAGGAACAGGATCCTCGGCACGATTATCCAGTTCCACTCCACTTATCCTGGGAGAAAGATCATTATGTGGATGTGATTGACGTACAGCCACATTCTTCCGCTTTTGCTTGGTAGTCAGAGACCGCAAGCATAGTTTTTGTACTACCTATAGTACCTTCCACAACAGGACGAAGAGTAAGGTGGATGATAGACAAGTGATTCTACCACATGTGAAAAGCGCATCATGCATCCACTCGTTCCTACTTCCATGATGATGCGAGCCAGACTCTTTTGCAGTTTAGATTTTATTGGATGTACTAGTTATCGAAAAAAGATTGGCCTAGCAAGATGATGAAAGCACTGGCGGAAGTCACCAACCTTCCGGTCTCCCACGAATTCCAGAACCATGAGAGTGTCTTTCTCTCAGAGATTTCCTGGGGTGAGGAGGGAGATTGCACAGCGATGTACAGCCGCACTTTACCTCAGCAAAGTGAAGCGAGGAGGAAGTTAGAGACGACTCGAGATCAGCAGAACGACTTCCGTGTGGACGCCATGTCCTTGGAAGAGCATGAAAGAAAGGCCATTCGTGCTGCGAGATTTAGACAGAACAAGACGCCGAAAGTGCGCGATCAAGTCGTAAACGCAGTGTGGGAAAAACTTAATCAGACGAATGCGCATGCAACTATCAGTAGTTGTACTAGCCCTATCAACGTCAGCAAATCAACAAAAGGCAGCCTCCTCAACTTCACCCCAGCGACTCCACCGACACCAGCGACATCCTCATCTACCCCTCCAGCTACTAGGAGTCTCCAGCCTATCTCTTCTGCAAGTGCAACACCAATAATATCAACATCTTCATATCCCTCATCTACATCGTCATGCTCTGGGATTACAACCCCATGGTTTCCAAAGGCCACAGATCCTCACTTTGGTGGTGGCGTGCCGGCGCACCGTGCCGAACGAAAGCGACAGCAGATCCACAACATGGTAGAGGCTGGAATGCAGATGGTCGGGGATATTGTAGCAAAGTCTTTCTCTCCAACGACCCTTACAAGGCCTTTGCACATAGTGGAGTTTTGTGCGGGTAGTGGGCATGTCGCCTTCCCGCTATTGTGGAAGCAGCTACATCTTCAAGAAGGTCAACATCAAGGTAGTACTTCTAGGAGCAGTAGACCTTTAGAATTCACCATCCTAGATATGAATCGAGAGGCGCTTCATACAGCCGAACGGAGAGTTCTTGATATGCTTGGCGAAATGGAGAAACAGTTTGGGTTGGTGCGAACACTAGATGAAGACGGGGAGGACGGTCACGGACAAGAAAAGAAAGCTCCTCCTGCAACGAAACGGCAACACCGAAGTCGTGCGCAGATAGTTCGAACTTTTCGGTTCTTCCGTAGTACCCCGTCCACCTCAACGACTGCCCCACGACCCAGACGCGGATCAGAGCAGGACTCTGCTTTTCCAAGTCTCACAATCAGACTAGTCCAGTGCATGGTATCAGAATACTCAGAAGTCGTCGACGTCCCCTTCGACCTTGGTATCGCTCTACATGCTTGTGGCCGCGCCAGTGATGAGGTGATGACGCTGTGCGCCGAGAAAAGTGCAGGGTTTGTGGTGGCACCTTGTTGCGTTGGAAGACTGGCACAGAACGTGGGAGCAACAAACATCATCAAAGACCCTCATCACAGTGCCACAACCACAGCTACGACGACATCCCGTTTCTTAGACCGTAAATGGGATAGTGTTTTGGATGTATGTTATCCTCGGTCAGCGTTGTTTCGGGAACATCTTAGAGTTTCCTACAATGACTTCTGCGTTTTAGCGAAAGCTGCTGACTTCGCAAGCCACAGTAGTGAAGATAATATGTTGGTCGAACTCGAAGCTGAAGTAGGGGCTACAACAACTAATACGACCATAACCTCCACAAATACCATTGGAGGCAAGCTAGGCGGAAATGCACCAAACCAACAAGAAAATGTAGAGCGTGCGAAGATTTGTGTGCAAAGAGACAGACTTCAATTCCTAGAAGAAAGTTTCGGCACACGTACTGAACTGCGTAAGATGGTACCCCTCAACTGCACTCCGAAGAACGATATTTTACTTGGTTGGACTTAGAATGTAGACCCTATTTCTATAGAACGAGGCTTCCCACCAATCATAAGTACTTCCCAGTAGCGACCTCTTCATCGAAGAACATGATTCGTGAGCGTCGTGGTCATGAGTATGACGTTTCATCTTGCTCCAACGAGGACTCAGTGTTCCGAAGATGATCTACAAGAAAGAGAACCTCAGTTCAATACATAATTCTTGAGCAGGCTACCCTTTCTCGCCTGTAATCAATGACAATCAAAACGAGGAGATCAAGCATTATTCGGTTGAAGAGCAGTATTAACGTCACAATTTCGGTTCACGAGAGAACACGCTGCAGCCGCTGGAAAAAAATTGACAGACAAACATACAAGCTTATCTGTTCGAGATTGCGCATCAGTGTTCAAGAGAGAGATAGAGAGACTAACGATTAGAGGTTGAGAATGATAAAATTATGCTAGAGCGTTCACAACGAAGGTGAGAGCTTTTGGTATCTTCTGTCTTGTCTCGGTCTCTGTGTTGAGTGTGAATGTGATAAATTTCGGCAAGTACTACAAAGGCATCTTCAAGTTCATCTTCACCTTTCCATCTCTCTTTTTCTCTCTTAATCAGCAGCAGGCGCTTTTTAGCCATATTCCTCATGAAAGACAAAAAGATCTAATATGCTACAATTTTTTTTACCTCTAGTGTGTCTACGTGCCACTACGAACTGTTTCTTGGCTTCCCGAACCACAGTAGACTACTAGCCAAATCCTACACTTGAATCGATGTGAGCTACTTGATGGAAGAGCTAAAAGATTAATCTCTTCGTTGTGTATACCCGACCTTTTCCTTGCCATGTTTTGTTATAAGTACTAGTACACTCATTCCACGACTGACTCGTCTGTTGTAGCAGTTAGAAATTCTTGCATGTGACATTGTTGTGATTTTTTTAGTCAAGATTTTTTAATTATACTAGGTAGTAGGATGCGTAGTTCTTTTGTATTTCTATCCTGATTTTTACGGATCTCGTCGTGGTCTCAGTCCTTCTCCTTCTTGATAATCCGTGTAATTAAAGCATAGGCGGATCCGAAAAATTTCTACGTGGATAGAAACACTGAAGATACATTTTTGGTAGTGTCTGACTTTCGGTATCTTGTGTTTTTGGAAAAAGACAGTCAATATTCATCCAGGCAAGGTTTTAGTGAAATCGTTACTTATGATCCGCCACCTCTTCGTCCTTTCGTTACAGTAAGAGTGAGTAACCCTATGATCTCCACTCATTTCCAGTATTCCACTTCTGATAATTCCTTTTTATCACTCGTCGATCTTATTGACTAATATTGCCAGTATTCTATCCTTATCACTATGCATGCATAACTGACTCCTCTCTGACTGTTGAACATCTATTTTTATCAAGATTAGGATACGCCTCCCCGTGCCTCTAAAATATCTTCATTTATTTTACCTCTGAATCTGATCCATTTATTTTACCGTAGAACACCGAAGAGACAACTCAGGGAAGTCGTAGGTCCAATCCGAATCGACTAACATCGTCGTCGCCTCTGAGTTTGATATCTACAGCTGGTTTTAATTGCAGATATGTCGCAAGTTCAAGGGTCTTCCTCGGGAGATCCCGGGACGAAGCGTCCCTCGGCATCATCGTCTGCTGGCGCGAAACGGCCATCCACCGGCTCAGTGAAGAGTTCCTCAAGTACTACAAAGAAGCGAGCCTCTACGTCTTCGAGTACAGGACCTGCCACTGGCGACCAGCCTTCATCAGCAGGAGCTCCTTCGAAAAGAGTTAGTGGAACTAAAGATGCTGGTGCTGGTGCTGGTGGAGAAAAGAGTAGTGGAACCACTCCAAAGAGTGCAGCGTCTACGTCGCAAAACAAGAGTAAAGAGGACTCCACCACCGTCCCTGATTTGACAAATGAACCAGCGAAGCTGCCTTTGATTACACAAGAGGATGTGGATGCTGGCATGGAGGGCATGGATAATGCAACTACAGATTTAGTCGCGGACTTTTTCGAGAAGAAATTTTTCGTCCCTGAAAATTGCGCGAAAAAGATGGGCTTCACGTTTCGTGGTTCTATCATCAACAAATTAGCACCCGACACTTGGGCTTGGGACATGGGTCTCCGACTTGGAGACGAGATCGTGCGTGTCCAGACCGACTTCGTCGACGAAGATCAAATCACGGAAATTCATACGCGCAAAATACCAGGCAAGGAGTCTGAACAGGTCTTTTTCACAGAGTTCGCAAACCTGAGTATGAAACAAAAGATTGTGCGGTTGAAGCGCAGAGGGGGAGTAGGGTTCGTGATTACGCGAAAACCTTTGGCGATAGATTTGCACAGATACGCGAGTCGAATGCAGGCAGGCTTCAGAGCGCGAAAAATGCGTGCAATGATTCAGCCTTTGCTGGAGCAAAAGCGGCAAGAGCAGTACGAAGAGCGCATACGTGCGTATACGGAAAAATTGGAAGAGCATGCAATGAAATACGGAATTCAACCGCATGTGCCGTTCCAAATCCACAGAACGGAGAAGTCTTTGAGTCGCTTTCCAGAACTGAGAGAAGGAAAACAGTACCCAGAAGCGCTGGAGCCCATAGCGGATTGGGCGGCTTCAGGTCCAGTAGATGCTGTGCATCGTGCAAGTAACCGCAGTAGTGGGAGGAGCTCAATTAGGAGCTCGACGTCTTCTATGTGGGGTGGTGCAGGGTGGAACTCCGGAACAGATACGAGGAAAAACTCTATCCACTTGGAAATCTCAAATTTCAGTACATCATTGACCCGATCATCTGTGTCTACACCTGGGAACGGAAGACAAAGCCAGCTAGCCTTGAGGGATGATGGAAGACAAAGTCAGCTAGCTGCACTGATGGACGACGGCTCCGCTAGTAGACCACCATTTATTCCGCCAAGTAGAGGCGTCAATGGGGAAGGAGAATCTGCCAAGAAGCGACTACTGGATGACAGAGCAATTATGTCTGAAGAGGAGCGCAATGATCCTCGTGATGTGGATTTAGACGCGCAAGCCGCACCACCGACACCAATGGGGAAACCTGGAATTTCGCGTCAGGAATCGGACAGCTTTAGAACTGAGCTTGAAGACTCGATTCCTCTGCAAGAATCGAGCAGGTTTAGGACGCCTAGCGAAAGGAGATCGCGTGGTCGGTCACCGATCAGTAGCGTCAAAGTCCACAAGTTTTTTGACGTCGAAAAATACACAACTGGTGCTGGACGCAGCAGTAGCGACGCAAGGCCTCGCGCGCAAAGTGTGACTAGCACTGGAGACTTCTTTGGAAGGACGTCATTGAATCTATTCTCTGGGTTGACGTCATCAAGCTCCACGACTACTGGTGTAACAACGACAACTACCGGTGCAGCTGGAGGGGCTGTAAACTCTTCTAGTACAACAACTACGATAACAAGCGGGACGACAACAAATGCAAGACCAGCATCGCGCAGTGGCTCTGTGGTTATGCAAAGCCCAACGATGACATCCACTTCTGCCCGACGAAATTTATCTCCCGCCACAGGGACAAGAATAGTGCACAGCAGTGGACTCTCCAATGTCCTCAAAACCAACAGCTACAGCATGAACCTGAATCCGACGTCCTCGAGTATTTCTGCAGCAACAACTACTCAACAAGGGCCTGGACGAGGAATTGCCACGACGAGGACGACGACTCTAGTTGCAGTAGAGTCGTCTGCGTTAGTAGGAGGTGCCGGAGGAAGAGAAAGTACAAGTAGGACCTCAACTACTATTTTTTCGTCAGTTCCGAGACCGAAGCGTCCCAGTAGTCAGGGAGCTTCTAGCACTAGAGACGATATGATTTCGAAATTGGAGTCGGCGCTTTTGTCTTTGGACGTGTGGGAAGAACATCGAATGTCAAAGCAGGCGCAGCTTAGTGTCAAAATTTTGGACCACGTGATGGGCGGAGCGACTAGTGAGGAGGTTTTGCAACGTCAAGACTTCACGACTGGTATGAACACGCGCATTAATGCGTCAACTTCAGCAAATTCAAGGTCGTCAAAGTCGTCAAAGATCAAACGCAGAGAGTCTGCGGTACAGCGAAAAGAGAAGAGAGCTCTCGATCACGAAGAAGAGGTTCCTGATGAACACGATGAACGGTCTGCGTTATTTGAACACGATGATGCAGTTGGTGGCCCGGCTGCAACTGGTACAACAACCACGGCAAGTGGAGTCTTGCTGCGGCCAGTGCATTGCCAGAGTGATAGCAGCAGTCTTGCCAGTGAGATCGAAGGTGCAAGCAAAGATACAGCAGTGGCAGTAACTATGATGGGGGACCACGATGGGCAAGAAAGTATCTCCTCCAAGGCAACGAAGATTCCTACTGCCAGAACCGTTGCTTCAACAACTGCTAGTATCGCAACTGGAGCTACTGTGGGAAGTTCGATGACATCTTCTCGTTCATCAGGTGGATCTGGAGGAAATACTGGTGCTTCTAGAAAAGCTCCAGGGTCGGCGTCGAATGGTCCCGACCCAGGTAGAATTACCTATGAGTCGCCCTTTCAGCTTCCCGAACGCTGGGTACGAGATTGGGAGCGACGACAATTGCAGAAAGCAAACAGCTATGCACCGATTGCTTTGCCTGCTGGTGCTGCGTCGCGTGATACGGCTATTTCAGCTGCTACAACCTGTTGGACAACAGCAACTTTAGCTAGACTAATCCGTCACTGCCAATTGAATCCGGACACTCCCTTGCATCCAAACTTGCTCATGCGATTGCTCTCGGACGTGTTGCCTGTGTTGAAAGCAAAGTACACGAGGAGGAAGCGCTCGAACAGCTGTGGTAGAGGTAATGGAGGTGAAAGTTCATCTAAGAAGTTGCCAGCGTTGATTCATCACGTAGGAGTAGGACGAAAAAGATCAAAGAGCAGCAGCAGTGTGGGGACGAGTGACGAAGAGTTCGAGGGTAATCTGTTGTCTTCTGATGTCGAAGATGATGCGAGAATTTTACAACAGCGACAGAGCTCCAAGGAAGCCTCGGAGTTAGAACAGGGAAAATTTGCGCAAAGCAGAGGCCCTGGCCCAGTTTCCTTGGGAACTAGAGTTCTGCCACCGAAAATCGCAGCGGGAGGCGGCTCAAGTGGGACAAATTCTGGTGGCTCACCTATCACAGCGACTGCACAAAGTGGACGAGGATCTTCTCAAGCAGATGAAGGGACTTCATCGTCCCCTTCAAGAAGGATAGTTGTTGGGAGTCTGCGTGGTCAATTACATGACCTGTTGTGGATCTTCTACAAGAACGGTCTGCCCAGCGAAAGCATCGGATACGTCTTCAATGGTGACATAGTTGGCTATCCGGGTTACTACAGCGTGCAAAACCAAGACTTGCAAACGGGCACAAGCACAGCTGCAAACGGGAGCCGGTCGGCGTATGTAGCTCAGCACGGTGCAACGGCGACAGGAGGAGCTGCAGGAGGTTCGACGTCCACTACAACTACTGGTCAGAAAGTGATGCCTTCCTCGAGCTCAGCCTATCAATCAAGCCAGCAAGGACCTCCATCTGTTCTTGGAGCCTCTGGAGCTACAGGAGCCGATGGTGAGAACACAAGTTCAGGAGCACTGAGTGGATTTCTGCCCTCTTTTAGCTCTCTACTGTTTGGTGGCGGATCTAGTACAGCGACGCAGGGGAACGCAGGAGGAGCTTCAAATCTTCGTAGTTCCGGGCGGCCAATGGCGGGTATGTCACTCCTAGGAGCTTCGTCGAGAACAGCAACGGACAGCAATGCTTCCTCCAATGGGGCTGTTGATGCTTGCTCCAATGGAGCTGTGAGTCCGCCTGTTCCTGGTACGCGACCTTTGCCTGTGATGATCTCAACGTCACCAGTACCTGCGCCAGTGCACAGCCGCCAATTAGCCGGTTTTAGCTATGCCACAACGCCGTCCATCTCGTCGGCTTCTCTTGGCACCACAGGTACAACTGCTGGAAATGCTAACTTTTTAACCAAAAGTACAGCTTTCGTACCCACTATGGCTTATGGCGCAAAGAGTGGCCCTCAGCATGGAGGATTAGAAAATGAATCGAATAGTTTGAGTCCTACATCGCTTGCTCTGAGCATGCTGAGCGAAAATGCCGCGTCTGTAGTTACCGCGGCCTCCGCACAGCAGTTGCAACAGAACCTCGCTTACCAGCAACTGCAGAAGCAGAAGCAGGCACAGCACGCGACCGAAATGTTCGCTATTTTGTTCACTAGTATGCTTCTACATCCAGAGTCGGTGGATTTGAATCGCGGGAACTACGCTGCTTACGCTTGCGGCCTGTACCACGAACTCGTTCGCAAATACGGTACAAAACTCGGAGCCCGCTTGTTCCTGGCTTTCCTGCGCGTTTACAGCTACTTACCCATAGCTACCGTAGTCGATCGCAGGGTCTTAGTGACTCAGGGTGGCCTGTCCTCCGCAAGAGACGAAGAAGCCTTCCTGAGGATCTTGCGGAACAAGTGCTGCATCTCACACGTACAACGTGAAAAATTGAATCAGTTGGGATTGGAGTCGGCGACCACGAGAGGAACTAAAAAAAACAGGATGCTGGATGATGTGGACATGGATCTCGTGAACTTCGACATGGATGGCTGCACTCCACGTGAGGACGAAACACTTGCAACAAGCCTAGCTTTAGATTTTAGATGGAGCAAGCAGGGTCACGACCAGAGTTGTAAGTGTACAACAAGACCGTTGAGCGATTCGAGTAACTCCTACTATCAACACAACTATACTTTTGAGGAGGAAGCCCTCGTGGAGAGGTATCTTGAGGAGCATGCGGAGATCATGGCCATCGTGCGGTCACATAACCCTTGTCGAGATGGAGTGGCTATCTCAGCTGGTGGAGCATTGGTGTCTCTTTTTTCTGCATGCAACTACCAAGGGTGGTTGGGGAATTGTGGAGCACTGTTGGTGGTGGATAGGGATCATGCTCCAGAACCTGGCTCTCCAGTATCTGCTGGACCACAGTCGCCTCAGATGCCAGTGACACTACCCGCGCGTCCAAGACCGCGCGCTTTATCGCAAGTCGGGGCAATCAGTGCAGGAGCTACTGGTGGAGGTGTAGAGCAGCAGGGAGCAGAAGGTGCAGTTGTACCAGCTGGTCGTAGGACAAGTACGAGTTTTCTATCAACAACTACACTGCAACAGCTTGGGAACTGGAGCGTTGGCCGTAGCATCAACGGCGCAGCAAAAGGTGTGAAAAAGAATGATACATCTTCAACGAATGATATAACTTCTACATCAGCCGCGGCGGCGCTTGTTGCTCCTGCGCCAGAACCAACACCAAGTATTCAAGTCGTTTCTTTCTTCACGCCTTCGTTCGAAACGATGAAACAGATCGACGTTGCTGGCTCCACCGCAACCACACTAGCCACGATAGAGCGAAGGAAGGTGACCGCTTCGCAGCTAGAGGTAACTGCCCTGAAGGCTATGCAACAGCAGGTGCAACAACAAGGTTCGGGAACAGCAGGTTCTCCAACTACAACATCAACTACGAGCTCCAGTGCTCGGTTAGACCGCCTGATGTTCGAAGTAAAAACGAGGCTTGCACGATTAATGGCCGAAAACGCGTCGTTTTTGGGACAATTCTACAAAGAGGCAAGTGTGGATGGAAGGTTTATCAATGTAGAAGATTGGGCAGAGGGAGTACGGAAAGTGTTAGCGACTTGTCCGCCTTTGGCTAGAGCGTTAATGTTGAACAAGAATACAACATCAAATACAAGAGGTGGCACTGATATTTCGCCATCTTCGTACTATGGAGTAAATCCGATGATGACCAAGCCAGGAACTACAGCTTCAACTTGTTCTACCTACACTAGCACTATGAATCTGGAATGGGTCGATGCAGTTGCGCATTTGTTTTCTCTGGAATTAGGCAGACCCGTCGATTTCCGAAAGCTTTTACAACGCTTTCAAGTTCGTTCTCGCTTGCATCGGGGCATGAACGTACTGGGGAAAGCGAAAGACGAGAACGACGTTGCACGAGCACCTGGAAGAGAAGCGAGAACCAATACTGGTGCCAATATTCTTGCAAATGGTGGAGGTGCGGGAACAAATGACGGGATTGCCAACAAAAACTCCTCAACAGATGTGAAAGACCAGAACGGAGCAGGACCACCAGCTGTAACTGCACAGAGCAAAGCTGGGCTACCACTTCCAGCACCGCAAGGAGGTCTGCTCAAGAATTATCGCACATCAAGTGGAGATGGGGTTGAAGATCCCACACTCACCCCGACAAGCAGTGTGCCTCACTCACCCGCCGTGTCTGGGGCAGCAGGCACGCGTGAAGGTAGTCAGTCACCACAGCCATTCCTAGCTATTGGCATAGGCCTAGGCGAAAGGGAAAGTAGCAATAAAGCTACCACCAGCACGGATCATAGTACTAATAGTAGTAGTACGGCTAACACATCAAACACTGCAGCAAGTGCAAGTGCAGTTCCGTTCTCTACTTCCTCAGCGGCTCTTCCCAAGCGCCCTAGCCGTCCAAAAGCAGCGCCCGCAGCTAGTATTCTTGCTGGACGTAGTACAAGTGGCAGTGGTCTAACAGCAAGAGCAACGACCACGACGCCATCTTTGGAAATGTGGGAGTTATCTGAGCTCTTGTTCCGCTTGCGGTGGAGCATTACGCAAACCTGCGTTTTGTGGGACAGCACAGGGACTGGAAGAATACGCAGAGACGACTTTGCGAAGATGCTGCTGATGTTTTTGAGAGAGGAGTTTCATCAACTTCAAGGTGGAGTAGGTGGTGATGTTGTAAAACTACAATTTTTACCAGACGTCGCTGAAACTACAAGCTCTTCCTCCAGGCAGCAACTGTTGGGAGTAATATCAGATCATCTTAGAGTGTTGCAGGAGAACTGTGTGCCAGGTAACGAGCGGCCCAGAAACCGCGGAGAAGATCATTGCAAATACCTGGACATCCTGTATTCGGTCGCACTCTTTGATTTGATGACAACGGGGCAATCGCAGTAACAAAAGGGAGGAAAAATGGAGTCTTGTGATTCGTTTGGGGCGATGTAGTTGTAGACTTGATAGAGAAAAACTCTGCGACGGGTAATCGGCAATGAATTCTATTGGAAATAAGTTGTTCATTCATGCTTGTTGTAAAGTCAGATAGAAAATCATGAAAATGTCCGAACCTTTCAATACAGGCAATTGTGTACTGACTTCCTACAAAAAAATGATGGATCGCCTTTGATCTTTTTCTGAAAAATTCTTTTCCTATGAACAAGAACAACAGGTAGTCGTGACATGATAATTGATAAACCAATCGAATATGTTTTCAAGTGTAATACCCCTCGTGATTTCATCTCTGGTGTATATTTGCGAAGAAACAAGTGCGACATGATGGTACAATTAGTACTACAATGTTGTCGGACTTTGTAACATACAAGAACTTTGGCATGGTGTTCCTATGTAGTCCGTCGTGATTTGATCCCTCCGTTTTTAGGTTTATAATTGACGAAGAGAGGCAGGACCGCTACAGCGGGTGTCGGGAAGAAGATGTGAGTCGGCCATTCTGAGGAGAACCCAAACTGACTTGAAGGAGACTAGAACAAACTAGAAAAGAAGAATGACGGAAGCCGCTCGTGAGGCACGCGTGCAGCGCTTTCTTGAGCGCGAGGCACTAGCCGCTCAACGTGCAGCTGAGGCTGCTGCGAAAGGAGGCATTGTACATCCTGATGCTCTTCTTTACAAGACGACTTTGGAGACTACCGTAAGCGGTAAGAAGAAGAGGAAAAACAAGAAGAAAGTTTCGACCTTGAAAAAGCAAATCGATGCGGAAAAACGGGAGACAAAAGAAGAGGCAAGACAACGCCTGCGTGCTGCCTGTCCGATAGGCCGAGAAGTAGGATGGTTGGAGGTTTACCTCGATCATCATCGAAGTGCGGGTCCTCGTGCGCGTGCGTCCATTCCTGAACCTGATGATGCTCCTTGTTTTTCATCCGAGGACCAGCTTGTTCCAATCGATGCCTTTCTCGCTGCGACAGACACAGACACTTCTCGGCACAGGAGAACTCCTGTGGAAGACTTAGAGCTCCGCTTTGCCGAAAATTGCGCTGAATGGGCAGCGTCTTCTAGGGCAGAAACAACACGTGGTACAACCACAAGTACAGGTCAGCACGAAGCAAGTAGCCACGAACCAGATAACCACGAACCGCAGATGAGTAGAGGCACCTCGTCGCTGCACCCCAATGGCTTGTGGACTCCCCAATGGCTTCCAGGACTGCTAAATCATATTACAATTGATCAGCAGCAGATTTACGTGAACGGAACCACGCGAAAGTATGCAACGAACCTCGAGGCGCAAATGAGAGCGGATTTAAACACTCTACCATGGGACGCTAATCTTTTGGTGCCGAATACGGTGGGTCCTAAAGCTCAAGGTGGTGAAGATACATCAGGACTACAATCTGGCTCTGCGGATCCTGGTACTGAGAAAGTGAAAGGAGGAAGCAGCAAGGGCTTAATCGCAACCACTACATTGGATGGTGCGAAAGGCAAAAGCAACGGCGTAAGTGGTGGTAGTACTTCCGCCACTTTCTCCAAAGGACCGAGGGGAAAAGGAGGATATTACATCGACTACATCAACAAGGGCAAGTCTAAGGGACAAGTGCATCGGAGAGAAATGCAAGTTCCGCACTACGTGCATGCACTGATTTCCGAGGAACTTGATGGCCTAGTGAGGAATATTCTGGTTGCGTTAAACATGTACCAGGAAAGGGTGAAAGATATCAGCTGGAAATTTCAGAAGCAGAAGCGACTGATACTAGGCTTGAAAGAGATCCAACGTGCGATAAAAAGGAAAGAAGCCCTTTTGCAGGCTGCTTCTGCTTCTGGTGGTGGTGGGAGCACGACCACAGGTGGAGGTACTATACCAGCAAGTACTAGTACATCACGTGGTGCAGCAACAAGAAGTGGTCAACATCAAGTTCAAGATCATGATCTCTTGACTAAGAACGAACAAGCAGATCCCGAAATAAATGCAGCTGCGAACAAGGCCCTAGTGGGTCTCATTGTCGCACCCGACTTGGAAAAGCATTCAAGAGGCTTAGACGACGTCGTAGAAACGCTAGTGGAGAAGTGTAGGGAAGCCAATGTTCCTGTCGTGTTCGCGATGAGTCGCAAGAGCCTGGCTTACGCTCTGAAGCGTTTACGCCAGAACATGAATGGGGTGTCCGCTGTAGGCCTGCTTTCGGTGGAAGGTCAGCACGCAGAGTGGAAGAAAATTGTCAAGCATAGCGAAGAATTGCGAACAAAATGGATATTGAAACAATTGGAAGGTGAATGAAAACAAGGCTCTTTGCCGCATGTTGTAGATATTTGGTGCATCTACGGTGGATCTCCATGAAAGTATATTTCCCGCCCCACTTTTTACTGTTCGTTTAGATTCTCTGTGATTTTCCCTTCCATAGATTCGCATGATATGCGCCGCGGTAGCAAGTACTAGTTTTCAGGTTCATCTACCGTGCCCTGTTCTCTCGAATATGTTCAACGCCAACAGTTGGCCAAGCTCACAAGAGCGCGTACTAACTCGTAACGATTCTGTCTTGAGATCCCTCTCTGTCATTGTTTCTTCTCGGGTGTCAGAAGAATCTAAACGGATCGAGAGAAAAGAGAAACGACATGTTTTCTGCCTGAGTGAAATACTAGATGATTCTGTGCACAACTCTTCTGTTGCGTGTAAGAGTTGAAAGTGCTTAGGTGCGACGCACTATGATCAATTTTTCGACAGGAGAGAAGATCCATATGCAGGTCACTGATGAGAGAGTCATCAAGTGGATTTCTGTCGAGTAACATTCTGTCAACAAGAGATGAGATGGCAATCTTCTAGTCGTGTTAACATATATTGTACCATGCTAGTGTTCTATCCTCTACTACTTGACTTTTAGGAGCTCAAAAGCTACAAGCGTCGACGAACACCTGTTCACTTTTCTAAACTTCCACCAGGTTCATCATCCTCTTGATGAATTTTCATGCATCTTGCAATTGTTAAGAACCTCACATTTATTGCGCTGTCCCCCCTTAATGTTCCTTACATTGCGGTACCATGAATTTGAAATGATCTTGTTGTATTAATTTAGTCGATTTGAACGTGAAATAGATACTGTATCTTCAGTTTGTTGAATAAGAGTATCACTCCAATTTTTCTTTTTCTTCTTTGTCGTACTCGTGTGCGAGGACCTTTCCTCCGACGACCGGTCTGGCGAAAATAATGTCGTCAAAACAGAAGACTTCCGTGGCTGCGAATGCTAACAATCAAGTTATGTTGCTTCTTCTTCATCAAGAAAATCAAGATGATTCATCTCACTGTCGTCCATCAAGTAGAAATTCTAGCGAACAAAGGGATAAGGATATACAACTTGTTTACGCGACATAATTATGTTGTAATCATCGTATATCTGAATGGTTCCGGTATTTGGTAACCTGAACTTGATCATAAGGGAAAACAAGAAGAGAACCCTTATGATCAAAGTCAGGTTACCAAATACCAGAGCCATACAATATCCCCTACCCTTGTTCTTCCTTACTTCTAGAGGGAAGAACAACACGAGATGCTACTTGTTGACGGCGTCCTCGACATGAATTAGCGAGGTCTAGAGTTAACGAGTTCTACTTCTAACAATACATCTGGAAAGATGAACAACGAGCTTGGTGCGGGTCCAACCCTCTTCGCAGGGAATACAAAGCTGCAGCAACTCCAGGCAGAGAGGAATCAAAAAAGCAAGTCAGCAATCGCGGTACTATAATATTAAGAATCTCCTTGAATGATACATGAAGATGTTCTCTATCAGAAATCTTCTAGTTTTAGCTGCAGATAGGAGGACGCTTATAATTAGTTTTAGCAGATTATGGGAGGACGCTTGACGATAATTGCCCTTTTCTCTTTTCTATCTTCCTCTGGTCTTTCTTTTTTCTAGTTAGATCGGCTCCACCACATCTATAATTAGAAATCTTCTCGATGTCGACAGAGCAAATTCGTGTTCTTTAGAATTAAGTCCAGTATTCCGACATCCGGCAAGCCGACGACCACTAGATCATTCATATGGACGAGTATCATCTTCTTCACGTGCACTTCTTCACGAGTATCATCTTCTTCACGTGCACTTGTACCACCCATACCTCCTAAATCAGGAAACAACAACTGAAACTCTACAACACACAGGACACCGAAGAGAATGTCTCGAAGATGGAGGCATCTCTCGGCTCCCTGGAGAGTCTAGAGGAGCAGAAGGCGACTTCGCAGGGTGCCTTGAGTCAGAAGATGCTACAAGCTCTGGCACTAAACGGCAATGACGTCCACGTAGACATCAAAACAGCAAGGGTTAGCTTGAGGTACTTATTTTTGCGTTTTTTTATACACTTTCTTTCTCACCTTCGCCCTACAACAGCTGCAAGCTACAAACCGATCAAATAACTCCATCCATCCTTCATCAAATTTTGTTCTCAATCTCGTCAACATCTCTTTCAGAGAGGCCCAATTTGCATCTTTTGATCACTTCTCACCTCCTCACCTCACTCTCTCTGTCGACCTCCTCACCTCCAAAAACAGTAAACTCGATATGGGTGGAGAAGGTGGAGATAATTTTTCACGGTCACTATTGCCTGCTGAGTGGTGCGAGGAGTGGGAACAAAACTTGCCGGATTACCCCAAGATATCCTTTCCGCAAAAGAAATCAGAGAAATGGTCAATCGGAACTATGATGTCGATGGTAATGTTTTTATGTTTTGTTTTTTTTCTTGAGCTAAACCTATGTATACCTATACAACTAGGCTGTCCTTGACCGTGCCCTAGTTCCACTTTCTTGCAGTGAAAGATGAGTGACTTTGTTTTTATAGAGTTTATCTTGAAAATCTTTTTTCTATCAAAGGGCTATTAAGATTAAGAAGAGTCGCATTCTTGTTGCATGAAGTAGTCTCATCCGAGCACGTACTGAGTTCCTGATCTTCCCGTATCCCACTTTCTTTCTCAACCTCCAGGTCGAGCACTTCAAGAGCAACGCTGCACAGCCGTTGCATCCTCTATTGATCATGCGCCTCCTGTACGATACAGAAGTCGTGATGGCCAAGAAATATCCGCACTCAGTCAACAAAGCCACTATCCCGAAAAAGAGCATGCAACAGAGAGCCGAGGAAGAGGCCACGAAAAGGGGAGAGAATCCAACCGAGGTGTCGAAGAAGGAGATGCCGGGTCTTAATTCCAAAGCTATGGGCACAGCGGGACGCACGATTGTAGTTGGAGATACACATGGTCAATTGGAGGATGTGCTCTGGATCTTCTACAAGAACGGATTGCCGAGTCCCAGCAACGCATACTTATTCAACGGTGACATCGCGGATAGAGGGTAGTAAGACTACTTGGGCGACTTCTCTACTCTAACAGATGTTACGAAGACCAATTGTATTTGCTTTTGCTAAAGATATTTGACATATGAACCACCTCCACCTCCATACGAGGACAATGAAAAACTAGCCTTTTTAATAGATAAATACGATAACCCCTCTACATAAGAAAACTTGAACTTTTTTTTCCTCATTCTCGCCCACCCTCATTTCGTCTATGCGCCCACCACCACCACCACCACCACCACCACCACCACCACCTTTACCATCATCGCTACGAGGTTTTACGCCACCGAGATTTTCGCATTGTTGTTTGGTTTCATGGTTTTGTACCCGTCCTCTGTCGATATGAACCGCGGCAACCACGAGGACGAAACCATTAATTTAGATCCGCATTGTGGCGGCTTCTATGAGGAGAACATCCAGAAATACGGTGGCAACATTGGCAGTATGATTTACGAAAGCTACCTGAAAGTTTATTCGCACCTGCCATTGGCAACGGTGCTGGAAAAACGCGTCTTCGTGGTCCACGGTGGTCTCTCGCGTGTAACGGACGGCATGTTGAAGGTGTTGGCGGGAGTTGACCACCATACCAGTTCGATCCCGGAAAGCCCAGACAACACAGCGGATACAGTCTTCATCGATATTATGGCTGAAGACAGACGTCGTCTCCGAGATTGATGTGATTGATTAAGTACTTTTTTCAAGAACATCTAGAATAATATGAAAATGAAGCGACAAGCACATTTTTTCAAGAACATCTAGAATATGTTGAAAATGAAGCAACAAGCACAAGCATAAAAAATAAACGGAGGTAACCACTACTAGGACTTGTTTCTATTGTGTTCATCTTCTCCCTTAGTGTTTGATGAACTAGGCCCGTTCGTCCAACTTTCCTCCTCCTGGTAGAAGGAAGAAAAGAAGGTGAATTAGGATCATTCAACATCTTGTTCTGAAGTATTTCAGCAGCAACCTCCTCTAAGCTCTGCATGTGGGCGGATCCTATGGAGGGCAAAGGTATTGTGCCGTCGAACCGAGGCCCCAGTCTCATCCAGTTTGGCCCTGATGTGACGATGAAATTCCTGCGCCAAAACGGATTCCACCTGGTCGTCCGCTCGCACCAGCCTCCTAGCAACAAGGATGGCGTCTTCTTCCACCACGATGGACGTCTTCTCACCGTCTTCTCCGCTTCGAACTACTGCGGCTGGTACGGCAACACTGGCGCAGTTTTGATCTTTTCACCAGGAAAGGGTGACACCAAAGCTGCGTCCTTGCCGACTATTGAGATCGTGCGACACTTCTCGCCTACCTTCCAGATGCTGGCCACAGCGGACATCACGACGAACGATGTTTTGTCATTGGAGCAGCTAAACGCTAGGAAAAAGGGAGCCACGGAAATGGAGTATGCGGCGATCAAGAATGCACGTTCATCTCTAGCAGTGCGCATGGACAAGCTCATATTCGAAGTGAAGACGCGCATCGCACGCATCCTCGTAGACCACAAGCAAGAACTATGGAAATTTTGGCTGCAGCATGAGAAGGATGTAATTTTTATTTTGATGTTTACTTACTTGATAGAGTCTTCACTGTCGTGGTCAACACTCATTGGGTTCTGTCTCTACGATATTCTTCACATGTGAGAAACTTGCATTTCCGAAATGTCTTTTGACTATTCGCTATCTATCATCTCAAAACGTGGGCATCTCTCGATTACGACTTAACCACTGACTCACAGGGCGACTACAATAGCCGACCTGGGAACGCGCCACCAGGCTTGATCTCCATAGATGCTTGGAAAGAGGGTATCGCGGCACAGGTTGGCAGCTGCGCGTCCGTGGTTAATGGCCTTCCTTGGCAGCAGGTGAAGGAGATTTTGAACGTCGAAGACCCGCACACCAAGCTGATCGACTACCCTTTGACTCTGCACCGCTTTCGCGTTGTGCTCCGGGATGAGGTGAAGACAGAGGCTAATTTGCAGGATGTGCGAAAGTCAGTTTCCACGCAGACGGCTTTGTTTCCTAGAAAGACCGCGGACCCGAATGGGAATGTGATGCGCCACACGAACTGGATGGAGACCATCTTGGCCCGATTGTTCGAACAGTTGCTGTTGGAAAACGTGCCTTGGCAACAGCTGATCGCGAAATTTGGAGTGGCAAGCGAAGAAGAAAAGATCGATCCCACAACTTTGCAGAAAGTGTTGTCGTCTTTGACCTCTGGTTCCTCAGCGAACAAGAAGCATCAACTGCTGACAAGCGACCAAGCCGCCGGTTTGGTGCGAACGTTGACGGGCTACGGCGGAAGTCGTTCCTCGATCGCTCCTGGCTCACTGTCCTTGTCGGCTGCGAAGTCCGGCGCAGCAGGTGTTGGCGTCACTCTGGCCGAGTTCTTGTCGCGTCTGGAAGTGTGCTACACGGGGTACAACGTCCAGCGACTGCGACACAAAGCCGAGTCTGGCTTGAAAGAAGGACAAGACGGCGAACAAACGTTGATGAACTTGAAGTTTGGCACCACGACTGTCGCAACTTGCTTCCGCCTGATCGGCCGCGCGATCTTCGCTGACGCCGACTCTGCTCATGAAGCCAGTGAGAAAACGTTTACGATCTTCAAGGATGGGGACAAGGATAGCGATGGCATGTTGTCGAAGTCGGAATTCACAGCCGTAGTAGAGCAATTGCTGAAGCCGTACTCGTCTTACTTGTTGGAATTCTTCATCAAGAAGAGCGACAAGTACAACGCCTCGGGCGGCGGCAATGGGGAACTTCCAGCATCCTTGCTCGAAGACATCTTCAAGGTGGTAGATGTAGCCAGAACTGCGAAGATTAGCTACCTCGAATTCCTCCACTGCTTTCAGCCAGCGGATAGAAGCGGCGATGTGCTCGGATTGATAGACTCAGAAGACGTATTATTATAGCTTTTTTCTTTTGTGTATGTGGCAGTCAGCACTGAACTTTGTGCGACCACGAGATGTATTGTATTGTCTTGCTCGTAGTCGTGAGAATGAATTGTGATTACGGTGTCTGGAGGGTGCTGTTTTGCCGCTCAAAATGCGCATCCCACTTCACAGTTAGACAGGGATCATGCTCTCCTCGTCCTCGTCACAGAGATGTTGAAACTCTTCGTTCAAGCTACTAGAGATTCATTTACATGATCAAGGAAACATGTACATGACATCCCTCTCCAACAACATCAACAACGACAAAATATCTACAACAGAGCAAGGCCCTTTCTTCCGCGGTGAATAGCGGAAAAGCTGCGCTGAAGCATCTGAAGCATCCCGCTGAGGAAATCCGAGTAGCACTGATGGAACAGATTTGTGGGGTCCTGTACAACAACAAGCAAGCCCTGCACAAAGCTTTTATGTTCTTCGACAAGGGCAATACACGCTTGATCCCGAAAGTGCACTTCGTCAAAGCCATCAAGTGCCTCAACATCACACTCAACATGAAGGCGTCGCCCCTTACTGAAGACCAGATCGAGATGTTCGCGGATCACTGTGTCCTGTCCGCAGACGAAACGATCGACTACCTGCACTTCCTCAACAACCTCGTCATCTGCGATATGCACACAGGCGAAATGTTCGATTAAGAGGTTTGAAGCCTTTTTTTTGGGGCATACTTAGTATTTATGCAAACAGGAGGTGAGAAGATGTTATTTAGAGCCTTTTTTTGAGCATACGCTTGCACGCAGGCGAAATGTTCGATTAAGGGTTTTTTTGGAAGGTTTAGAGGGACAGGCCTCTGGACGAACAAGGATGCCACGGAGTTCGATAAAATTTCGTTCAACAACTACCTAGACATCATCGCACGACTAAGCTTAGTACAACTAAACATCTTGACTTTTTCAACGTACCAGTTATTTCTCGAACAAATAGATTACCAAATAATAGAGGACATCTTCAAAATACCACCATAAGAATTATTTCTAAGATAATACGCTTATAACAACGAACTACTAGAAATAGCATTCTTAGTCTAGTAGAAAATATCTAACCTTACATTGCGTAGCAAACATGAACAGCAAGATGATTTGTATGCAAATAATATCACAACATGATTTGTATTACATTCGGATATGGATATTCACAGACTCTTGATAATGAAGCGATCACAATTACACTTAAGAAATGAAGTACTGCAATTGCGAATGCGATAACTTATCGACATGAATGAATATGTTGGTTAATGTATTTAATTATGATCGCGATGTGCAACTTTTAGGATTGAAATTTTCTTTTGATGCTTACTTAGTTCAACTAAGTATGTTGTTGTAGAATCTCAAAAGTAGTAAGATGTCGTAAACTGTTGTTGTTTCATCTATTGAAGTAGATGGAACTACTACCAGTATCTACTATGTAGTCCGTGTCGTGGAGCGAAGAGGCGGTGCGTGCACAAGGAAGAGACACCATGAAGTTTGCGACGCGGCGAGGGAGCAGACGCACCTAGTAGCGAATGCGGAACTACTACTACTAAGTAGTAGCAAAAATCCAGCAAAAAATCATGTAACAAATATATCATCATGCATCGCCGAAGTAGAGTAAGTATTTACATGTAGTATAATCTCTCTTTGGAACCACATCAGTTGTAGCATCTTCAATATTGCACCACTTATTTGCACAGAAAAAATTAAGAAACTACGATAACGAATGTAGATGTGCTCAGATAAAAAAAACTGGATGTAGACATACAACATTGCATACAAAAACTGGACGTAGACGTTTGTTTTACATTGCATTTAGTTCTAAGAAATATGAGAATGTTGACACTGGAGATTGTCGACAACGACAACGCAAGAGCCAAAGACTAATTTTGCGGACAAATATGAAATTAATCGCACTTGGGATTGGGAATCAAGAATGAAAAATCAAAAAAACACTTGCTGCTAGTGCTTGTGCTACGTTCTCTGGTCTTGTTCGTCGCTGCCTGGGCTGCGATTCAAATGTTCTAGGACGGATATCACACCATCACTCGTAGTCCTCCTGATCAACGTGTGTCCGTTTTTACAGGCGTCACCTCGATGTAAATCGAGTTCCAAAGAACTAGGAGATGGAGAAAATTAGAGACCAGGAACGAACATGATCCTATCCTATCCGATTGAAGAAGTAGCAAATAAGGAGCCACCAGGAACGAAGGTCCTATCCTATCCGATTCTTGACAGCTGCACATCATCATGGGTGGCTCTCCAAGTCAGGTTCTTCCGAATGTTTGGATGGGCGGTTCGGACGTTTTGCCTGGAACAAACAACGCGTCAACCTTCTTCCATGACAAAGCGATCGGATATTGCCTCTCAGTCTGCGATACGGGACCGGAGCCTATTGCTGTAGTCGCGGACGAGGTGGAGACACGGACAACAACTGCGTCATCTGCGAAGAAAAAGAGGAGGTCTGTGGATCATTTGACATGGAAGTTCTATGAGGCTTTGCGAGACAACCCGTCTGCTGCTGGTCCTGAAGCAGCGTCTCCTTCTCCAAGATCCCACGTTGTTCGGGTCCTTCAAATATGCGTCGACGACTCAACCGAAGCGAAGCTTTTACCCGCCTTTCCAGTCACAGCTGCCTTTATCCAGGCGGCGAGGCTTGGCTTGTTCGATAAAAATGAAGGAGGTGCAAAACTGCTTTCAAATCGCAAATGCTGGAAACCATTTTTCGAATGGCTTGAAAGTATATCAACAAACAACCGTGAGGTGAAAACTACAGCGGAAGATGATACAGGCTGTATTGAAAATAAGGAGCAGCCCTGCCACTGCCTGCAGCCAAGCGAAAACCTCTACATCCATTGTCATGCAGGAATATCTCGTTCAACAACTGCGTTGGCATCATACCTAATTTCTTGGTTAAAACTTCCACTAGCCGACGTCCTAGGACATATTCATCGCTGTCGGGACACCATATGCCCAAATCCTGCTTTTATGGAACAGCTAAGGAGGTGGGAAAGGGAAAGCCTTTCCAGTAGTACCGAGAATAATCGGCTGGGTCGGGTATCCGGTGGTTTGACTTTACCACAATTGAACTTGGAGGAAATGTTTTCTCCAACGGTTGCAACATCTACCGGGAAGTCGGAAGATGGCAAGACGAAACAAGGACGAGACCAAACGCCACAGGTGCAAGAAAAACTTAACGAAGCTGTTGTCGAAGAGTTGAAAGCCAAAGACCTGGCCTTTGTGGCTGACATGCTGGCAAAGCATGAAGAAAAAGCTCATGAATTCGCGAAAGCAAACTTTTTTTACTGTGCAGGTGGCGAACCGGTGCCACACCATCTGGAGCATGCAATTGAGAAAGTCTATGAAGAGGAAGAAGGGCAGGAGGGTGAAGGTGCAGTTGAAGGACTAGTAGAGAAAAGCGATCATGATGATGTTCTTGGCGATGAAAAAGGACATCTTCAAGGCTGTCGAGAAGTAGACGATGAAGATATCGACTCTTCTGCGTCGTTCTTCTTCCTCCTGAAAGACCTGGATACAGGAAAGCGTTGGAGAGTCGTGCCGAAAGGTTTAAGGAAAATGGATCCATACTTTATCGATTCTGTATCATTTGGGGTTGAAGACTTTGATAGACAAAAGAAAAAACTGCGTGAGATGGTACTAAAGGAAAATATTTTTCATAAGACGACGAGCGAAACTAAGAATCTAGTAGTTGTACAAAAACACAACTTCGGAGGGGATAAGAACGTTGGCCTCGAATGGTTGCTTGAAGACGAGAACAATGATCTACTGTAGATACTGCTCCCGACAAGTAGTTACGACTAAGAACATCAAGATTAATCGCCTACTTGTGATGTGAGATAGAACGACAATAACGAGAGTGATGTCGATCATCTCCAAATTGAAATCCCGTGGTGGATACGAGAAATGTATAAGTATGGAAATGGCGCAATAGTACGGAGATCTGCACCAAAGGACGATAGTCCGCTGTTCTAGCGTTTGAGAGGGAGGTCGACAGTAGAGCAGAGACGAGTTGTATTTGTATTTGGTTGCTGTACTGTTGCTCTGGCGATGAAAACTAGTGTGCACCATGAAGATCGAAGTATGTGGTTGATGATCTCTCGAAGATCCTGGTGGTCCGGATCCACGTCTGATGATCATGATGTTGTAATCAGATGAGAATGACAAAACCGCGGTGCAGGATTAGATTGCGCTTGATATTGTTCATCGCGCTAGGATCAAATAAAACGTCCTGTATACGACCTGTTTGTGGATCCTCTGTTTTGCTTGTTAGGATCCGAAGGGATCCCACTGGATGTGATATAATATAGTTCAAAGTTTTTAACTACACACATAGAGTAGATTTGGAGTGTGGATGTGATATACTTAGTTCAAAATCTCTTCAAAAAAGTCCAAGTCTTGTGAAATACTAAGCATACTCAGATATAAGTCATAATTTCAAGTTGCAGGCTGGAACACTGACTACGGACGATATCATCTGTTAATTCAAAGGAATACGAAAAAAGCGATAAAAACAAAGTCAAAGATTATACGATACCATATTCAGGAGCATTAAACTCAAACTGAAGCAACAAAAATGACGACCACTTCTACATCTTCAGCGGCAAAGCCCGCAAGCAAGGAGAAAAAAATGAAGGTGAAAAAATCGAAAAGCAAGTCTAAAACCTCCCCAAAAGTGGCACCAGCGAGGTCCGGCGCCTCATCTACGACCACTAGTGGTGGAGGTGCAGAGTCTGATGATGATGAAGTTGAAGAGGAACAACAAGTTTCATCTTCCAGGAGCAAGACTGCTTCTGTCAAGAGAACGTCATCTTCTACCTCATCTGGCGGAGGTAGTTCTAGTACGACAAAACCTTCGTCCTTAATGAAGATGGCAGACTACTTGGGGAAACATCGTAAAGAGGACGCATCCGCAGGGGGAGACTTTGTTCCTGTGCCTCTAGATGATATCAGCGATGTCTCTAGCGCTTCCAGAAAAGCCCTCGTTGAGGAGAAGAAAATCAATTCTCTGTTCGAAATTCAAGCGCGTGTCTTTCCTCACGTTCTCGGTGGCAAAGACGTGGTCGGCAAAGCCAAGACCGGTTGCGGAAAGACCTTGGCTTTTTGTCTGCCTGTTGTGGAAAAATTGGCCAAAACTGCTGGCTTGCATGGATCCTCGTCAGCAACTGCGAGCTCCTCCTCCTCCTCCTCATCAAGAGGTCCTGGTGGTTTGCAAAGGAAGCGTCTGCCTTTGGTGATCACACTTGCGCCTACACGAGAGTTGGCGAAGCAAATCCTGAAAGACTTCGAACTGCTTGGCAATGCGCATGGCTTTCGCTCTGAATGCCTGTACGGTGGCGTTCCTTTTGGACCTCAGTGCCAACTGCTCAGAGACGGTCGAGACATCATCGTGGCAACACCGGGTCGATTATTGGATCACATCAACCGGGAGACGATCGAGTTGAAGAATGTCAAGTACTAACTTATTTACTTACTTACTTACTTACTTACTTACTTACTTACTTACTTACTTACTTACTTACTTACTTACTTACTTACTTACTTACTTACTTGCTTACTCTCGAAAATGCATGCATTTCTTTGAGCTGTTTCTTAGGCTTGCAAATAAGCGGATCATGTCTAATATGATCTATGTATTGTTTTTTGGGTTTTGTTGATGAATGTTGATATATTATCTGGAGTTTATTTACACACAGTGTCGCTCCTGCTCCTGCATCCGTCCTGCTTTGTTTTCCTTTTCCCAATTTATAACTCACTCTGACACTCCTTCCACCACAACAAACCACAGCACCTTAATTCTCGACGAAGCGGACGAGATGTTGTCCATGGGCTTTCAAGAAGATGTTGATAGCATCCTTGAAGCAATTCAAACGCAGGCAGCTGGCGCTGCAGGTGCTGGAACAAGTACTTCTACTAGGGTTGTTCAAAAACTCCTCTTCTCTGCAACACTCCCCGCTTGGGTTAATGATCTCGTAAAAAAGAAGATGAGTCATCCGGAATGGGTCGACATCACCAAGAATGACGGAAGCGACAAATCTGCTTCGCGAACCAACAAGAACATCCAGCACAAGTGCATCTTTTGTCCTCCGATGTACAAGGCTGATACTCTAGGAGACTTTGTGAAGGTGCATGCAGGAGCGTTGTTTGGAAAGACGATCATCTTCTGCGATTCCAAGAAAGAAGTCGATGAATTAGCGCAACACGAGAAACTAGTGCAACTCGGCGCAGGCGTTCTGCATGGCGATGTGCAGCAGAATCAACGAGAAGTCGTCATGGAGAACTTCCGTCTGGGCAAGATCAAAGTCCTGGTGGCCACGGACGTGGCCGCTCGCGGTCTCGACGTTCCCTGTGTGGATTTGGTGATCAACACACGACCCCCTAAGGACGTGGAGTCCTACGTGCATCGCAGTGGACGAACCGGTCGCGCTGGGAACAAGGGCGTTTCGATCGTGTTTTATAGTCGCAGCGATGAGTACATGATCCGCATTATGAAGCGCAAATTGGGTTTGGACGACACTTCCTTCGCCCGTGTTGGACCAGCACAGCCCTTTGACATTGTGAAATCCGCTGCCAAGGACAGCGCTAGGTTTTTGGATAACATTCACGAAGACAACATCGATGCGTTTTTGGAGCAAGCAGAAGCGTTGATCGAGGAACGTGGTGCAGCGCGAGCTCTGGCTGCTGCTATGGCAGGACTGACTGGCTACACGAAACGCGTGCAAGGTCGATCTCTGCTCAGTTGCTTTGAGGAGTCTGTTTGTTTCATGCTGAAGTCTGAAGCGAAACCGATCGAGACTACTGGCAAGGGCTTCTATTTGCTCCGCCAGTTCTTGCCAGAGGAGATCACGCAAGGTGGGATCAAGGCAATGACCTTGTGTGCGGATGGCTACAGCTGTGTCTTCGACGTTGCCAACGAGCACGCTAGTGTTCTGAGGCAGTATTGTCAAGAAAAGGGCGAAAAAGCATCGGAAATGTGGCGTGGAATCACGTTGGAGGAGCCTCGTGAATTACCTCCACTAGTCGACCGAAATGCCGGAGACTGGCAGGCCGATGAGCAGGCATTGCGCGATCAAAAAAAGGCATTGTGGGAAAAACGCACCGGTCAAAAGGGCACCGGTCAAAAAGGGAAAGGCAAAGACTCTGGAGGTGGAAGTAAAGGCGGTGGAAAGGGTGGAAAGTCCTTTGGAGGGAAGTCAGGAGGAGGAAAAGGAGGATTTCAGGGACGAGGAGGTTCATCAGCAGGAAAGGGCGGAGGTAGACCGTCGCCGTATTAGATGTGTGTTAATAGAAAATGCAGGTCCCAAGTCTAATAGACAAATAGAATCAATAGATTCAATTCATCAATAGGCAAATAGAAGATGCAGTTGGTTCCCAAGTCCTCATGAAACCACAAGTCCTCATGACATGAACATGATAGAAGATGAAAATACTATGTCCATTTTTCTCAATATGCCCTAACCGAGGAGCGAGCCCGTTTTGATTCAAACAAATAGTGAATGTCATGATGCAAGACGTGAAACAAATAACATTTATCATCCTGAACTGCTGCACGAACTGTACCAAGAACATAGTTTTAGAATATTCACGATTCACTCGTCACGGCAAAGCAACATGCAGTCGCCTTCGAGGTGAGATTTTAGGTTGTTAATACAGCTGAACAAGTTTGGTGCCGAGTACGTGTTGCTCGTCCGCCTGTCACACCTGTCATTCCACAAACAACTCAACGGCTACTTGTCGTGACAATAAACAAGAATGCAAATAATTCCATAAATCTCTGACTCTTTCTTGCTCCTGGCGGACGCAAAGTTCGGCATGGCCATGATATTCTTCTTCGTTCTTCTTGCTCAAAAAAGATCCCAGTTCCAAATACTCCAGCGTGTCTCAACACAAGAAGAAGAGCAAGACCTCTGAACACGGATACTCTTGTATGGTCTCCTGGTTACACGCCGCTTCCAGATGAATCAAAACTGTGATTGTCACGAACATGAACCCTGAAGAAGAAGATGATCACGCTTCGTTCGACTTTTTCTACTCCAATGTCGAATAAACATTGATGCATGGCAAAAGTACGAGTAGTCCGCTAGCTTCAACAGTAGCAGTACTAGTTACAACTATAGTTGCCACGTTCTTCAGTAGAGGTCGTGTAGCATGAATCAATCTCTGTCTCAATCGTGGTACCATTTGAGATTCCCTCTGAGCACAGGTGGAGAAGGAGCAGTCGTTGTTTCTTGTCTGAGCCACGGCCGGCTACACTAAACAGCTACAGCAACTCATAGTATTTTTTACGCCTACCTCTACATTTTGATCATTGTCTTCTTGTTTCACTTTTATCAACATTGGACGCTTATTTGCTTGATAAGACCCAATTAAATAAGATCGAAACATCAAAAAAATGGCTGCAGTCGAAGCAGAAGAAGCGGAGGCTCCGTTTCAAGCACAACCTCCTAAGGTGCGATTCCGAAACTACTATCCGAAAACACCAGCACTCCAAGCTGGCGTGCAACAACGATTGACCACATCAGAGATCGAACTGCAGGTAACCGAGAATTTGATTTCCTAGTTTTGTCTGGTACCTGCTAGTACTCTGGGAATGTTGTCTCAATGCTTGTTGCTGGTGCTTGTTGTAGCCCCCTTGTATATAACGATATGTGATGGATCGTAAGATGACAAGAAGCAGTTCTAGTAAAGTATAAATCAAAGTCCTATACAACTTCTTTCTCGTACACTATACTACTTCTCTACGGATGACAAATTTTTAATTTATACTAGGTCGACGCAATTCTCGCTGAGAATGTAGAGGCATTGGATAAAAAACAGTGGATGGCACCAACCGCGTCGAAGAAGAACTGGGACATCAAGCGTGATTTCCAAAGGAAACAACAGAGGCTCGAATCAAAAACCGAAGCCGCGATCGTTGTTCTTATTCGTAAAAACTTGCTGGAAAACCAAGCAAGAGCTGCTTCCGGACTGCCTCTCACAGGTGCGGTCATCAACCCCAACCAAGCACAGGCATCTAGCTCGTCGTCTAGTAGTGGAGCAGGTGCTCCTGGTGCACCAGGTGGAGCCACTTCTTCAAGACCAGCCGAGGATAATGGTCGACCCACTGATCATGATCGACAAGAAAATACAACAACTGACAACTTAGGTGGGGGATCTAGTTCACCCAACAAACTTGGTGGTGGAGACGAATCATCTGGTGCAACCGGAGATGTCGACATGAAGATAAGTAGCGATGACGGTCCTCAGCATGTTGTGCAAGAAGGAACGGCGGAGGCGAAAGCAATAGGAAGGCATTTAGCGGAAATGCGTGACAATATGGAAGAAGATTTTGGAGAGGAGAGCGATTAAGCCACGCTAACAACAACAAGAATGTTTCTGCCTCTCGTCCTCATAAATACTTCTTGTACATCAGATCATCATACGCAAGAACTCATTTCATGACCACATCCTTCATTGTTGATTTTGGTAGAAAGATTCTACTTGTGAAGATTTTCCTTTCACTGCCCCTGAACAGAAAAAGGAACCCTTTCTCCTGTCCGCCTATTACTATTTGTTAAAGCAAATAATTGTAAGTACTTTGTTGCATCGTTTTTTCAGCAACGCTACAACGTACTATGTGAATGGTCTTTTTGCGTTCGCTGTTTGATCCCTCTCGTTCTTACTTTGATCATCATTGTCCTGTAACATTTCTTCTCTCACTTCATCCTCTGCTTTCGGCTTACGAGATACTTCGATATCGGCAGCGAGATTGATTCTGATCCTGACTATAGATATCGGAATGCTGGAGAAAGTCTGATTTTCGTTTCTTCGTTTTTGTCGATTATAGTATTGGATTCGGAGAAACTTACCCCCAAAAGCAAATCATGATAGATCACACGCAAATTTGAAGATTCTATCGACGTAGGAGAGAGATGAACAGTGATGAAAAACACTCGATCGATCAAGTAGGAATCGAAAATTAATAGGCGAAGATCAATCATCACAAACGGGATCCTCTATCTTCAATCAAACGAACACATTTTCATGAAAATGATCATACGTGCCAAAGATCTTGAAAAAAATCAATCCAAGAAGAAAATCTAAAAAACGTTCGAACATTCCAACAAATGAAAACTGTAGGTTGTTCTTGTGCAGATGAAGACTTCCCGTTTGCCGCTCGTGTTTGTGAAGGTGGTGATTACACAGCAGCTCTAAAAACAACTGGTATGCTCCCGCTTCTCCTATCCTAAAAACTACGAAACACTTACTGTTTTGAGCTAGTTACCTGTAACTGCGAGGAAAAATATCCTTGGTCGTGTGTCGACGATAACTAATCTCAAGCTGTAGTTTTTCCATTTTCCACTATTAGTCAATACGATCGTGATCATTGTTTAACGAATCTGAACGAGATCCAGTTCGACGAGGAAGTTCTAGTTGGTACTTGGTATGCTACAACTAAGCTCGATGTGCTTGTCCTCCTCCTGTGTGTGAAGAAGAATCAAGGATATTCATATTGTTGATTTTTTTTGCTTTTTTTAGTAGGTAACTTACTTTGGTTGTACTAACCATCTACGTCCATCTTGCCAGATTTAGAACCAGTTGAAAAGTTGAAAGTAAGGTAGATACTCAAACTCTGTTGTGAGCGATTCTGGTGTGGGTTCTGTTCCAAACATTGCAAAGAGAGAGACGCTTGAGCAGCTTCACGAGAGTGGTCCTGGTTCAAAAAATATTTCTCCAATATCTACTTTCCTCATTTTTGTCATTTACAGGTCTTGCAAGCAAAATACCCATTAGACATCGCCACCTTATCTGAATTCATACCGTCTCCCTCTAGAATTCGAAGTATTAAAAAGAACCACTTCTAAAAGGACGCTCATATAATTGCATTCTGCACGCTACGACAACGGTCGTTCACTTGAAATTTTGATCAATCTAAAGTTTACCCATACAACAAGTTCCTCCACGTCGTTGATCCACGTTCAAGAAGATCCTATTTTCCTACAAGGGACTCATCTGGAGGTTTTTTCCACCTCATCTAGATCTTCATTTCAAACTCAAACACAGGTTGTTTCTGGGGAGGCAATTGTAGTCGTTATAGTTGTTTTATGATTTCAATATCTAGCACCATCTAAAGAACTTACTATTTTTTTTACGAACATTTACTTCGTTGCATGATCATTCTGATAATTCGCGAACAATATACTAGACGATAACAACAACAATATTTGCTCCTGCATTGAGAACGCACAACTTTCTACTACGAAGCAAGTATAGGACTTATTTAATTATATCTTTTGCATTTTCAATAATCTAATATCCACGACAAGAACATCAAGATGTCGTCCTTCAGTATCGAAGCTTTTAACACCGCCGTTGCGGGCGGAACGGCATTTGACTTGTCTACCGTTGACAACGTTCAAGTCGCTGGTGAATCCCTGAAAAAAGCAGTCGCCGACAAGAAGGCCCAAACCAACGCTGTCGCATTCTTAACTGCCGTCACTCCAAAAGACGCCGATAAGTCCTGCTCTTGCTTCGCTCTCTTGGTATTGCAATGCCTCCAGGAGTTGCTGGTCTTGACCGCGGATGCGAAGTTGGCAAAACAGTGCGTAGTCATCATCAAGGCAGCAATCCAAAAGGGAGATTTTACTCTGAGTGCAGCATTTTTTCCGGAAATTTTGCACGCTATCGAAAAGCCGCCGCAAAACAAATGGAAGGTCAAGGTCGCAGCTTTGGAAATCATGGAGAGTGGTAATTTGATGTTATTTGATTTTAGTCGTATTCCCACCACCTCCCTTTGTTGTAATTTGATGTTATTTTTGCAGACCAACGTCGTCGACTTCTTCCACCCTCAACAATATAAAGTGATCAGCTAGAAGTACTACAGGTCTCCTGACCGCTCTCGCTGAGCACTGCCCGAAGCAGCTCCTTCACGAGATGGCCGCTTTGGTCGGAACCTTAGTCGCTTGCTCCAAGGAAGTTCGCGCGGAGATCAAAAACACTTCCGCCAAGCTGCTCGAACAAGTTGGCCAGCTCGTGAAGTGTACGGAGATCAAGAACGTCTCCGACAAAATCGTCAACTGTCTGAAGAACTTCGGAAACATGAAGCTGGCAACCGAGACTCTGTACCTGATTGCGAACACTACGTTCTTGAGCTACGTCGACGCAGCATCGTTTGCCTTGCTCTTTCCGATCGTGGAACGTGCGATGAAGGAGAAGACGTTCGACGCCAAGAAGAATGGTGTTATGATTGTTGGAGCAGCAGTGGTGTTGATCGAAAACCCGGAAATCTTGGAGTCCTACTTGGGATCGCTCTTGCCGATTTTGAAGGTAAAAAGATTTAACTACTAACTGACTCAACTTCTTGTTGTTCTTCATGTTCATGAGCATAGAAGTTGTATTACTTTGGCATTGACTGAAATTCCTCCAACTACATCCAACTACATGTACTAGTAGTACATGATCACACGACACACACACACACCAACCACAGGAGCTCGCCTTGGACCCTACTTTCGAGATCCAGCGAGAAGCCGCCAAGTCTCTCGGTTCGCTCGGAAAGAATTTGCCGACTTTGCTCGAAACCGACTTGCTCCCATGGGCTTTGGATAATTTGCAGTCTAAGCGTGGTGACAGCCACAACAGCGAGAATGAGCGAACGGGTGCCGCACACTCTATGTCCGAAATGTTGAGCACGAGCTTGGACAAGACTCTTTTACCACGTGTCTTGGAAGAGGTCGCCCAACCGCGGGCTCTCAGTGGTGCCTATCCTGAGCAGCGAGCGGGAGCATTTTCTTTGTTGGAGTTTTTGTGCAAGGTACTATTTTAGACCAAGAATAATTATTTTAGACCAAGAATAATTTGCATTTGTTTAAGTGGAAACTCCAATTCGATAAAAACAAGAGAACTACTTCCTTGGAGGTTTTGCAATCCGCCTGTCTGGAATAAGAAACAAATCTCCTGAAAAATCAACAATGGTGCGCAAGAACGACGATGAACAAACAATATGATCCTATTCTCAAATAACCTAAGGTCGACGCCTTCGAGCCTTACGCGAAGCAGTTTGGCCTGAAGTGGGCTCTCCAGGGCTTGCAGGATGACAGCCAGTTGGTCCACGACCACGCTATGGCTGCGGGTACCGCCATCATCCGCGAATTCGGTGGTGCCAATGCCGACAGCTTTGTTTAAGGGTAGGTTAAAGGTGCTTTTCTTACCGCTTTTTATGCCTCTCCTAAGGGAGAAAGGCATAACAAGCGGGGTAAGCGAGCACCAAAAACCTACCTCTAATTTGTCCTCCCCATTGCGGATTCCGTTTTGTCGTTTGCACACGTTGCGCGATTGAACTCCCTGAGTCCCAAGGCCATGAGTATCGCTTTGTTCCGTGCTTTGGTGGAGAAAGTGTCCGAATACCGCAAATATGGCACGGACATGCTGACCATGGACTGCTGCTCGCTGCGAACGCGCTTGGCGTTCATCTGCCTGTTGCAGATTTGCCGCATTGACGACGACCCAGAGGTCCGACGTCAATCCAACAAAGTGCTGACCGAACAGCTTCAGTCCGTGCCGAAGACCAAGCGTGAGACTTTGCCGTACTTGCTCGCGACGTTGAAGACGATTTTGACCGCGGAAGAGGGTAAGATGTGTGAGAGGAAGACGAAGGCTGCCGAAAGGTGTATCAACGATATCAGGGAGAACGCGAAGGAGTTCGACTTCACAGCGGACAAGTACGACAATTTAGCTGGCGAGGAGCTCGAGAAGTCCAATGTGCTGAAATGCCTCGACTGGTCCGTCCCGGAAGAGCTCAAGGGCATGCTCGCCAGAGTGGGTGAAGACAGCAACGGTAAGGTCGTTTTGAAAGTCGTTGGCGCTCATCATCACCACAGCGAAAACAGTCCTAAGAAAGGCGACGATGACGAAGAGGAGGAGACCGAATGGAAGGAACTAGCTGAGCTTACCGCAAAAGCCATGCCCTCTCTCTCCGCTCTGCAAAAGGCCATCCTCGCCTGCACGGTCCAGGAGAGTTTGACCGCCGCGCAGACCGTGTCCAAGCTCGAATCCACCGGCATCTTCGGTCTTTTGGCCAATTTTGGTGCGGAGTCTGCTTCGGCACTCGATTCGACCTTGAAGGAGAAGGTGTTCAAGCACTACCATCCGAAGGAGCTGAAAACTCTGGAGAATCCGGAGGAAGTTTTGTGCCACGTGGAGAACTTGATGTTGATGTACGGTGGTGGCCACATGTTGTTGAAGGATACCACTTTCGAATTGCGCAAGGGCAAGCGCTACGGTGTGGTCGGGCGTAACGGTACCGGAAAGACGACTCTGATGAACTTGATCGCTACCGGCGGCGTCCCGCAGATCCCCAAGACCATGACCTGCATCCACGTGAAGCCGGAAGTCCTCGATAACCAGCTTTCCACCAAGTGCAAGCTCTTCATGCGCCAGGAGAACCCGGAGAGAAGCGAAGAAGAGTTGGATGCGACTCTGGATAAGGTTATGTTCCCACGAGACCTGTGGGCGGTCACGATTGGCGAGTTATCTGGTGGATGGAGAATGCGTCTGTTGATCGCTGGTGCCATGATGAAGAAAGCCGATGTCCTGTTGTTGGACGAACCGACGAATCACTTGGACTTTAAAGCGGTTAACTGGTTGTGCGATTACTTGGTTTCGCTAGAGCAGTCCGCGATTATGGTGATTTCCCACGACCCGTTCTTTTTGAACCGAGTCTGCACTAACGTCATCAATTACAACTCGGGCAAACTGGTGTATTACGAGGGCAACTTCGACGCATTCACTGCCAAGTTGGGCATCAACGCGGCAGATGCGGAAGCATTGTTGGCGGGTCAGGTTGCAGTCAGTGAAGAGGGTGTGGAGCGCGGCAGCGGACCGGGAATCAAGGACGAAGCAGCGACGCCAGCGACTTTGACTCCAGCGGTGTCCGCCAACAGCATCGCTGAACTAGCTGGTGACGAGGACACCAGTCCTGCTAACAGTCTGCAGAGGGGGAATAGCACTCGAGCTTTTTCTTCTTTGCCTTCCGACACCAATGGCAGTCAGCCGAACCTCGCTGGTTTGGATGACGACTTGGACGGCGAGGAAGGCGCAGGCGGCGCTGCTCAGCCGGACAGAAAAGCCAGAATCGTCTTCCCTATTGCCGGAAAGGTGAAAGGCCTCACGTCAATGGCGAAGCCAGTCCTGGAGATCAAGGACCTGACGTACGCTTACAACCAGGAAAAGGGTGACGTGATCAAGGGAGTCTCAGCGAAGATTACGATGAACAGTCGCATCCACATCAAGGGTGTCAACGGAGCAGGGAAGACGACGTTCATGAACCTCGTCTGTGGTGAAGTCCATCCAAACGCATCAGCATGCACACAAAAGGGAACCGTTAACAGGTAGAATATACTTTTCTCTTTTATATCTTCCTCTGGTCTGTCTTTTTTCTAGTTAGGTCGGCTCCACCACAAGGATTAACAAGAAGTAGAGCCTAATCTAGTACTATTTCATGCTTTTACTTGTTGATGTACTTGACGTTGACCTTGAGTAATGATCCTCAGATGATTATTCTTTATAAATTTAATTTAAGAAGTTACTTGTTCTTAGTTTATCAGAATGATCGTCATGATCAGGATCTTTTTGCCATACCTCAAGACCAGGTAAATGAATGAATGAAATCCTTTGAAAAACACCAGACACCGCAACTGCCGATTGGCCTACATGGCGCAGCAACATATGCACCATATGAGCGAGTTTATGGGAGCGACTCCATACATATACATTCAGAAGCGATACCAGAACGGGTACGATGGCGCTGTGCAAGAGCGGTTATTGAACCCCAAGTCGCCTGAAGAAGCTGAAGATCGCGAGAGAAGAGCAAAGGCACACGGAAAATATGGTAATGTTTTTTGAGAAGAAATAAATCGACTTTATTACAACACTTTGCTTTTATTCGTTTTCGTATTGCAAGTTGTATTCGTATTTCGTAGATGATTGTCAGCTACAGCACGTGGAATAACAACATGATCTTCACCCAATCACAAAAGTAAAAATTATCATCAAAATCTTCACTTTCACTTTCTTCAGGCAACAAGCTGAAAGAGCTCTGCAGTCGTCAGATCAAGGGTAAGGAAGTCGTTTACGAGGCCAGATGGGAAAACCTTCCTGACTCTCGGCAAAACACTTGGCTCACTATGGAAGACCTCAAAAAACTCGGTTGCGAATCTTACGCGCTCGCTTACGACGACAAAGCTTCTGCCATCGAGGCTGGCCTCGATCAGCGACCTTTGACGCAGAGGGAAATCGTCAAGCATTTGGAACTCTTCGGAATCACTGAGGAATTGGCGTTGAACAGAAATATCGGTATGTTCTCCGCAGGTCAGAAGTCGAAAGTCAGTCTTGCGGCAGCCTTCTGGATCAAACCGCACTTAGTGGCGTTGGACGAACCGACAAACTACATTGATATGGAGACACTGGACGCTTTGACGACTGGTACATCATACTTCCGTGTTTGTTTGATCTTGATGTAGTTGTATGTGAAGTATTCATTTGTTTCTTAGAAAGAACTGTAGTGTTAGTGTTAGTGAATGGTAATCATGTTGAGACTGTTGCAGTACTCGTCAGTCACGATTTAATGGATAACTTCAACAAGAATAACGACCTTCGTCTCATCACGCATTGAACTTGACTAATCAACCACACCACCTCCAAACAAACCGAACAAAACAACAACAGCTCTCCAGCGATTCAAGGGTGGCGTTATCTGCATTAGTCACTGCGCTGACTTCGCGTCAAAGGTGTGCAATGAAACCTGGATGCTGGAAGGCGGTGGCCTGACGGTGATCAAGGAAGACGGCAAAAAGAAAGACAAGGAGGCTGCTCCGAAAAAGTAAATCTTGACTCATCTAGTTGTAACTGTACTGTAACAAGAGTATCAGTTTTATTTTGAGGATTCTAATGAAAATCAATGGTATGAAGTATGACTATGAGTATCTAAAAACATGATGAAATTGAATGAAGATGTTGGAAGAAAGTGTGACAAGGTACTAATTATCAATTGTTGACTTTTTGACATAATACAACAATTCGTGGGATCTGCTTCATCTAGCTAGTTGTGATAGACATAAAGTAGCGTGTGAACTTCTTGAAGATCTATTTGTCAAATCGTTTCTGATTCTGATGAATAGGTAAATCTGAATCTGCAAGCTCACTGACTTGTGATCATCATGTCTCGCATCGTTACGGTTCGTTCTCTAAAGAGGAATCGAGTGTGAAGTTGATGTGAAATATGAAAAATAGTGCTAGTGCTAGTTCTCTACGACCCTAATCATCTTGCCGAATTGACGTTGTAAGCAGGAGAATTTCTTTTCCCCCTCTTGCTCTACGCAGAAGTTTTCTTGAGTGTAGACCTATGGGGAATCGATATCTTCTGTACAAACACGAAGTCTTCTGGCAAGTTGGATGGACATATGCTAGAGTATCGCAACCATGTGGTCGTTCAACTAACCCCCGCCCCCTTGTTCCCGCGACTACATGCCGACAGAAGCAAGTGAAGTACGAGTCGAACATGAAGGAGCTCGCTTCAAGGGAGGTTACTAAGGTCGACGATAGTGATTATATGCAAGCTAAGGTCAACGTCAACGTCAACAACGAGCAAGCTACGGTATAAATCAAGGTTCAAGGTCAGCAACAAGCTATGGTAAATCAAGGTCAACGACAAGCTAAAAGCTAAGAAGTTCCCGAGCTGGGAAAAGCGGAAGTTTTCATTTATGATCTTCAACCATGTGCCCTGCTTGCACCCCCCTCGCATATGTTACCTACCTACATCGCCGAGTAAAAGTAGCTGTACTAGAACCATGCAAGAACTGATGTACGAAGAATTTATCAGGCTTCTATGTATATGAGTCTTCATAAGATCTCTGCCTGTAAACCTAGTATAACATCAAAAGAGCTTTGGTTTGTTCTCATCTATCAGTGGTTGCGCATGATCGTTGTTTCTACATGTATCGTTCATTTGCATCATAGGAGTTGTTCTATTTCCTCTTCTTGTTCGACGTTCATGAATCCTCAAGCAATACAGTTTCTAGGTCCATATTGAAAATGGCAACTATCGCTCTACTCCTCCCACAGGAACTATACCGCTTTTTTGCATCCGAAATAATGGGTTTCTAATGATAGACGCTTGTCTGCTTACTTCTTATAGAAGACTTCCTTCTTACAGAGATGCATGAAGAAGTATGAGTATGATCTATCAACATAATGCCTAGATGGTAGGATGTAGTTTTTATTATGTTCATGTTGGTCTTCGTTTCGTCATAATCACGACGTGAGGCTGGACGGTAACGCTGCACAACAACATACTAAAAAATGTCTATCATGCAATAAGTACTGGTACTATGACAAGCCTCATGATAGGTGCACCATGGTCGTTGCCATCCTCTTTTCTTATGACTTCATCATGAACGAATGACTTCGGTAGATGAATGAACGCTGGCAACATGCTCTGACTTAGAGTCTTCAAACTTCTAAGTTATTAGTAAAGAAAAGCAGTTATGTCAACACAGTAGTTGAGCAGTACCATTTTCTATTTCTCGGTCTATAAACTACTTGATGATATACAGGCTGTTGTATAGAAAAAAGTTAGATCAAGAAAGTCAAAGAACTTGCTACATCTCGCATGTTGTTGTTCTTTTTCTTGTTGAGATGAATAAACAGCCACTTTGTTGGATGAACAAAAACATCAAGGTCAGCAAGACGTTCTAGTAGGTCTTAACTTGTTATATACTTATACAGAGCTTCTATGTACTAGTGATGTTTTTGGAATGTTATATTAGATCGGGGTGGAAAATAATGGTCTTCAAAAATGTTCTTGGACACGACACTATGACAACTAAGCACTCACGCAGTGACTGACAGTTGTACAAACAGAACTCATCTAGTACTCATGATGAATCGAACAACTACACTCAGTTGAAATGGAATAAACCTTGTCGTCCGAAATGCCCTTCTTGCATCCTTCTGGGCTCTTTTCTTTGTGTGTCTTTCAGGACGAGAATGAGTCATAGAAAAAACTGCTCTCAAATGCCCTACCTGCAACAACATCCAACACACACTTCTTAAGTAGTGAAAAGGACTTCTTCTGCGAAGATGAAGTTTAGTTTCCGCGTCGTGGACGGGGACCACTGGAGTTGTTCTCAGATGTCGTGGTCGTAGTTGAAAATGGATAAAGATGAAGCTTATCAGGCTCCAAAAGCAGGAACGGGATCACCGGTTTCAGATGTAGATCAGAGATCCTCCTGACGACCTCAAGAGTCGGAGTCCAGTCCAGCAACAACATCAAACTCAGCTCGTGAGAGGACCGTGTCGAGAAAAAGCTGTGGACAATCAAAAGCAAAAGATCGATCCCGAATCTTACTGTACTAGGATACAAACTAGAAGTTTTCTCCTCCATAGAACTAGCCGGGATGTCCCTTTTATAATTGTAGTACTTATTGTTTTTTGCACTCTTGCTTCTTAAATTATCGAAGTCGACAGGAGTGGCGGTGTGTGCTATATGTTCTTTTTCGACGTCGTTTCGTCCGCCCTTTCAGCCAAGTAACGCTCTGACTCATCCACCTAATCTGACTCTGATTTGAATTGACCGCTTTCAACATTTCCTCTCTTGTATTTCCTATTCCTTCACGTTCACCTTCACGCATGCTATGGTTTCTTCATTAAATCTTCTCCAAGGGATCATTAAGATTGAATACACCCTGCTAAGGCTAAGGAGCACTACAAGATAGAAGAAAAATGGCCGCAATCGTATTCGAAGCTATTTCATGGGCGTCGAACGAGGACTCGAATGAGCCAGCCCCCGTAGGTGCGAGTGGGATCGAGAAAGTAGTGGCCACGCCATCTTCGTCATCAGCCGAGAAGAATAGAGTGGGGGAAGCGCCATGGAGCGATCCCTTTAAGCTTACGATTTTCTTCGACGTAAAAGAGCCTTTAACGGGTTTCGTCGACTTTAAACTCACGTTCTTGCCATGTCATGCAGGAAAAGAAGAATTAGGACCAGATGTGTCTGAGAAGTCTATGACTGCGCTCATAGCAGCCGCGAGCGACCTCGAGGATCAGATTTTGGATGATGTGGAAATAGGGCCGCTATTGAAGGTACTATTGAAATAGATCGCGATTTTATGAAATATATTATTTCTACCTTTTCTTCCATCACAAGCACAACATGATGATTAATATACACATGCATAATTTTGATTCTTCAGACCGGCAAAAGAAAAGCGGAGCTTATCGGAGAGCCACCAGATTTCGAGTTGATTCCGGAGGCCTTGCATCTAGAAATGGGAGGCATAGTATTCACGGCATCCTATAAAGGGCATGAATTCTATCGCGTCGGATGGTATGTCGCACACGAGTACACAGACGATGAGCTAAACGAAGATCCAGAAAAACGACCCAAGAAAATCGATTGGACAAGGGTATAATTTTCTTTTTGTTTATCTCCTCCCACGGGATCATTGCGTTTTCAGTAATAAATTCTTGACGTTTTTTATTCGTGCGTCTTTAGTACATCACTCACAAGAGCTATGATCACCAGCATCTACTAGAAGATGAGTTCTCGTCTCATTTGCACAAAAGACATCCTGGCGCATTCATCTTCCTCCTGATTAGATACGACGCCGAATCGATGTGAAGCATCCTATCAAGGAGCAAGCGGAGATCCCATGGGAGAAGTTGAATACGTACAAAAAGCAGGCTGCGGTTAGCACTGACGAGGGAGAGAGGGAAGAAAATGAGAGTGATCCTTTCAATGCAGGTAACGGGGCTCCAGCACCAAAGCGGCAAAAAGTGGAGGATGGCCCTGTGCTAGAGTAGCGCAGAAGCCTGGCTTTCCAAGAACCACGACTAGCTTGAGAATTGAGCTTCACATACATAATCGCCCCATTTCAATATATCTAGTGAGGAATTCGAATCGAATCACGTTGTAGACGAATCTTCTACTTGTGCTGAGAAAGTCAAAATATTTACTGTGTCGCGACGACTTACATACTTGTTTGAGAATAATCTTAAACTCGATCATACACCTGGCACTGGCTGCTGCTGCCGCCATGAAGGGGACGCCATGTTGGCAACAGGACTGGAAGTGCTCTGGCTCTGGCACGACTTCCTCTGTGACTGCTTCACCTGACTGTTTCGACAGAGGAGGGAAAAGGAATCAAGAAGAACTTGAGTGGAATTCTGTAGGATGAGTCTCGTCAACTTTTTCTTCTGTTAAACTTTTAGCAAATCCGTCTCGAGCGCCAGACCCCAATGTGTACTAGCGCGAGAGACGACCACGAGAGAAACACCTTTATAAATATTTCTGAGAAAAAAGTATCAAATTCTGTCCCACCTTTCCCACTAGAAATAGCGTGCGATTGAAATTCCAGCAAGGAAGAAATGAAACGTAATTGGAACGATACAACCAGACAGCGGCCCGCCGAGGTCAGGTGGATCATTTAGAACTTATAAAAACTAGAACTAGCAGGTGGAGCAGGTAAAGACTACAACAAGCAGCTGGTATGCCTTCGAAGGATCGCGTAGTTGCGATTGTCATTGTCCTCTGTGTATCCAGTCACGACATGATAGCTCCAGGAAGCTGAACTCCAAGAAGCAAAATGAAAATTGAATTAGGACTAAGGCTGTTTTTCTCCACATAAACGCATTTTCCGCATAGTTCCTAGACACATGGTAGATACATCCTTCAGCGAGGATTTGCGTCGAGTCCTATCATCCCGAGAAGATGACGCAGGAACCGACCTTCTCGTCTGTGTAGAAGAAGAGGTTGGTACGAGGGATGAAGAAGATCGTGAAGACATCCTAGTCGGTCGCGGGGAGCCTTGGTGCGAGAACAAGAGGAACGGCGAACATGAGGATGGCCTCCATGCGCAGGAGGACGCGAACAAGAGAATTTCGTCGAATGCCGATCAGAATCTACCCCTGGGAGGTTCTGCTCCTGTACAGACGGATGTTTCGCGTCGCATTTCCCGAGGAGACGGCCTCCCGAGTCTCAGAAGACCGATGTGCCGTGTGTCGCTCGCTGACCGTGCTGAGCGAACCAGTCGTAGTGTGTCTGAAGTCCGGAAAGCCGCTCGAGCACGACGGAAAGCAGAGGAAGATGCCGCGAGGCAGAAAGCAGAAGCCGAAGCTCGAGCTAGGGCTGAAGCCGTCCAGCGAGCGAAGGAAGCAGCTGCGGAGAAGGCGAGGATCAAAGAAGAACGAAGAATAGCACGACTGCAAGTCCATTACGATGGACTTACTGTTTTTTTGAAGGAGGGAACCGAAAGCGAGGAAAGCGAGGGTGTTCTTGAGCAGGAAGAAGATGCTGATTATAGCGAAAGAAAAACGGAAAAGATGACGGATGAACATCAAGTCGAACCCACATCTCCAGTTGCGGAGATCGTCAATGGTTCAGTGTCTTCATCCAGTGTAGGGAAAATCGTCAGTGTAAGCAAAAAAGAGACGGAGAATCGGCTTGAACCAAACCTGGAAGGTTTGGAAAAGTACATGGGAACCGAAGAGTGTGGAGGCTCTTCGTCTTCTTCATCTATACCTCTTGCTGCCACAAAACGCAACCTTCGGCACGTAAATGTTGGTTCTTCTGGGAAGGCCAAGAAGGCGATAATTGGAGAGCCAATCCATGACCACCATGACGTACAACCAGAACCAAAGCCAAGAGTTACTACTACTGCCGTTTCAAGCTCATCGTCCTCGAACTACAATCAGAATATAGAAATGCGCAAAGCAAGACTGAAGATGCATAGGAAACGCGATCGACATCGGAACCTTGACCCTGTAGAACAGCAGAGACTACAGAAACTAGCGGAAGCCACTTCTGCAGAGGGCGCTCGACGAAGGGCAATCACTGAAGGGACGAAAACAGTGCTTGACTTTCAGCAAGAACAGGTTGATTTGTCGAAAAAGAAGTCATCTGGTGAGCAGGAACAGCAGGCGGGTTTGATGTCAATTGTCGTAAGTGCAGGCAATACTACTACAACTACATGTGCTTGTGCAGCAGAGGACGGCGCGGCCACTGGTGGGAGCGTCTCTGAAAATACAAGAACTAGGCCTGCTGCTTCTTCAAGGTACTTCTTTTACAGTGAGGAACACCAGGACCAGGTAGAACGTCTCGTCATCCCAGACCAGACTTTGACTTCTTTTCAACCAGATCATACGAGCAACCTCCTGAACGTGAATCATCAGACTTCTCAATCGCAAGCACCACCTGAACATCAAGACATAGAATCTTTACAGCAGTTCTTTCTGGAGGCGTCGGGAGGTTGTATAGATGAAAAGGAAGACATTTTCGAGCACGAGCACGAGGAGTTGAATCAACAAACAGAAGCACAGCTAGAACAAATGCTGGCGGCAAAAAGTAAAGATGGCTCTGTTGATGTGGAAACTATACTGCAGGCTCTGGACTTGTCGGAGGAATTAGAGCTGCACACGAAAGATTAAGGCTGTATCAACAAGTGAGATTGAATTTTATTGCGGTTCTTGCGCCGAAAAGTAGATCTAGATTCAACATCCCATTGAGTCTAAGCTAACATGATTGACTTCGACATGGTTGAAGAAAAGGGTGGATCTCCCTCACCCTCTAAAGATAGAGGCATGCCTCAAAAGCGGAGAAAATGAGGCAGCGGCTTGAGACCAACGCGAAGCATCAGGACCATATCGTTGACGCTTTCGAGGAAGCACATAGAAAGGCTGAGGCTGCGCACCATAGAACTTTGACAAGGGTGGCGCCTGGCGGACCAGAATTAGAGGTCGATATCGTCGGGTTAGGGCCTGCAGATGCGAAGAAGGAAAGAGTAGAGCCGAATAACTACAAGGGCCAGACTTCTTCTTCATCATTAACAAGAGGTGACTATGACGACGGCGATGAAACGACTGATGTTGCCGCAGAAGCAGAAATTATAGGTGGCCCTTCCTCTGGGCCAGGTGAAATAAACGCAAAAGCAGATACGAATACGACGTCAATAGTGAACAAGCGGGCAGCGCGTGAAAAGCGAATCCTAGATCATCTCGTGAGTGGCAAACTTCTTTCAGTTGACACCGCGAGAGCGGTTTTGGCGAAGCGGATCGGAAAGGGGAATCCAGGTGGCGGACCTCGAGGGCTAGAGGAAGATGTATCGATACTGATGCTATCGCTGTATGTTGTTGTTGATGTTGGTACAAGAACATTCATTAGATATGAGCGAGTGAAGATGTCGTTGCTTGAATACTTCAATCTGCTCTAGTGCAACCCGTTCATCATCCACCATGATTTACTACTGACTGTATGAAAAGAAATACAAGAACGACTTCCACCAGGCTGCAGCGGAATTCGAGACGTTGATGGATTCACACGAGGCTGCGAAAGACGCGAGCAAGCGAGCTCGTGCGGGTGTCAAGAGAGCCACAAAGCTTGCTGTCGAATTACACCAGCTGTGTCCCGGATCCCATGACGTGACCCTTCCCCAACTCGAGGAAGAGAACCGCGCTTTGCGCGAAGCGCACTCGAAGGAGGTTTAAGGCTTGCTTTTCATAATCCCATGTGAACTATGTATGCTGAGAGTTGAGTGTCGTCCTGTGTTTTCTTAAACTTAAAGGAGAAACAAGAAAATAGATGGAGGACAAAGCAGGGGAACTCCCTAAATCAGCCAGGGATACAAGTGAAAAACTAGCGCTAAGACATGCACGCACGAAAGCAGCTGTCCAATGGACGTAAGAAATTGCTAGAAAAGATCTGCATTTTTGGCAAAGACGAAGAGACCGAGATTTTGGAAAGACTGTCACCAACAAGGAAAAACAAGAAGCAAATGCTGGGTCTGGGTGGGCAAAGTGCACGAGCTTCTCCTGGGGGTAAAAAAACAGCTAAACAGGGTGATCATGGTCATGATCATGGAGATGTTGGTGAACCCCACACAACACGAGGAGCTTCTTCAACAACCGACCACCCTGTGAGATCACAATACGAAAATGAAGAACAACTTCTAGTGGACGAGGCTCCTCAGGCAAAAAAGGTTGTCATTAGACGAAAAGAGCTTTTCTCGTCATCGACTGCAATCAGCAAGGAACCGAATCTGCAATCACAAGAGGATCTCGGGTCTGCACTCGTAGATGAAGTAGATAGGCTTCACACACTAGTACAACCAGCACCATCTTCCTCACCTTCAGGTGGTACGCCAAGGACTGTAGTGATTGAGGAAAGGGAAAACAATATCAGCAAGTCCTCAAATCTCCAAAGTCTTTTTCGCGCTGCAAATGTAGTTGATGATCCGAGTCATGAGATAGGAGACGGCCAGGAGGTGGCGACACAGGGTACTAGTCGAAGAAGACTCCAGACACAAAGTTTCATCGACGTGGAAATTTCCCCAGCTCTGTCTTTTGGAAATTCGGTAGTCGCTTTTGGCGCTTCTCCTTCTCCTGTGGTTGGAAGTGGTGGCTTTTCTCCGACGTTGTCGAACTCCATGTTGCCATTACCAACAACTGAAGAGGGGGCCGCATCAATGGATTTACCTGCGGAGGACGTGGAGGACTTCTTTCTAGAGGAGGATAAGAAAAGCCACAAAGACAACGAGAGGAGCGATATTCTCCGAGATGCAGTAGTAAAGATGCAGGATGAAGATCGAGGGGAAGATGTTGACGGTGGAGCTAATAACGAGTCCCCTGTCGATGATGGCCCAATATTAAACCAGGATTCAGCTGTTGGGGAAAGAATTACCATTTTCCAAAGACGACGAAGTGAAGAGGATGTATCAAGGCAGCGTGACGAGCTAATACGACTCCAAAGCGAATATGCAGACGAGGAGGAAGAAGAGGAAGACCATACGCATCTTAAGAGTAGGTTAGAGGTGCTGTTGTTCTAGTTCTTGTTACCAGTTACCGTTTCTTTTTTATTTGCGTCTCGTCCTTATAAGGGATGAGTGGGTGTGGGACGAGAGAGGCAGAACAAACGGGAAACAGAAGCGCCAAAATTAAATCCTACCTGCTCTAATCAACAGAAGCAACTAACGGAGACGAATCACGATACGAGTCCCAGTATTGAAGCCGTTGCAGTTACTTTGACAGATGACTCGCGAGAATCGGGGACGACTGAAGAGAAGCATGTGAGTTTTGAAGAATTGCGAAAAAGCAGTACGCGGTCTCAGCAAAGAGCCTCTCGTCTACGAGGAGAGTCAGATGATACACGACAGAAGAACAAACACGAAGGAGAAAATCTTTTTGTTATGAGGGGAACGAAATATTTATTAGGAACCACTTCATCTCATTGATTCTCAACGAGATTTCACATGTAGTGAACAAGGAAATTCAAAGTACAACAGACTAATTTAGGACATGATGATTGATATAAATATATGATGCAGAGCTTGGGGCCGCCGGTACCCCCCCCTAGCGTAGGGGGGGGTACCGGCAGCCCCGGACCCCTTTGGGAGGCGTCTGCCGGCGGTGGAAGGCCTCAAAAGGGGGCCAAGTGGGCGCCTTCGCTCCCTTCCAGGTGCTTGGCTCTCCCTAGATGCCTCCAGCGTAAGGAGGTGGCAGGCCTCTGAAGGCGGCAAAAGCCGAGGGGCTGGACCCCCTGAGCCGTGCAGCTTGTTCCCCCCGGGCCCTTGGTCATTGGCTTGCTTGCTCTTGCGACCGTGGCCGCCCTCGGCGGCCTTTTACCCCGGAGACCTCCCGCCTGCGAGGGTCAGCAGAGGCCAGGAGGCCCCGGAGGAACCGGCTGAGAGGCCCAAGGGGAGGCCCGCGCCAAGTTTGGACGCCTTCCCCCACTAGATTCCGCGCCGAAATGCGCGCGGAAAAGTGCGCGCGCGCGCCACCACAGACCAGACCACAGGGGGGGAGGGGGGGGCACCGTCCCGCCCTAAGTCATATATAATGTCATCCAGCAGCAAACCGCCTCTCTGTCCGGTGATCAGGACTTTTTTCATCTCAAGTGGAATATGTTTTTGACTATCTAAGGTTCGCAGGCTTATATACTTACCTACCACCGGCGCCGGCTGTTGTGGTCTACCTCGTCTAATGTCAACAATTTTGCCGGCTTTCAAGAATCTCTTCCCTCGGAGACTGATAGAAGTTCACAAAACTACTTCGGTTATCAGCGAGCGCCGAATATATTTGTTATGGAAGGGGAGACGCATCTGCACTGTTTGATTAGTTAGTGGTCTGGAGACGTAAAGTGTACGCGTACTTAGTTTCATCTTCTGAAGTTGTTTGAATTCATCCGAACTCGTCCATTCGAGGAGAAGTTTACGCTCGCAACTACTATCCTCCATGTGCATATGAAGCATGATATTCATCATCTTTCTTCTTTATGCGAGCTGGTGGTGCTGCCGCTTTGGGATTATAATAGAATAGTCTAATATGATATCACAGGAAAAACGGCATTCACTCTCAAAAATCGCCTTTTTCTCTTTAGATAGGTCACTAGCTAGTTAATATACCACTTGCGCATGCACTTTTTCTTTTAGCAAGATTGATACGTCTACCACACCTTCTAATGCTCAAACCTATTAGCAAACTCAAAAACCAATGCGTCTACCACACCTTCTAATGCCAATAACTTCGGCGGCTCGGCGGTTTTCTCTCCTCGTGCATCTGCGTATGTTGGTGCAGAAGCGACTTCGCCCTTTCATTAAGGCTTCCCCTAATCCATCTCTATAGGGATCCCGCAACCATATGCCTCTCAATACAAGGCAGACGCTGACGCATATTCTTGAGGGATTCCCACAGGGATGAACCGGGGAGGGCTCTAATTTCAAACGCCTCGCAAAGTAGATACTTTTGGTAATCCTCTTGAAGACCCGACACAAGTGGATCTTTTTGACGCTTTTGGCGGCGAGGAGGTTCTAACCCCGCGTGCTAGTGAGTTTATGATACAGTAGATGCTTACTTTATCTCATCTTCCCTTTTTTTCCTCAGTGTAAGTAACATGACATACTACACAACCACGTTCTTAAAGAACTATAAGACAAACTGCGTTGTTAGAGACATGAGTCAAACACAATAGAGAAACGCTCATCTTAGAGAACTACTTCTAAGTCAAACGTTCATCCTAAAGAACTACAGCTACTTCTAAGTCAAACGTTCTTATTAAGCAACTACTAAGTCAAACGATTATTTCTTAAAAAAAGAACTAATTGTTATTGTAATTCAAGACTTTTCATCGTTCTTCTTGTTCTAATCACAACGTTTCACCGAATATGACAGCGCCATCGAACTTTCCATATGGGCGCACGCCAGAAATACCTATGGGCGCGTATGTTGGACTTCCAGAGCGTTCGCGCGAGAGGAGTAGAAGCGAGGCGAGGAGTGGAACTAGTAGCAGAACGCCGCCTCAACAAATTAAGGGGGCAGCTCGGTTTTCATTGGTCACTGACTGTTTTTACTGAAAGTCTTCAGTGGTGTGTGACATCTTGAGAGCACAGGGACACTTCATCATAGGTCATTGAGGGCGCGTGGTCTTTGAAGATATCAAAGACGTGGGAGCACCTAGTGGAAAGAACCAACACGAGAAATCTTCTAAGGAAAACGAAAACTACAAGGGTAGACTAGGATGTCCTCGCCTTTAGATGCACTATCTTCTACCTACTATCCTTCCTTTTTCTTTTCCTAGTTAGCTTGGCTCCACCCGTATATTAAGTAGGCAGAGCCCTCTCCACTTCCAACGACATGGACACTCAGATGAATCAGAATCAGTGACCAATGTCTTCATCCGACCTTTAATCAAAAGAAGGGCGAAAGAGGACGATCGGATTATGGTGGAATTAATCCAAAGAAGAAGTTAGAAGTCGAGGCGTGTTGCAAATGATCTTGATTGGCTTCTATCTTTCTTCAGAAGGTCATGATCTTGTTGATCACACTCAGACTGTGTCTCTACGGGTGCTACGAACAGCACTATCAGGGGCATACGCATGACATGTCCGGCGACGCTCAAAGCACATACGAATGCAACAACTAATTAAACAGCAGGTGGTCTGCTACTTACACCCGGTCCTAGTTTGATCTGAGTATATCATCACCATCTCCATCATAAAGTTCTTTACTGGTATATTATTTTTCTTCGACTCTAATCCCTCGTCCAAAGAAGCAAATATGAAATTCGATTGCCGCGTGCCCGTACGCCAGATAGAGTTCCTGTCTTGTGGGACTTAAGGGAAGGCAGACGATCGGATCCGCAAGATGAAGAAATGGATTATGGTAAAAATTTTAACATCCTAGGGTTCATGAGGGACGGCTGGATTATGGTGGAAGGCGGTGATGGATCTAGTACTAGAAATTTTAAGTTAGTATGCTGCACAAGTACAGTACATTTCTCTAGGAAATCTCTACAAATTACCCTCATCTAGCTAGTATGTACATGTAGTACATGTAGAAGAGGTCGAGATACTAGGGCTAGAAGTAGAGGTGGTCGTGATTGATGGGGTAAGTATAATTAGAACTAAAAGTAGTATGAAGTTGAAGGTCGTCTTGTACTAGTCCACCTAGTGTTACTTGATGTTCTACCTACTTTGTGTACTAGTCCTAGTGTTAGTACTTGATGTTCTAACTACTTTGTCCTGCAATAAAGATATTATCGACAAATAGCAATGTTTTGTCGACCACATTTCTTCACCAACGGGCCGATGCTTGTTCTAACTTTCTGCATTATTATCGACAATGGAGGATGCGATAAAAGATGAGGTTTTGCGGAATTGGACAGCTAGGGATGAGGTTTCGCGTGACGAGGAAGTTGATCTTCGAAAGCAGACGTCCCCTCGTCCACCGTCAGACATTAAGGCTGTAGCTATTTTAGTGCAAGAAGAAGTAGTAGTGAAGTAGTCTTCTATACCCCTGGAGTGGGTACATTCATTCACTCACTCGATCCTTGAAGTTGAGAGTTCGTATGGTGGAGTATCAAAGCAAGGCGAATACTCCCCCATACGGTATTTCGAGGACGCAGTGACTTTACAACCACGACTAGTATCGCGGAGAGCTTAGGGGAATACTTCTCCCCCGTTGTACTTTTCAAGGATGCAGCCACTGGAAGTTGAATTATATAATTACGCAGGAGACCTCTAAAGACAGTGACCCTACAACCACTATCCGGATGAGTGCGGCAGAATCCATGGCTCCTCCTCTTCAGGGACACGAATTATGAAATAAGACTATAGCGTCCTCGTCGTCCTGTACTAGGTATAATTACTCGACGGTGGACAGTCCTAGTTGTTGTCATAGTGGTCATACTAGTATTTTTTAGTAGTCATCCTTCTCCTTGCTCATTCAGTTGTAACAACTAGGAGTAGTTAGTAGAGCTTAGACAATTTCTAGTCCTTGTCCAGGATTTTGATCACAACGAAAGTAGAAGCAAGATGCAATAAAGAGAAATGCAACAGAGAAAAGAAGGATGAGCACTACAAACCTGCACATCTAATTAAAGAAGCTCTAGCCCATGATCCTGAAGGTGTGGACAACGAATCAACGCCTAACCTAAACGATTTTGCTCGCACTCCTGAACAAATACAAGTACTAGGTAGTAGCGACTCGTCTACTACTGAGAAAAGTGGTGCTTCTAATGTAGAAAAATGCGGAGCAAGTGTCGGGGTTGGAGGATGACGTCGTCCTTACGTCGCTGGCTGATGAAGAACAGGTAGAACAGGAAAGGGAAAACAGCATAGTTATGGTCAACAATCATAGTTTCCGGCTACAACTTTCTCAGTATAATACTTTCTCAGTATTATAATGTTGATCTTGGTACCCCCGTTTCCCCTGTATCAGTATCTATTATCACGAAATTATGTAAGGGGAAAGCTAGCATCAACAACGTGAGCAGGTGTGACACCTTCAACAAAGTAAGCAGGTGTGACCTGAGGTGTCACGAAATACAAGGGGACCGATTAGATGAACATCGGAGCAAGCTGACTGACTCTAACACAGAAAGAATAGAGCGGCTGTTGCAGCAGCACGAGGACCTGCGAAAAAAAAACGCTTCCCTACGTGCCGAATTAGCTGCAACTCGAAAAAACGCGAGCAAAGACCTCAAGCATTTGCAGGACGTACTTCTTCTCCTACTCATTCTTGATGTAGTTCAAGAACGTTCTAAGGAACGCATGGAGCCTCTTCTTGTAGTTCTGCAAGTTGTGGACGTTAAGTCTAGTTGGAGGGTTGTAGAGCTTACGTAAAAATAGTTATTTGATCTCTTGCACGCTGTGCAGAAATACGACAAGATCTCAAGAATGAAATAATAGGCAAGGAGCTCTTAGTCTTAGTCTGGTTAAGTGCGCGCTGTCAATACAACTTGCTTTACTACTAGACTGAGTGAGCGGCTTGATGCCCGAGCCTTCCCCAGTCTTTCTCTTAGGGATTTTCAGTAAGGCAGTATAATCAGTCCGTCGTCAAGCCATTATAATCAGCTTAAATTTCAAGAAAAGAGCGTAGCCGTAGGCAGTATAGTCAGTCCGTCGTGAAGCCATTATAATCAGCTTAAATTTCAAGCAAAAAGTGTAGCTGGAGTGTAGAGCTTACGTAATGTAACTACAAATATATTTGTGTACAAAAATTGCGGAACACATGATGGATTTCTATTTTTCTGGTAGCTAGGCCTTCCTAACGACCAAGACAGGAGACTCCATGATCTTCTCCATCAACTATCTTGATCTTCCCCATTATTCAACTACCAACATCAAATAATAATAAGGTCGTCGAGAAAGAACGTTCGACGCAGAGAACAGATGCCAGTGGGAAGGAAAGAATCATGGGCGATAAGGAATTTGAGAACAAAATTGCTGCATTTCGCGAACTCTCCCAAGAGGCCTTCAAGCTAGCCGAGGTTACTCAGATTATGATGAAACTTAAACTCTTTCGAGTATGCAGAGGTACCTGTACGACCATCCGCTACCTCCTCCTCCACTAGTGTTATTCACGTTTTTAGTGCCTGAGGGCTACATCAACATGCAATCTAGTAGGCAAAGTACTTTCTAAAGTGATCTTCACCATGATGAATGTACTTAATCTAGTGCAATAGGAATAGGAATAGCTCTATGATTGAAGAACTACTAGGGATAGAGATGAAAAGAATCACGAGAAGGGGGTACAAAAGATTTTCTAAGAAGCGAAAGCTCAGGGACGAGGTGCTTTTTCGGCGAAAAAACGAAATCTTAATCGGCGAATATTTTGGTACGCCTACGAGTAAAGCTAAGGCCACTCCTACATTGATTTTCCCAATCAACAGAAGATGATGTGAATAATATATGCAGCTACTTCGATGGGTTTTTGTAGGCGTTCTGTCTCCATAATGTTCTTGTCCTTCATCTGTTTTTTGGAAGGACGATTCTTTCATCTGGGATAATTCATCGGGGGGTGCATGACCAACCATGAGGACATACTTCTACTTGTTCTCTTCATCTAGCTCGTCTACCATCTAGCTCTACCACTACTGATTTTCTCCTGTTATAGAGTAAAACACTATAATTACTCCACATGTTCTTCTTCATTTTTTAGAATACTTGACGACTCTAACGTACTCAGCAACTACGAGGACGATTTCCCGTCGTCTCCCTATGACAGTGCGAATCAGCGAGCGCGTAAAGAGAGAAACAGAAGTCAATTCCCATTCTTTGGCGGGATGCAGAGCGTGACTGACTCGATGGCGAGAACATTCACAAGTCCTTCCTCCAGTCCGCGAGTTAAGGCGTGTCATCCTTTCTTTTTTTTTCCATTTCGATGTATGCAGGATAAAAACGAGCGCAGCATCCTCTACCTCTCCTCTAAGAAAGAAGGTCAGCAACTACGACTCGGGAAAAATGTTTTGGTTGACGCTTCTTCCGCTGACATACATACGGACACGGGATCCGCAGCTGACCACAAGAAGAAAAAGAAACACAAGGGAGGTGCCAGTACGCCAACTATGATTGAAGGCTTCTGCTAAGTAGGAATGCTCATGCTGATACAACAATATGTTTCTAGGATAAAAATTGAGAAGCATTTATTTCATTCATTCTGGGGAAACAAGTAGATGTTAAAGGTTTTCAACAGGAGCAGCAAATAAGCCTTCATCTAGTACTACACCTCCTAGAAAGTATCTGATTGAAGATGGGTCATTGTTCTCCTCCCCTTCTAATTCAAGAGAAGACATATTTGGTGGCGCGTTTGATCGTGCTCTGTCAGCGCCGCCAGGTATCACAGTGAGACTCGATGCTGTTACACTCGGTGGTGCACCACCAGTGCGAGGACCAAATCAAGGTGGGATGACGTTTATTCCAACGCCTGCATTAGGGACAACGACAACTACTAGTAGTAGTAATGCTAAAAATGGTAATGGACTACCAGGAGGTGGGATCGGGATGACGCGTCCGGCGCCATTGGCATTGAATTTGACAGGCATCCTTGGTGGAAAGGGTGCAGGAAAGCATGGCAGGACGACAAACCAGCCGAACATAGATATGGCGGTTACAAAATGTTGATCTCATTCTCACCATTTCGATGAGTTGCTTCATGAAATAAGTAGTCAAGGAGTAGCAAAAAGGTCAGACACATCAGCTACGTCGTTCCTCTAGTTCAAGTTGACAAAGTGGGATGTAACTTCTTTACTCAGATGTCGCTTATATTATAAGAGATCGCGCAAGATCAAAAGGTGACGTTGAAGGAGTGTCACCAGATAGTGATAGAATAGTAGAAGACGACTTCTTCTAACTACGGCGATCTCCATGGTTCGAACTCGAAGTCCTTATCTCCGAATGCAAAAACGAATCCTTTCACCGCAGATTTTTTTCTCTCGTATCCGAACCATGCACAGGTTATGGCTGATATTCGTAACCACAAGTCTCCTCTGTTGAACATGATAGATTTGATCTATCAGCATGTTCATGTGCACGACTACTCTCCTCTTCTATTCGCCCACGTCTTCTCGTCTCTTCTTGAACTTGATTATGTCATAATCGCGACGACCAACACATGATAACTTCACTCTTTCATCTCTTTCCGTAGAAACATTTTGCCACCAGTCGCGCAACTGCAGAACGTGACAAATTATCTGGGTCCGACTCCAAAGTTGTTTGGCAACCAGCAGACTGCTAGTCCTCGTGGTAACCGTAGTAGAGCAAGTCCTCGGGGAGGAGCATCCGATCTGGTTAAGCTTTAGATGTTTCTTTTTTCATGATTTACCAGACAGTACAGTAGTACTGCCTAGTAATTGAGACAATGAGGTGGTGACTCGAGCCCGACTCAGATGAATTTAGATAAGAATCCTGTCGCTGTCATCGTGGTGAACAAAAGTAACTTCTTACTTCGTTCTAGTATATTCAAGTTCAATATGATAATGAACATCTTCCATCTAAAATGGAGTAGTACTGCCACGAGAGAGTTCTTCTGGAAGTTAGAAATCACATATTTTGATACCTCTAGCTCTATCCATAGTGGATACCGAGTATACTAGCTGCCTCTAAGAGCAAAAAGGAAGAGGAGATTGGGTATGGAGGTCCACGTGCTTCTGCTGCTGAATCTGCACCGCCTCAAGGCGAAGGTTACGGCTGCTAACTCATTTTGTCAGCATGTGTACTCGACATTTCAATTTCTTAGCTCCTGCCATAGAAGTTTCTCCTGTTCTTGTTTCGTGACATTAAAGGATGAAACAAAGAAATGAGCAGAAGGTAGTTCCAGCAGCATGACCGGTTCCGTTGTCGTTAGTGGACCGTCACTTGATCCTACTTCCAGTGTTAGACTTCCTTCTTGCACTAAAAGCATACACTCAAACCAAGGGCAATGGCTTCTGCACTACAAGACAAGATCGCCCGTTTGAAAGAAGAGAAGCTGAATCGCCAAGCGGCCTTTAGGCAGAGACGCCAAGAGCATTTAGCGGAATTGAGGCAGCTCCAACAGAATGGTTAAGGGTTGGATAAGTTCACTTCTCTATACTATCGTGAGTATATTAGTATCTTCTAATCTACTTATCTTTATCTCTTCTATGGGGTTTAGTTGAGGCTGTAGCTAGTGCATCTTTGACTGCATCCTTGAAAAGTATGGGGAATATTCCAGTGCGATACTCTGGCATACTTCTCAAGGATGCAGCTGGAAGATGAATTACGGAGAGCGTTAACTTAGGTCCAGCGACGCTTAAAGCACATAAGTAAAGCAACCGGCTCGCTTTCCCTCGTCTGAGTTTTAGGCTTAATATCCCTTCACGCAGTAGATCTATATGCGAGATCATGACACAACTGGATGGGAGGTCAGCAACCTCAACTTGCTGCAGCAGCCCGTTCTTCTAAAGTGGCAAGGTGCTGGAAAAGAAGATTAGAGCATGGGTGGCGCAGAACCCAGGCAAAGCAGGGCACGATGAAGTAAACGTGAAGGAGACAATGGATATTAACTCATTCTTCAAAGACTACGACCCGAAGGACGCAGGAAAAGACCACGACAGCGGTCACAGATTGCTAGTTAAGTAAGGTTATCAACAAGTTTAAAAGCTTCTCAGATTCAGAACTCATACATTTAGATAGTTGGTACTATGTACATTTATCGATGTTTTTTGTAGTAGTAGTGGTACTAGAATTTTTGTATTTCTAAAATACAACTAAAAGAACAACATGCTTACTCAGATAGTCTGAGAAGTCGTGGTTTGTGTCCTCCCATCGGATGAGAGCGTTCTGAGTCTGAAAATGAGTCTTCTAATCCGGCCTCCTCCTCAAGGATGATAGACGGCATCGATAGGATCGACGACAAGAGCAATAGGGGCTTTGTGAAGCACTTTAAGGTGCAGCACGAAGAAGCTGTCCGAGCTGCAATAGACTGGCATGCCGCGGAAACTCAGAGAGCTTGTCGGGATATTGCTGCAATATTAAGGGTCGTTCCAAGTTGGCCTGCTCTGCCTCTCGCTCTCTGTGAGCATTGCATATCTAGTATGGCTTCATCTGTGAGTACTAGGAAAGTCGTATTAGATATGCAGCGAAATAGTACATCGGGCAACTTGTAACCCCTAACAACAGACCAGGAATTGATACGGTTGACAAGTCGTCCCTTGGATGCGGTGGATTTTTTTGATAGATATGGGGCTGCGGCACAGCAGGCAATGAAAGACAGACCCAAAGTTCTGCACTTGCGGGACCCTCGTATTAAGGCTTGTTACAGTTGTAATTCGTCTAGTAGTTCATCTACTTAACAAGTATCTTTCTCTTTCTTGGGCTTGGCCCCCCCTGTCATTCTAAGCGGGAAGTAGGAAACACCAAGTCAAACTCAAACAAGTCAAAGATGCCTTTCAAGTAAATGAACTATATTTATAATATATATATTATAAGTAAGTAAATAAAAGGTCTAATCAGAGCTACCGCGACAATGATATTACTGGCCGTCGCATTGAGGGAGCTCGAGCTAAAGAGTTGGCAACGTCAAAGAAGAAGAAAACGTTGGCAGTCGAAGCTTTCACCGGATTGAATATTGATAGTATACCTCTGGCAAATTCAGCGGTGGCTGGTGTGGATCATGATACTAATTTTAGGTGATCATGACACAACTGATTTTAAGGTACTGCAACATAGATACGGGTGGTCTCGACATCTATCATGTAAGTTCTATTTCTTAGAGCCATGATCATGCCCTTAGAGGGAGGTACTAGTAGTTCATAAAAAATAAAAAATCGATATTTATGTGGTGGCTAGCATTGGAGGACTTGATGTGATGCCCTTTGTAGAATGAATCTTTTTTACCAGACAAAAGGAAAACGACAATAAACACTCGAGTTGTAAGTCTCCGACTACTGGACAAGGACATGGTGGCAAGAGAGCAGATAGGTATCTTCAAAATACCGCTTCTGCGGTTGGATGTTTCTAGCTTTAGGCATTCATTTTTGCCTACTCAGTCTTAATGTAGCTTCAAGGAATTCAAGTTAAACTTTAACTTCTATATTTTACTACAGTAAGGATACTCAAGGATACTATCTGCAACTGCGGTTTAGGTAGTACTCCTACCCTAAGGATACTTTTACTTACCCGCCTTAGTACCGTGAGTGAACTTCTCTGAATAAATGTTAAGCTGAGATGATGAACTTCTATGCATATGATGCACAACATTCGTCTGCTAATGATGCACATTCATCTGCTAATGATCCACAACATTCGTCTCCTCGATCGTCTCCGAGGTCAAAATCTCCGAAGTCATCTCCACGAGGAGGGCAGCACAATGTAGCAAAACCAAAACCGAAACTTCGCGTGTCCAACAATGTCACAAGTTTCCAGATTGACGGTGCTGGATCCGGATCTCCGACTGGAAGTCTCGCTACGGCTGGAGGCAAAAAACCAAAACCGAAACTTCGCGTGTCCAACAATGTCACAAGTTTCCAGATTGATGGTGCTGGATCCGGATCTCCGACTGGAAGTCTCGCTACGGCTGGAGGCAAAAAACCAAAACCGAAACTTCGCGTGTCCAACAATGTCACAAGTTTCCAGATTGATGGTGCTGGATCCGGATCTCCGACTGGAAGTCTCGCTACGGCTGGAGGCAAAAAACCAAAACCGAAACTTCGCGTGTCCAACAATGTCACAAGTTTCCAGATTGATGGTGCTGGATCCGGATCTCCGACTGGAAGTCTCGCTACGGCTGGAGGCAAAAAACCAAAACCGAAACTTCGCGTGTCCAACAATGTCACAAGTTTCCAGATTGATGGTGCTGGATCCGGATCTCCGACTGGAAGTCTCGCTACGGCTGGAGGCAAAAAACCAAAACCGAAACTTCGCGTGTCCAACAATGTCACAAGTTTCCAGATTGATGGTGCTGGATCCGGATCTCCGACTGGAAGTCTCGCTACGGCTGGAGGCAAAAAACCAAAACCGAAACTTCGCGTGTCCAACAATGTCACAAGTTTCCAGATTGATGGTGCTGGATCCGGATCTCCGACTGGAAGTCTCGCTACGGCTGGAGGCAAAAAACCAAAACCGAAACTTCGCGTGTCCAACAATGTCACAAGTTTCCAGATTGATGGTGCTGGATCCGGATCTCCGACTGGAAGTCTCGCTACGGCTGGAGGCAAAAAACCAAAACCGAAACTTCGCGTGTCCAACAATGTCACAAGTTTCCAGATTGATGGTGCTGGATCCGGATCTCCGACTGGAAGTCTCGCTACGGCTGGAGGCAAAAAACCAAAACCGAAACTTCGCGTGTCCAACAATGTCACAAGTTTCCAGATTGATGGTGCTGGATCCGGATCTCCGACTGGAAGTCTCGCTACGGCTGGAGGCAAAAAACCAAAACCGAAACTTCGCGTGTCCAACAATGTCACAAGTTTCCAGATTGATGGTGCTGGATCCGGATCTCCGACTGGAAGTCTCGCTACGGCTGGAGGCAAAAAACCAAAACCGAAACTTCGCGTGTCCAACAATGTCACAAGTTTCCAGATTGATGGTGCTGGATCCGGATCTCCGACTGGAAGTCTCGCTACGGCTGGAGGCAAAAAACCAAAACCGAAACTTCGCGTGTCCAACAATGTCACAAGTTTCCAGATTGATGGTGCTGGATCCGGATCTCCGACTGGAAGTCTCGCTACGGCTGGAGGCAAAAAACCAAAACCGAAACTTCGCGTGTCCAACAATGTCACAAGTTTCCAGATTGATGGTGCTGGATCCGGATCTCCGACTGGAAGTCTCGCTACGGCTGGAGGCAAAAAACCAAAACCGAAACTTCGCGTGTCCAACAATGTCACAAGTTTCCAGATTGATGGTGCTGGATCCGGATCTCCGACTGGAAGTCTCGCTACGGCTGGAGGCAAAAAACCAAAACCGAAACTTCGCGTGTCCAACAATGTCACAAGTTTCCAGATTGATGGTGCTGGATCCGGATCTCCGACTGGAAGTCTCGCTACGGCTGGAGGCAAAAAACCAAAACCGAAACTTCGCGTGTCCAACAATGTCACAAGTTTCCAGATTGATGGTGCTGGATCCGGATCTCCGACTGGAAGTCTCGCTACGGCTGGAGGCAAAAAACCAAAACCGAAACTTCGCGTGTCCAACAATGTCACAAGTTTCCAGATTGATGGTGCTGGATCCGGATCTCCGACTGGAAGTCTCGCTACGGCTGGAGGCAAAAAACCAAAACCGAAACTTCGCGTGTCCAACAATGTCACAAGTTTCCAGATTGATGGTGCTGGATCCGGATCTCCGACTGGAAGTCTCGCTACGGCTGGAGGCAAAAAACCAAAACCGAAACTTCGCGTGTCCAACAATGTCACAAGTTTCCAGATTGATGGTGCTGGATCCGGATCTCCGACTGGAAGTCTCGCTACGGCTGGAGGCAAAAAACCAAAACCGAAACTTCNCTACAGACCTGGCAAAGGCAAAGGCAGGGCCCCGCTGGCTTGTTGCATGTGCCCTACAGACCTGGCAAAGGGGGCAAAGGCAGGGCCCCGCTGCCTTGTTGCATGTGCCCTACAGACCTGGCAAAGGGGGCAAAGGCAGGGCCCCGCTGCCTTGTTGCATGTCCCCTACAGGCCTGGCAAAGGCAGGGCCCCGCTGCCTTGTTGCCTGTGCCCTACAGACCTGGCAAAGATGGCAAGGCTGGCGCCCTCTGGCGTGTTGCGGTACCCGACAGAGCTGGCAGAGGAGGCAAGGCGGGGCCCCCCCCTTGGCGTGCTGCATGTGGCCAACCATACAGACCGCGCGAAGGTGGCCAGGCTGGACCCCTCGGGCGTGGTCCACCCCAGATCCATCCACAGGGGGGGGGCCTCCCTCCCTGGTACATATATAGGCTTTTTACCCAGTGTGCTTCATCTTCTGCTCGGGGTAAAGATAAGAACAGTTCGTGATAAAGATAAGAACAAGGGCGCAACCGGAAGTAGATGAATCAGCGTAGTTTTGATTCAAAGGATATTAAGCGTTTTCTGCTTCTACTTGTGTCCATGGTCAGCGTTCACAGTTTAAGAGATTGTAGATAAAGATACGTAGTGATTGGTACACCTAGACCCTCTGTGGCTGCACATATCGCATTGTTCTAGTATTAGGTAACCTGATTTTGATCCTAAGGAAATAGAAGAAGAGAATCCTTGTGATCCAATTTAGGTTACCAAATGCCAAAGCCATACACATACTCGCCTGAGGATACAGGTCAAATTGTGGACGGCGAGTCACCTCCTTCAATCCACCTATCCTAGTAAGACACTGCCAGCAAGAACCATTGTATTTGTAATGAGGACACCTTCTCAGCTTCTAAGCCAGAGCAGGAGCGGTCGCCTCGGCGAGTGTTGGACTCTACTAATGATTTGAATCATCATGAAGGCGACGTGATGTTAATGGGTGGTGGTAGTAGAGAAGAGAAGCGGACGCCACGGAGCAGACCTGAGAGTCGATTGCGCAACAAAAATCGTGGAAGCAGTGTTGCTGGCTATAATGAGTTTAGCGGACAAGAACTAGCCAGTAGTATCAGGAAGAAGAAAGTCAACTACAACACAACTGCTTCAACTAGTACAACGCCGAGGAGCAGACCTGAGAGTCGTCTGCATAAAAATACCCGCGATTCGGGCGATAATCAGTTTTCAGACGGTGAATTTAGTAGGAAGAATAGTGCTCCTGTTGCCAGCAGCACCGCCAGCGATCCACTAGATGTAGAAGCGATGATGCCCATGCTAGAGCTACCCGGACGTGGAGGCACGAGTAGAGAAGAGATGAACGCGACGCCAAGGAGCAGACCTGAGAGTCGACTGCATAAAAATACCAGCGATTCGGGGTACAGTCAGTCTTTCGGCGCACATCAATTTAGAAGTAGGAAGAATAGAGGTGCAGAAGTCAATGGTAAGGTCAGCCTTTAGCCATCTTTCTCGGCATCTTGGTACCCTTTTCCCCTGTATTTCATGGGAAAGGGGTCGAGATGAGGGAACCGAGCTGAGTGCAACTGGCTGACTCTAACAATGCCCCTGCCGAAAGCACCGCGGCGATCAATTCATCGGCAGACTATAATAATCTGAATGATGTTAATATGGTTTCGATGATGAGCGCAGCAGACGACCCCGCCAGCTCGAAGCCGAATCGCCGTGATGGTCGATTGCCTAATCAAGGTGCTTCTGGGTATGCAAGCGGCAAACCAGGCATACGAATGCAAAGTTCCCGTCCTCCACCAGCCGAATTGGTGATGACCTCTCCAAATTTGACACCTCGTGAGCTTCAACAATTACAGCAGAGAAAAGCGAAAGAAGACGCAAAAATATTAATGCAGATGAATGATGTAAATGTTGGACCACGACTTGGAGCGCAGCGCGGGGAAATCACTCCTACACAAAAGTCACCTCGTGGAGAAGTTAAAGTGAAATCTCCGCGAAATCAATCGCCTCGAGGAGAAGTTTTAGCGCAAAACTCACCTCGTGGAGATGGAGCAGCTTCAAGGCTAAAATCATCAAGCGGAGAAACTTCATCTTCAACGCGACAATCACCCCGAGGAGCAAAAGCTTCAATAACGCAAAAATCACCAAGAGGAGACACTACTCGAGGAAAATCGCCAAGAGTAGAAACTTCAACGCAAAGATCACCAAGAGGAGCACAAACTTCATCGCGAAATGAGTCACCTCGTGGAGCAGAAACTTCAACGCGGCAGAAATCACCGGGAGGCGAAACTTCACGACAACAACGGCAGTCTCGACAATCAAGAGTACGCGAGCGGATACCCGAGGAAGTGAGGGAAGTGCTAACGCCGCCGTACTTAAGGCTAGTGAGTCACTATCCTGTGCGGGCTATGTTAAGGAGGTTCCCACCTTTAACTGTCAACAAACAAGGAAGAGGATTTATATTTAAAGGACCACCTCGACCTCCAGTTGTACGAAGGAAACAAGGGTGGAACACTCAATCGCTACCCAAGGTCATAGTGATAGTGATTCGTCCCTAGCGTTAAGTTAGACACCGAGAGACATGGGTATGGACGCTGGGAAATTGCAGAGTATCGTCTCTTCGTTGGAGAAAAAGAAGGTTTACGAAAATAGAGTTAGCGGAATAAAAAAGGGCCCAGAAAAATCAGCAGTTTCTCCGCAGCTCGTTTCTTAAGGCAGAGATGGATGAAAGATACCCACGATACCATTTTTTCACACTAATAGTATTTTTTTTAATAAATGCCAGAAGTACAACCACAACTGTGCATAAGTACAATAAATTTCAGTTATCCGAAAGATTAAGGTTCTTATTTATCCCACAACCAACAACATAAGCATTAATATATATTCTCTGCATACAATGGATAAATTTAAGTTACGTAGTACAACACGACCTACAAGAACTTCTTTCATATCTGTTCCCTTCGCATTGGTGATATATCACCAGAGACCCCGAAGACTGGAGGTGGCGCGCGAGAGTTGTTGAAGGAACTATTTCAGATGGAACGAGCTCAAAGGGAGCTAGAGGAACACGAGCATGCTTTGCAGCAGCAGTTGGATTTATGAAGACTTTTGTGTTGATCGTACAAGTTTGTTTTTCCATGTTTTTACAGCTGGTGGATCATCTTTATCATTGGAAGTCCTCCAGCAGTTATTTTTTGAGACTTGCTCTTCGATTTAGTAGAGGAGCGGGTGCTGGTTGTTCTTGTGAGCATCTACTTTTAAAGTAGTTTTTGACAACATCTAATTTCTGACGTGGAGAAAGAGCATGCGGAGTTTCAGCGAATGCTAGTTGAAGCAGCAAGAAAAGCTCGCGCTTCCCCAGTACAATTAAATTATCTGTCATTCTTCTCTTGATTTGTGTCTGTATTAAGTTGTATTAAGTTGTGTAAGTAAGTAGAAGTACTAGTAGTATTATTGTTGAAACATGTCGTTGTCGGCTGCCCGGCTGATTTAATGGAGTACTTCCTCTCAAAAGCACACTTCTTTTGCTAGGTTTTTGTCCATATCATCCACTATTGAGCAAGATCTTGTTTCATTCACCAGCGCAAGAATCTGCTCGTAACACAGAACTCCTCCACAAAATGACCAGGACGAGATCGCCGAGTTGCGGCAGAACACGAAGGTTTCGCATGAAGAGGTGAAGAGGCTTAGGGAGGAAACCAGACATGTGGAAATGCTAGTTCTGGCAACCATGGGTAAGCGCAAGATTATGGCTACCACTCAACCATCCTGCTCAGTATGTTGATCATCCTTGGCCCCTTTGTTTGCTACTTGAAAGAGAAGCCAAGGATGCACTCAGGGATGGCGCCAACGCGGTAGCTCTAACAAGAACATCGAGCGACAATTTGAGTCTATGAAAGTCGCCAAACAGTCGAAGAGGAGTTGAAAGATAATAGGGTAGTGCTTGGACATTACGATTACCACTAGTAAGTAGATTTTTAGGTTTATTCGTGTGTTGAAGGATAGATGATACAAAATCTTTGTTGGAGTATTTGATGAATACTGTCATTTTTACCACTAAAACCATTGAGAATTTGATTTATAAGTTTATCAGAGTCATATTGTCAACAACAGTTTTTCTTTTTGATGTGCCTGCCAACATATCTAGTCGTCGTCGTCGCTTTTTGAAATAGATTGAGTTATCAAACTGGCTTTTCTTTTGCTGTTTTTTCAGATGCAGCCTGATGCTTATGCCTTATAATTCCGAAATATGTTTATTAGTATTTGTTCGATATCGCTCAGCAAATGCAAAACTAAATTGACAGCTCCTAGTCCTGCCTGGAAACCACTGGTGGCGATTTTAAGTAGTCCAATTGGAGATCTAACTACTCATAAGTTTTTTTTGTAGGATTTACGATATGTATTAGAATCTGTATGATCATAATCATAATTGGTATTTTAGAATTTCCGTCGTGCTGGTCACCCTATGAATTTCGAAATATTTTTACCTAGCCTCCTCGACGTGTTAAAGCTAATAGTCCTCGTATATACAACGTGTACTTAAAAGATGGCCCCTTAGTCACAGATGGCAAGGGCGCCGCGAGCGCGACACCTGTGAGGTGATAGGGTCGTCGCCTGCGAGGATAATAATGATAATGAAAGTGCAGTATGGATCGTTAGAGTTGTGAGCTTCAATTTGTACAAACTTGAGTGTTTTTGTTTTCGCGTTGCTTCTCATTCAACATCTTAGCACTTGACATCTAAAGATGAATTCGTATTCGAATTCACCCTGTCCCATGCGTTGTTTACTACATTTTTAGTTTTTTAAGTATAAGAAGTGCATTAGGTAGAGTTACCTGGCTGTAGGCTAGAAGTCGACTTGTTTTCTTTCGTAAGAACTTGCGCTCCTTCTACATGAAGAAAGATGACGAAGACTATGGGCGCGACACTATTGTTTACTCTTTTCGGCAGTTGTGCAAAGTTATCTCGTCATATATGAACAGATCGCAGCCTCCACATTTGATGACTAGAACAAGTTAACGTCTCAACGTTGATTTGGCAGGTCACATCGGAGACAAATGACATGACAAGTCAACGTAGTTAATGCGCTGTCCCTATCGCCAAACATGGTGATAATATAGCCAAATGTACTTGCTAATGTTGCACCAGTTGATGCTGCAGTCTAAGTGTTTATTGAATATTCTATTTCACATGGAGGTTATTAACCTTAACAAGGATGCGCCCAGCGCCAGCTGGCACTCACCGGAGAGATGGCCCTCGTCCTCCCAAAAATATTGACTTTACGATCCATCCAGTAAATGAAAATGGTGGAAATGATTGACTGATTGATGACTCACCTAATATCTGCCATAATATGAAGTCGAACAAGAAGATCAATAAATCCTTCCTTATCTTCTTGGCGTCGTTGTGATCATGGCACTCGGCGTGGGCGTCGCCGTCGGATCGTATAATTCTAACAACTATGTTGAAAATGTGTTCCAGTAGTCGATCCATTTCTTGATCTGGGTGGCGCTTACGAAACGAAGAAACGAAGTTTCGAATCCGGTCACTTGTAACTCTGTCGCAGATGTAGTCGGGGGCGCATGTTGTTCGCTTTGGGAACTTCGGGGAGGGGGTTTTCGCATTGTCTTTCGGTTTCCGCAGTGTGGCGCCGGCGCCCCGTTTATCCGAGGCAAGAAACTCGGACACGGCTGCCGCCAGGGTTGGGCTTGACCGCGGTCGGCGCAGGTTTAGAGACGTCTCGAAAGCGCTGGCCGTGTATTGGGATTCTCGCTCGCCTCTTGCGGGGGGCGAGAATCGGGGAGCGGGTCCTCCTCCGCGCGGCATGTTGGGCATGAACACGACAGCCGCCGCCGGCCGCTCCGGCGAATTGCCCAAGGCCTGGGTCGGGTCTTGCTGTTGTCGTTCTCCACAAGCCGCGCCAATAGCCTTGGGCCCAGCTGACTTGCCGCCGTCGTTGGCGCGGCGTGTGGTCTTCGTGATGGGCCACGGCGGCTCAGGCGATATGTATGCCCCAGGCTCGCTCGAGGGAGCCAGGTTCAAGACTTCGGAGGGGTTCGCGAAAGTTGGCCAGGCGGCGGCGGTGCTGGGCCCTCGACTCCTCAGGCGAGATTCCCAGAATGTCGCCCAGGCTCTGGAATTCTCGCCCCCCTCTTGCGGGGGGCGAGAATCCCAGCACGCGCCGGAAGGTCTGCGCCGTTTTTTGAGCAAAATCCGCAAGAAAATGCACCTAAAACAGCTGTCGACACCCCGGCGCGTGCTGGGATTCTCGCTCCCCTCTTGCGGGGGGCGAGAATCCCAGATCCCCGGCGAAGACTTGGAATTCTCGCCTGAGAAGTCGAAGTCGTGGCGCCAGCCATAGTCCCGCGCGCGCCTAAAGTTCAGCGGCTCCCCTTGTCTGAAATCTTCGCCACCGGTGAACTGGGAGCGAGAACGAACCAGCGACAGCAAGGAAGCCATAGCCTGAAAACGCCACCGGCAAGGCACTCACTGGTTGCGTGCAAAACTGGCTTGATTGGATTGCCGCGAGAGCCCAGGCCTTGGGGCATGTCGTCAGCCCATGGCACTCCCGGGGTGAGGCCGCCTTGGGGCTTGGGGTCCGCCGGGTAACGCCTCTCGGCGGCTGCACCCATTCCGCCGGCACTGCTCGGGGCGGCTTGTGTCTTGAGTAGTCTATCGGCGTTTTTCCGTTGTGTGGTCGGTGCGGGCCGCCTTGACGGACGGTGAGGCCCTGGCCTCCCCTCTCGCCACCCCCGCGCTTCTTGCTTGTGCTTGTTCGCTTGGGCGTGTGTCATTTTTGGCCGCTCTGTCTGTGTAGGTTGTCGTCGATTCGTCTGGTTTTGGTCGTGTCGTGTTGGTGGTGTCTGTTCGTTGCAAGTGATCAGCAAGACGGCTTCGGCGAGTATCTCTGTTAGTTTGTATCAAAAGAGCACACGAGAAAAAAGGGGGGCAAAGCGCCACCCAGTAATGTATACAACTTGCTAGGTGCCGCGTGTACAACTAACTCGGACCGAAAAATCGATCCCTGATCAAAACAAAGACGATGCAGCATACTCCTCTTCTGGTCGTGAATCCTCCTGCTGATTGCCACAGTTATTTCCGTTTGAAAAACAAGCAAAAAGAGGTAGGGCGAAGCTGTGAAGGAATAATCCGATGGAGATGCAATAGCCCATCTCCTTCATCTGGTGCGCCGGCGAAACAAGAAGGTCACCAAGATGAACACTTGGCAATCCCGAAAAACTCAATGGAATGTAAAATATGATGCATTAATATACACATGAAGATGTTGAAGAAACTGTTGGATCGTTTTTCAACTATGATTCCAATCCATTATGACGAACAGCAGTGCTGATGACCAAGCAAGCAACTACAATAAAGCCTGTGGTAATGAATAAAGCCTGTGGTTCTGGCAGACAAAAATTTCAGATCATTTTCAGAACTGTATCACCGCTTCTATCTTTATCTACACCTAGTAGAACCGAACTTCTTGGCCAAGTATTAACCTGGAAGAACCCGCGACGCGGCAAGGTGGAGAAAATATTGGCTTACTTTATACTAAGAGCTTGAGCTTTTTTTGCTGTTATTTCGACGTCCCACTCGTCCTACCTTAAAAAGTTCAGTCTTCAATGTCTTAGTAGAGTTTGTTAAGGATCTCTACTCTAACGAACGATTGATGAATAAGATTATTACACTTACATACATTGTAAACAATAAAACGCGATTTTGATCTGCCCATTGAGATTGATCTGCGATAGTTGTACCGGTTCTCATTCTTTGTGGTTCGAGTAATATTGAAGATATTCAACAACCGCGACATTAGATCGGCATCACTCATCTGAGATTTGGGACTCGATTATATCATCGTTGGGTGTTATCAGTACCTGATATCAAAATCTCCTATGCTCCCGTCCCCCGTACTAATATGATATCTACAGCATCATCCGCTAAGCGATTCAACCACTTCTACAAAATCTCAAATTTGACTTGATGTTATAGTCGTAGTTGTTATGTGATTCTACTTTTTTGGTATCAAGAACAAGAAAAGCAGGATATTAAATATTAGTTTTTATGTGATTGTACTTTTTTGGTATCAACAAGAACTAGCAAGTAGAACAGCAGGATATTTGTTATGTTTTGAGATATAATTAGATTTAAAGATGGAGCAAAGTAGAGAGCATCGACGCAGGAGGACACTTCCAGGCAATAAATCGCCTCGGGGTGTCAACGGGGAGAACCTCCAGTTGGGAGTGGTCAACAGCTTGTCTCTGCTTACCGATTTTGCCTCTGGTGTCATTTCAGCATTCAACAGATTCTTCACGTCTACGAGTACAACATCTTCTTCTACGTGGTCGTCGAGGTCCTCCAAGAAGTCCTCAAGCTTCATTTTCCTCGTTCAACACCTACAACAACATCTTCATGCACAACGACTACGACCACACTTCCTTTTTGCCCTGCTCCACCTGCACCTTTTTGCCCTGCTCATAGTCCTCTTTTTAGGTTTCTTGGTGCAACCAAGTGAGCAAGTTTCCTTTCGCCCAAGTGATGGTGATGGACAGGCGCAAGTTTCATTTTCTGCTCATCCTCGATTTGGGCGTTCTGCTCTCGTCCTCGATCATGCAAGGCAGAGTGATCTACGACAATTGAACGACTTACACAATCGCAGAGACGAAGCCATTCCGCCAAATCTGAGGCAAAACGTCATCACAGAAGCAGAACTGAATCGACAGGAGCAGGGGACTAATCTCCATGTACATTTGCCAATTGATGCAAACTACAACAATGGTGAAGATGATGCTCCCCCTGGAGAAGGAGAAGGTAGTGTTGAAACTAGCATAACATCTAGTACTGCTGTAGTTGTAGTTCCTACCCCAGGTGTGGCGTATAGCGTGAATCCTTATAACACCGCATTCTGCATCGATCCCTTTTGTGAAGGTCGTGGTAACGCTGGGGCAGGACAAGGTGAAGATATTAACGCTGGAGGACATCAACATGGACCTGGAGCTGCTCGTAGAACAGGGCGGTACTACTATCAGGTCCATGAAGGTCAACAAAGTCAGGCTCAACATTTGCCACCTTCTGAAGCTCCTACTGCAGAAGTTCAAGTCCGTCATCAAGGTGAAGATCAAGTGGAACAAGTAGATGTTGAAAACGAGGACGAAACCTATCTTCCAGAAGAACAAGAACAACAACAACAGGATGAGATGCAGAGTCTCAGTGTTGAAATCCACTTGGTCCTTCCGCCTGAGTTGGCGCCCCATCAAGCAATGTCGGTGAAGGATGAAACCCGCGATGAAGGAGCCACATTGGAGGAGGATATGGAAGGGGTTGAGTCTGTTGTAGATGGGCCAGCTGATCCGCAACATATGTCTGAACTATGTGATATGGCTGCTCGAGGTGAACCAGGTATAGGTGTAGGAAGGAGTTCCAATGATGCAGGAGAGGTCCTCGTCGGAAGATCCACGACATCAACAAGTACTGCGAAGAGCAATTACGTCATTGTCTTGACCAGTAAGAATGAGCAGAACATTAAGATTGACGCGAACACGCCGATTTGGTTGTTCTATCGTCACGCATGTGCTGCGATAATCGCGGATCGTGGAGGCCTAGGTCTGGATGTATCGCTGTGCAAGCGACTAGAGTTTCTCAATGTCTCGAAGACTAGCGAAGCTCTTCAGCAGCACAGTGTGACTGAACAAACTGAAGAAACGCAAGAAAGAGGTGGAATAGAACAAGAAGTACAACATGATCACCCATTGGCACGACTGCAAACACTTGAAGCAAATTCGAGTGAGATGCTTCAAGATATTTTTGCAGATGCTTTCGAAGATGCTCTAGCTCTTCAACAGGAGACGAAGGCGGCCCAGAATCAATCAAGCATGACCCCCCTTACTAAAGGAAGCAACAAGGTTGTCCTTTCTTTCAAAGTTGAAGTGGTAGGCGAAAATATGAGAGAGAAGAAAAGGCGCGCTGACTTCTGGAGGGCTGCAATGACCTCCGGCAACATGGGAGGACCTTCTCCTTCGACTATAGTAGAGACAACTCTCAGAGCAGCCGCATCTGTCGTGGATGATCGTATGACCATGGGAGAGAGCCCAGCACATATTCAGCGATTCTTAGCAGAGCAACTTCAACATCTCTTTCCGCAAGGTCCTCAAGAAGGAACACAGACACAGAGTCAAGAAACACTTCTAGAAGGCAAGAAAGAAGTTCCTCAAGGAACACAGGAGAGTCATCAAGAAACACTTGTAGAAGCCAAGGAGAAAGCAGTTAGTGGTAGTAGCAGTAGTAGTAGTGCGGCGACTATAGTTGTAACCGTAATTTCTCCTCCTTGTTCATTGGTTGGCACATATGCTAAACCCACCCATTGGAACGCAAAAGAGCTGTTCGCAAGCGGTGCGCGCAAAGCTAAGCCCCTAAGCTCGTTGAGAACCTTCCTCGCTCTGGATTTCGATGTTGATTCCTTCTATGCTTGGTCATCTAGTGCTTTGGTGCAGACAAGAACAACTTCTTCTTTAGAGAATGTTGAGCAGGAAGGGAGTGAAGATCGTGATGTACAAGGAGGCGGTCGATTAGATGCTCCTCTACTTGCAGGTGCTGGTGTAGAAGGTCAAGACGGTCAAGAACATATGACTGCAGGTGGTGTAGGTCAAGAACAACATGATCATACTAGAGGTCGTGGAGGAGTGTTACCTACTTCTTTATTTCCTCCACTCTCACTGGGTCGTCATCAGGGTACATCAACAGCTAATACAACTACTAGCAGAGTAGAGCTTGAGTATGCTCAGCGTATGGCTAAAAAAACCGTGCCCCCTTTGCATGTTGCGGTCTTGCACGGTTATCAGGACATTGTGGAGTTGCTACTCGAAGCTGGCGCCGACGGAAACAAAGTCTCGGCAACAAGTGGCCTTTCGCCTTTGGTCTACGCTGTTGCAGGTCTTCTGCGCGCCATGTTGTTGCCGCGCGGGGAGAAAGAGCCTTTTCAGGGGAGGCCGGGAGAACATCAACTACCGGGTTCTCCCGGCTATGTCTACGAAGGTGCGAGTGTCGTGACGAGCACAATTAGTTCGAGCGAAGAGGAGCAGGTGGAAGATGTATATTACGGAGATGATGAGGGAGCAGGAGGTGGAAATGATGGAGAAGATGTACTATACCATGGAGGTGGTCATGTATATCACGGACCACCAGATGGAGATGTATATCACGGACCAGATGGAGATGTATATCACGGACCAGATGGAGATGTATATCACGGACCAGATGGAGATGTATATCACGGACAACATGGAGTAGATCTTAATGGATCAGATGGAGAACAAAATAGTTCAGAAGCAGATTATCAATATTATCAAGACCACGTGTATCCGTATTATCCAACTCCTGGAAGTCCTCATGAAAGTGGTGATGAAGATCTGACGACCGTTGGTGCCGAGGACCACGACTTATCCTCTCCCTATGGAGCCGAGGAAGGTTTTCTCAATTCCTCACCTGAACCTGATTCAGAGTTTGGAGAGATGATCGGACCAGGAGGAGGAGGAGTCGGAGGAGATAGTTTTTATGCTGGTACTGGATTTACTGATACTGGTACTGCTGGTATGCTACTTTTGCCAGTCATGCCTAGAAGGAGGTTCGTCGCTGATGATCGTGAGCAGGAGACTGTTTTTGGGCAACATGGTGATGGCGATGAGGACAGCTGGAACGGTTCTGGCTTCGTAGAAAACGAAGACGTAGAAACATTCGACGTTGAGGACTTACTCTCCTGGTTAGACGAAAAGTTTTGTGATGAACAAGACTACTTTTTTAGTGGTGCTGCATCTGGAGCCGAACAAGATACATACCTGCACCATCAACGGAGACAGCAGATAACAAGAAGAAGATCCAAACGAAATTCATTTTATCCTAAGTGCGGCCGACTTGAAGAAGAGGAAATTGGATTAGATTCTCTCGGGCAAGAGGATGGCGCATACAATCAACAATATGCTGCACTCACAGGCTGGATGGAGAGGAAGATTCCCATGTCATCGACACGATCAGCGCTATCAGTACTAGTAGAAACCAGAAAATCAGAAGTTCGCGCACAACTCGAAGTTCTTCATTTGTTGCTTGACGAAGATGTAGATGAACGACGAGGCACATCAACAATAGCTACGAGCTCAAACAAGATTCAGATAGATAAACAGGCAGCGTTTTTCCAAGTGGTGAGCTTGGGGGAGCCGAGACTCGTTGCGCTTTTCCTCCGGTTAGCAGAAACTCATAGTTCCTGGGCAGATATGCGACCTCATGGAGCCGATAAGGATGGTATACTCATTATTCCCCGAGTTTCTGGCTAACTGTTAAAGATAACATTGTTACCTCAAGTAGTAGATCATGATAACCTCTTTATTCCAACCGCCTCTAGCGTCAGCATAATTGGCCTCCTTCTGCTTCTTATTTTTATATGGGTTTGTGTAAGTATCTCAATCTCTCAAGAACGGACTCATTCTTTTCTCGACGAATGCGATTTGGATCATGAACACTACAACATTGACTTTTGCCGCACAAACATCGTACTAGGTTACACAGCCTTACATCACTTGTGGGTTCGGAAGTTGCTTAACGAGGACGATGTGGCGAAGCGTAAAATGATACTGTGGCTACTGCAGCGTGATAAAACCAAACAATCATCTTCTACGTCAACAACGACATCTCCGCCGTCCGAGAATGAAAGAAAGCCTAGTAAGCCTGTGTTGCGTTTGATAGTTGAGCGAGTTCGAGACTATATTGAGGATAGACTGTCATCGCAAGTGTACCATCGCAAGCAGCAAGATTATCTGGATTCTGCGACTGCAGGAGCTGGGGAGATATATCAAAAAACAGAAGAAGATAGTTATGAAGAAGACGTTGTAAGGGACGACGAGCAGCACGAGCACGACATGGTTGTTGATTATGTGGATCCAACGATGGTGACCCCTCTAGTGGAAGTGCGGTCGCCGTCACCTCCGATGCAACAAGAAGCACCGACGTCAGTATATGCGGGAGATGCAAATGCACCCACTGCTCTAAATCAATTTTATGCAGCAGATCAACAAGATGACTATCTTCACAGTTACATGGGTGCGGGAGTTGCTGGTGTTGCAGGAGGTCGTCATCATTTTCATGATATGTTTCCTCAGGCATACGCACAGGCTCAGCAGGCAGCTTCTGGTCGTGCTGGAGGTCCAGTTTTGATACCTGTGCCCATGATACCAGCGGCAGCAAGAGCAGGAGCAGGAGCTACTTTTGGTTTTGACGCAGCAAGTGCCGACGATGGTCGAGAGTTCCAACGGCGTCGAGATCCAGAATTTCAAGTCGAGGATGAACAGAGGCAAGGCCAGAGCCAGGATGATCTTGTTCAGGAGATTCCACAAGAATTTGAGGACGTCCAGAATGTACAACCGCACAGCGAAGACGTCGGACAAAGCGTTCGATCAGAAGTAGACCATCTTGTTCCGGAGTCACTACAGGACGGGCATGCTGTTGACGGAACAGCATACCAGATGCAAAGCCCTGCCGATGCTGGTAGTTCTGCTGATGGCAGCAGAAGCAGATCTTCTAGTGGAGGTTCTAGAGATGGCGATGGCGATGCGTCTAGGCGTGGTGGAGCTGTTCCTGAAGCTGGTGAACAGGCACATATCGAAGAAGATGCACATGAAGATGGTGACGCTGAGGTTCTTGATGAGGGTTCTTATTACAGTAGGCCATCTTCCGCTTCTGGTTCTGGACCTGGAGGAGAGGAAGAGGAACAAGAGATGGAAGTGGATGAGCTTGAATTTGATAGATGGCATCAGTATGACTTGGAAACCCGTGGAATCGAAACCAGACTTCTCGGTGGCATAACCGTTGAAATGATGTTCCCTACCGATCTGCTGCCTTCAGCTTCACACCAGTCCCTGCAGCGTTCTCAGTATGGACGAAATCGAAATATGAGGGACAACGATAACGTCGAAAGGGATATTGTTGAGATTATCGAAGAAGTTCAACCTGGTGTATTTCTGACACCGCTGCATTACCTCTGGGCCACTCCGATCGACATTCACTCCCGGATTGCTACGCACAAAACGATGAACACGAAGAAAGAAGACGAATATCATGATGAGAACATGTTCAGACTCTTGCAAAGACATGCTGACTTTGTTGGTGGACGAGGTGTATCTGGACGTAGTGAACAGCGAATAGAAACACTAGAAGGACGAGAGCAAGAAGCGCAGGGCGATGAAATGTTAGGACCACAAGGGCAGGAGATGAAGCAGCGCCACGAGGAGCACGTCCATCTGAGTAACGGTTCTCAATCTCAAGGACTTGGAAGATATGAACAGCCAGCACACCAAGAGCTACTACCACCAGATGAAAAGAAAGTAGTCGATGAAGGCAAGAAAAACGCTGATGTTGCTGCGCGGCGTGTGCTGACGAGATTTTTCGTGCGACGATGCGGCGTGCCTGTGGGAGCGACTATTGGCCAAACTCGTGCCACCGTGTTGCACCTTGTAATTTCGCGGTTGAAAGATTACGTTGACAAGCTGCATGCGGAATACAAAACCCTGATAAATTCTCCTCTCAACATGATACCACCAACTACAACACGTGTAGATGGACTTCTACAGGAACAACAAGAAGCAATATTTTTACCCGAATCTTCATCTCCAGCTGTTGAAAGACTGGAGAATCTTCTTGCAGAAATGAAGTTAAAGAAAGCTGCTGCTAGTGCTGCAAGTGGAACAGCCCATTCCCAAGAAACAGCTCAACAAGAAGTTCTAGTAGAGCAGGGTCCCCTTGGTCATGCGCAACAAGCAGTCTCACCTGGTGGTGGACTTCTAGACAAGGCAGAAGTGGGAGAAGTAGCAGCAAGAGCAGCTGCATACGCATTGGACGACGGCGAAAGCACTACGAGAATCATGCAGGAGTGCGAGAGCCAGCTTCTGGATGAACAAGAAGGAGAATCACGACCTCGATCTCCGATGTTGGTGACAAACGACAACTTGGGCGAAGCTGGTGCTGCTCCTCACATCATGGATGAAAGATACCAATGCCATTTTCCAGACTTGGTGATGGAGCGTCAAGCTCAAGTGTCTGAGATGGGAGTCCTAGTACAACCATTGGCAAGAACAGCAGGAGACGAGAAATCTGTTCCTCCAGCATATTTTGCTGAAAGTCCGGCTGGTGGTGCTCTGCTACAACTGCAGCGAAGACCTAGCAGTGGGATGAGCTTCGATGAATCTCTTGTCTTGACATCACGTGTACCATCGAAGGACCCAGAACGAGGATCTGGATCATCTTTTCAGCAGTCTCATTCTCATCTCCTTTCTGGCGCAAGCGCGTCGAGCAGTGCTGGCCCAGTTGTTGTGTTGCAAGGATCCCAATCGCCACCCCTTGCTCTACAACAACAGCAAGAATGTGGTGGCCAAAAAGAACAGCTTGTTCTAGTAGATGAAGCCAAGAACGTGGCCGCCGGAGTCCCTGTAAAAACAGAACAGGGCTTCCAGCAACATCGTTGTGAGCACGGACAACCAGTTGTAGTACCAAAAGACGAAGAAAGAGGGCGAAGTCCGTCCCCTTCGGCGCGACGTTTGAGAGAAGCAGTTGTTGGGCCGAGAAGCAGTTGTTCCGAAGCTTCACTTCTTCCCACATTTTCCGGTGCTGCAAGTGCAACTTCTTCACCAGCCACTTTTCTAACAACAGGAGCAACTTCTCACACTCATCAACATCCAGGACAACCTCAACCTAAAGCTTCGACCTTTGAGAAACAGCACTTTTATTCCGAAGTAAAATCTGAGTCTTCATCTTCCACGCCGGGTGGATCGTCCTCATCGGATGCAGATGAAGATAGAGACGATACTTCCTCTTTACAAGGCCTTACAAAACGGTTCGCGCTTTCGAATATTCATGACCACTCTGATGTTCGAGAAAACGAAGAGCTAGCAAGAAGTGGTGACGGTGTTGCTGAAGACGTGCTATCCCATCCGCAAGCTCAATCTCCTCCTGAACAAGCAGCTGAACATCAAACAGCCGAGAGGTTAGTGGCCTCTTCGAGATTGGAGGGAAATTCAACACTAGTGTCTACTTCACCTATAACTGCTGCTGTCTCGACAGACGTGACGCCGTTGCCGTACTCGGGACGATCTTCGCTTCCCTTCACCCGTGACCTCTTGGAGCGTGTGTATCAGTCAGATCATGTGAGAAGCGTCGTGGTCGCGGACGATCACTTGTCAAGGCAGCAGAGCTTGAGTTTGAGAGAGAAGATGAAGGGCCATGAAGATACTTTGGTTTTGGACATGGAGAGGGAAGTAGACCAAGATCTTGAACAACAGGAATTTCTTAATGCTTCTTCTAGTAAGAAGGGATCTCCTTTTTACGAGGAGGAGCGCGAACACATAGATAGAGAACAAGAACAAGGAGACCTACGATCAACAGGAAGTAGAAGTAGTAGGCCTAGACTGGGGGAAATATTCGAGCCGCCTCATGATCCCCATCCTCCTTCGCGCCTCTATCAGATAATGCACCAAGAAAGTAAAAAAGACGAGGAGGAGCAAGGAACACAGGACGGCGTTGAAGATGAGCTTGAGCATGGTCTTCAACACCACCAAGGAGAAGGAGGTCATCTGACGAGAACTCTTGTTCGTAGCCACGAGGTCGTGGCTGACCAGGACACCGACCACAGGGGTGCAAAACAAGTCCAGCAAGTAAACGACCAGAAGATTCAACAACAAGAATGGAAGTTCTTACTTCGCGAGGACATCCACAAGCTTGAGCAACGGAAGAGAAAATCCTGGCGAGAACTGTACAACTACGCTGAGCAGGCCTACGGAGTTTTCGAGGATTTAACTTTTTCCATAGAAACCTTCACTGACGAAGGCGTGACGTTGGAGCGAGATTTATGGCACTTTTTTCCAGACGTGGACGAAGACGAGAGCCCCGTTGACCCAAGTGAGGGACAACCTGGCGGGCCCTCTACGAACGCAGCCTTCGAGGATACAACTCATGGAGGTCAAGATATTAGTGCTATGAAAACTACTACCACGACATCGACAAGTAGTTCGACATCGACATCGGCAATTATACCCATACCGATACCTTCTGGTGTTTTTGATCCTGTGACGTATGCCCAAGAACGGACGTGGTCAAGTTCAACTACCTTCTTGGAGCCCAGGTCTAGCATTCTATTTGGTTCATCTGGTTCAGAATTATCTCCTGAAAGTGAGACTGAATTTCGATCTCAGCCTGGACCTGTTGCTGCTGCGGCTCAAGAGGAGTTGTTTACCCAACATGATCAGCACTTTGTAGTACATGAACCAAAGGCAGGCCGTGAAGATCAAGAAGATCTTTCATCGCGGCGGCCGTTGTTGGCGGCAGCCCTTGATCAGGTGTCGGAAATGGGAAATGTTTTTACTTCCTCTAGTCAGCTCGTCAGGGAGTCTGATGAACAAGAGTCACCAGCAACAGCAGGTGCAGGAGGACCTTCTTCTGGTACAAACAACTCACAAAAACAGCCTTTTACCTCTGTTTTCACCCGCCGGCAAGTGGATCATATTGAAGATCAACAAGATGTTCTGGAACAGCATCTTGAATCTGATGAAGGCGTTGATGACGCGATTCGAGGAGCAAGGGCTGCAGTGTCATCCTTAGTACGTCGTCTCCTGCCGCTTGCGCAACTCGAAGACATTAGGCTGACCATTGCACAAGAACTACGAGAACGAGCACAAGAACAAGTAGTTGCTGAAGATGAAGCCATGGTAGACGTAGAGGCAGTCGTGCCTATCACAGATGATGTACTAGATGTAGATGAAGCTCCTCCACCACCTCGTGTTCATTTTGCTACGTCGGATTTATCCGCACGAGAAGCTCCACGACAAGAAGAACAATCTGGTATTTCTCAGGAACAGAGACAACGACATGTTGATCAAGTGGATGGTCCTGCAGATGAAGTGCACGCTACTACGGCGGGAGTTATGCGCTACCTACCCCGTGCCGAAATGGTGGTGTCTCGGCAGGCGGATAAATACTTGGAAAAACTACTCTTGTTGGGTGGAGAAGGAGCAGAAGGTACAACTTCTGCTTCGTCTACATCTCCATCAAAGAAAGGTGGAGACGTATTCGTACGACGTGATGCTCCTGCAAATGTTTTTGGAGAATTTTGTTCTATTTCATCTTCGACGACGACGAGTGGCAGTGGCCTCAGTTCATCTTCATCTTCATCAATGGAGCCTTCGCTATCTGCTTCTTCTCCTGGTGACGAGCATGCTGATCCTGGTTTTGAAACTGCTCTGCACCAAGCTGCAAGGTGGGACTCGCCCTTCGCTGGGTTGCTGGTTGAGGCCCTCTTGACGCATACGAACGTGCTTACAACCGACGTGTTTGCTCCTGACATATTCGGGCCTAGTCGTGGTACGCATCCATGGCGCCCATTCATGGGGGCGGTTCTGGACTCGGAGTGGCGATCTGTGCTTCTCGCCGCACACGAAGACGGCTGGCTGGGGCCTGCACCTGCTGACGAAATCAGTGACGGGGAAGAATATGTTGATAGCTCACCTCTGGTGGGGTCTGAATCTGATACTCCTGCTTCTTCGCCTGGTGAAGCAGGAGAGGGAGTAGACGTAAAGGGACATCGGCATCAGCTGCATTATGGCCGCGTGCAGAGCAGCCCGAGTCGTGTGGATCATGCGCAACCCGGTGTGGACCATTTTGATGACCCGGTAGTTGCACCCGTGGTGACAAATTTTTTCCTACCACCGTCGACCCTGGCATTCAGGAACGGACTCAAAAAAGCCTTTTCAAGATTTGGCCATTCTCACCAAGAAACAGATACGGAAGTAGGACGAGGTGCATCACCAGGTTCTTCACCTGGAGGAAGGGATATCTTCGCAGAGCCTTCTTCTAGTACTCAAGAAGTACAACGTGGAACACCAGGTTCTGAGTCAGGTAGAAGTTCTCAACTAGATTGGCTGTTGAGACCTGGCATGGGAAATTTTTTGAGCGCTATTGCAAGAGAGCCTTTCTTCCAGAATAATCGACTAAAGCGCAAGTGGGTTAAAGAACTTTTCCACTCTAATGGCAGGAAGTTACGAAAGGAGATTCACTTGGCGCTCTATGATCACTTCATTGATGTTCATGATACTCAACCATTAGAATAATCTTCATCTTGATGTAGATCTAGATGTTCTTACATGTTAGATAATTTCTTAAAATAACCGAGTAGTTCTTAGTGACTGAAGTAAAAGAGTCACTGCGTTGCTCTTCTTTCGGTATCTCTATTATTCCAAGTAGTTACTTCGTGTCGGCTGCCATTTTGTCGGCTGCATATAGTCCTAACGCAAAAAAAAAAAATCTACGGTGATCACGAGTGGCCATATCAGGGGCACACACATGACACATTTCAGCTTTTCGAATAGAAGAAGATGTCAGTCTGGGAAAGTTCAGCAGGTAGTAGTAGTAGTAGCAGTAGTAGACGTACACGTAGGACATCGATTGGAAGACGAAAGCTGTGACTTTTGAAAGAGAAAGAGCAAATATAGGTGCGATCGTTTGCATTCTTGAATGAAGATAGCATAAGGATGACACATAATGAAGACATTTGGACTTTCATGAATTTGATGATTATGGTTTGACTTTTTTGTGTAAAATTTTTTTGGATGAAGTCATTTCATCATCTGGCACCATCTTTATTTATTATAGTTTTGATATTTACATCCGGTGTGAACAATCTAGATGATGAAGATGAGAAAAGAATAAATAAACTTGGTACAGGTCAGCTAGGTACATGGAGGACTGAATGGTACCTACAGGACAGTGAAAATCAAAATCTAAAGAAACGAATGTCCAGAATTACCAAGTGGCGAGTAGGGTGTTTTCCGCTTTGTAGTTGCTGCGTCACTTGTTGTGCCATCGAAGCTGCATCCACCTATAAATTTTTGAAAAAGCTGGAGGCGGCGTTGCCGTTGAGACCTTTGCAAGCTGGAAATCGCAAAAAAATCGGAAAGTGGGCACTTTTTTTTTGCGATTTCCATAATTTTGCGGCTTGTTTGAAGAAGTTTACCCTTGTTATTTCCACAAATATACTTTATAGAAGAACAAGAAGGTGAGACCTCTGGGGCTGACAGGACCACGGCAGCGCCGGCGCTTATTTAGTAGTAGATAAGTACTTGCCTGAGTTTTCTTTTTTCGGTTTTTGTTTTTTCTAGTTAGGTATGCTCCACCTACTTTATAGAAGAACAAGAAGTAGAGACAGTAATAGAAAGGAGAGCCCACCTGGATTTCGTTGTAATCTGAATGGTTGAGAAAATGTATTCTGCATTGAGATTGGCAAGTTTTGGCAAGTTCTGTATTGACATTGGCAAGCTTCGCTATTAGTTTAGTCAAAACCTGTGTGAGTTAGCATCGTGACGAAACACTATGACGCCGCGCGGCAGTCTGCCCTGAAAACTGTGCGCGATTTGTATTGTATCTGATTCATCCATGAAATATAGACACCACGACAGGCCTCCGAGCTCGAGAGTTCTTGTTGTAATTTCGTTTTTGATGTCCTAAGCTGAATTGTAGCCATCATGATTGGCTTAAAGAAGTTCGTAAGTACTATCTTCATTATATTCATTTTCGTATTGGTAGTAGATGAGAGGTGGACAAGAACTCCATGTTTTTAGTTGTAGCTAGGAGACCCTCTACTTCAAGCTTGATGAGGTTTATTCCAAGAAGACCTGCGTGGTCAAATTTAACGATGGACATGGATAAGAACAAGATCACTGGAGTTGAATCCATCCCGGCATTTCCACGACTTAAAAATATGTAACTAAGATTCAGATGATGTATCGTCGCTGACAGTCCAGAAATACTGTTAGAGTAGACGCGCCGATGATGATGTTGCTGTTTCATGGTCCTTCGTTTCATTCTTCTAAAGTTGTTCTATGGTGTTTCGACATTTTCCTGCTGATATGACGTGGAAGTTCTCATAGCCTTGGTTGTAAATAATTTCTTGAAGAATTGTTTCACGTATGCTGATTTCAATCAAATCAAACCTATCTTAACAACTTTTTCCAAGTAGTCCTCCAACAACCTTATTTGTTCTTCACCAGGTGGTTGAAAATGAAAACTGCCCATAAGCTAAGAGTTGGCCTGGGTGGAGCAAATGAATGAAAAAAGAGGGCAACTTATGCCAGAAGTAGGCCTGTGGACGATACTAGCACTGTAAGCAGAGGTCACCTCTGACGTAACTGTAGTTTCACTGATCGAAGATTGTCAGATTCAGAAAATCATCAAAGACGACCATGACCGCGATGGATAAACAGATTCACTTTTATGGACTTACCTAGTCGTACTACTAGAAGTAGAACAAGAACTCGATGCTCATCTTCCTCGTATGATTCTTTTGAACTATTAAGTTATGGCTTTTACACGGGATGGCGTATACGATAATGATCCTAGCGTGATGACCTCCTCGGAGAACACGATTGAGGTCGTTTTTTTACCTGAAGAAGTAACACAATGATTTGTTTGTTCTTGTTGACAAAACGGAGATAGAGATACATAGAAAATGATGTGCAAGCAACAGCAACTGTTGTAGGGTCGCGCGCGACTATGATAATGATAGATAAGGGTAATCAGAGGACCCTTCATCTTCAGCCGCGCTTCCGTTGCAGTCTACGCTGCTGACTAGTTCTGTGCCATTCTTTCGCCAAGCTGTCGCACCTAGGCTGAAGCATCCTAGGCGGAATATAAGGAGGCTAATGTACTCCACCTGCCGGCAGTTTGCGAACTGGATAACACTGAGGCCAGTCTTTCAGCAGCCCCAGGCTACAAAAGAAAAATGAAGCGAGGCCTCCTGAAATTGAAAGTGAATCTGTCGCGTGGTCGAGGCAAACAACATTGTCGATCCTTGATTTTCAAAAAAATAGTTCAAGTTGTTGCAATGCAATGGTACATAGTACCACTACCAAGTAAGAAAGCAGACTTCTGTAGCGTGTTTCTTAACTGCCTCCGAAAGACGAGCCCAACGAACCCCACCTTCGTGTTACTGCCATCCTTTTCTGCTCCAAAATGTGAATCTGCAGGGCCATTATAGATGCTCTTTCTTCCGTAACCCTATCCCGCCTTCCCGTCTCCTGTATTCACCCGTGTCCTCATTATTTTTTTGAAAATGGCAAGCAACAGGTAGCACCATTGGCATTGGTTCAGCTACGTACAGGATCAAGGATCTGTATTTCACAAAAATCTAAACTATTATGGCTGTGAGTAATGCCTTTACTCCACGGTACGCTGGTGTCAACTCTGTGACAGAGGAGCCGCTGTTACTGCCATTGCTGCGTTTCTAGCCCCTAGTATGTTGTGTGCAATCATTCTTTCGTGTTCTTGATTGTTCTACTGGTTCCATTTTATTTTAGTGCGAACTAAGAACTCTTATAATAGAGCAACAACCAAGATGTCGCCTCCAACGAAGAGCAGTTCCTCATCGTCGGTGTTGTGGAACTTCCTTCCTGGTGCCGCTCACGCCGCAACAACCATAGCGATTGGGTACCCCTTCGACACGCTTAAAACGCGTCTTCAGACTGGGATGTACAACATACACCTCCAGGCTGCACTAGTAAGTACTTCTACAGAAGTGGGTAGTGCAGCAGCTACAGCGGCAGGGGGAAGAACAGCTACGGTTATATCTTCACCAGGAGTGGGTGAGGGAGGTTTCTACGTTGGAAAGTATTTTTTTGATTTACGAACAACGTGATCAGTTGGCGTGGAGGAACACAACACGTCCTCGCAGAGTCGACGCATAATTTGTTACTAGTTTGTTCCTTTACAATTATAAAAAAATTTACAAATAATACAATCATTCGATCACTGACTCCATATTAATGCATCACCTGAACTACAGCATGGTTCGTCTACTACGACAATCCGTACGACACGAAGGACTATTGTTTCTCTACAAGGGGTGTGCAGTGCCGCTAACCAGCTTGCTTCTAAAGCGGCCAATCGAATTTTTCGTTTACGAGACGCTGAACGAATCTCGGCCAGGATCGTATTTTACAAACGGGGCGCTTTCGGCGGTAGGTGGCTCTTTGTTGGGTTGCCCCTTCAACATCGTCAAAATCCGTGTGCAGAACTCGACAAATCTCACGGTATTCAAAGTCATGCTAGATATTGTATTCCTAGGGGCCACTTAGATACTTCAGCTTCGTCAACATTTACATGGATAATTTGGATACGTCATCTCCGTCATTAACGCGACTCACTGCACTTAGGTTTACACTAGGTAGTGCAATAATTGCAAACACTACAGATTGCAGCCGCATTACGCGAAGTGTTTCGACAAAGACCCTTTTGTCTTGGGTTTTTTCAAGGTTTTCCTTTGCAGCTGGCTTTTTCGGTCCCTAGTGCTGGCATCTACCTAGGGTTGTATGGAAAATTGCGGGAGGCGTTGTTGGTAGAAAACGACGGGTTGGTAAAAAGTCGCGGCGTCGCTGGTGGCATAGCGGGTGTATGCAGTTCACTCCTAATGTGGTCGCTTCTAATGCCAATTGACACGTTAAGGACTCATGTACAAGCACAGAGGGGGACGACCGCTGCTGAAGGAGCTGTATCAGCAGCATCCGCGACATCCGCGACTTTAGATTCTAATTCCTCTACCACGTCAAACACGGGTAGTTGTACCTCAGCAGCAGCGAATTCTGCGACGTCAGGTTCAAGTTCAACACGACCTACTTCAAAAGCAACTAGTTCTAGTGCTTCTGCTTCCTCTGAGTCAGTTGATCAGAACAGAACTGTTCTGAAGAGGCATCGAGGTCTCTGGGAGAGGTCACGAGCCATAGATTCGGCACAGACCATCTATCGTACTCGTGGAGTGCGTGGTTTCTGGGTAGGCTTGGTCCCGATGTATTGTCGAGCCTTCGCGGTAACCGCGCCTGCAATGTACGCCTACGAAGCGACAAGAGCTTGGGTGAATGCTGTGCCTGGGTGATTCGTTATTTGCAGGTTCGTTCCTCTTCCCCTTCCCCGCGAAGATATTCATCTAGTATACATTGATGAATCCCCTCAATTCCCCCTAGTTTTTGCGCATTATATTTGATCAATTTTTCAAGCACATGGTAATCCTCCAAAACGACCTCCCTTCATCTCGATCTCTTCCCGAGCATGATCAATGCTTTCATATTTCGAGAATCCGTACGCAGCTTTTTCATAGCGCCGCACATAAACAAACTGACCTTGAATGAAACTTTGTCAGAAATGCTTGCTCACGTACTAATTCTCAGTACGTTGATCAGGAAGCTCATCGCTAAGTCCAACTTCTTGGTTGCTTGGCCGTCAATGATATGCTGCCAGGCTTTCATTGACACGGCTCCTCCAAACTGTCATAAGCAATTGTTCCTGGTTTTCAAAAATTCAAAAAAAAGCACCTCATCGGTACCTCTCACCAGAGAGGAACTTGATGCATAGAAGTAATTGTTTTGTTCATGCATAGAGATAAACGTAAAGACTGAGATGTGAACGAGCAGCGATCTTCATGATTTAGTGTCATGTGATGAAATTTCATAACCTTGATCTACGTCACGTAGTGAACCTTTCTGTTGCCATTCTGATTCTGATAAGCATCAATCACAATCATCCTGATTCTGATTTTTGTTCCTAGGTCTGTACTACGACTACTCCGCGACTATCATCATGGTGTTAGCTTGCCTGTTTTCCTGTGGTGTGGTAGGCGCGGGAGCGTATGTGAATCGCGAGCAACTGCCTGGGTGGTGGGAGCGCTTCCAGCAGATGTGGTTCTCGCAAAACGACTCTTGTCTTCAAGGTCTGGTTTTATGCGTCGATAAGTGCGCTGCGAAAATCGAGAGTGCTACGGGACTGAAGCTTGGCGGAGAATAACATGAACTCTGACTTTGTACTCGCACTACCTAGTAGGTAGTTCCTGACGTGAGCGTGACTCCTGGTCTTCATCTTTACGATCATGCTGCTCTTGTTCATCTTTACCTTTAGGGTCTTACGTGGAGAAAGAGCCAGAGGACGAGGACGTGCGGTTCTGCCACATCGAAATAGTTCAAGGAACGGTCTTCGACATTTCCTTGCTCATCTTTATTGCTCTTTCTTTTTGGCTGCTGATCATGCTTTTGGCGATGTTGAAGTGGCTGTGGCCACCGGCACCGCGGGAGAGGAGCAAGATGTAGTTGCTGCATGGAATGGTGCAGTCGCTTCACGCCTAGACAATGCCCTCCGCCAATGGATGCCGCGAAAAAGCAAATTGGCTGCCAAACTCCAACTGAGGGATCATGGTACTATCGACGAATTAAATTTAGAACTAGTACGGTCATCTGAAGAAAAAGACGAGGAGAAACGACTGCTAAGGCGCAACTTTCATTGGTCGTCATAGAGGTTGGTCACTGAAATCGAAAAGGGGCCCCTTGAGAGGACAGGGGAAAAGTGAGGAAAAGAAGTAGAGAGATGTGGGGCCCCTCCTGTTCAGAGTCAGTGACCAATGACTGCTGACCTTTAAGACTGGAGTCTTTGTTGTCTTTCTGCCATGTGCCACTCGTGGACATCGGAGGAGTCGGCGTGGAGGACGAGGGCGATCATCGACAACATGGAGTATCTACTACGGCTTCGTCTGGTTCTGGCCTTCCCCTTGATTTCGCAGAGCGCTTCTCCAAATGGCAGCCACGGTACATGCGCGACTCTCTTCAATGGTCAAGACACTTCGAGTCGCTCTTCCACGAGCATTCACTATATTCCAGAGTTCACGACTGTCCTGCTGTGATACTAGAAGTGATGCTGAACACCATCCTTTCTTTGGACACGGAGTATGGCCGAGAAGCAGCGCGCGTGCGCCACAACATGGTCTCTGACACGGTGAAGAGCCTTGTCAAGATGGCGAGAAAAACGCTGAAAAGTGGTAGACGTCTACCTGTTGAAGGATGTGGATTGCTGTCGAAGTTGGAGGACGCATTTGATGATTTCCTACGAGATATGGGACTGGCAAGAATAGACTCGCTGCCTGAAGACTATAACGCTGCGAGTGGAACCTTCGAAGATGCAGAGGCCGCATATCGCACTATCCTAAACGGCGCTATAGCACTGATCCTCGCAGACAGATGGAACTCTGGTGACGTCGCACGCACCTATGGACTTTTGCTTGGCTTCGAATCTATTCACGAAATAGCAGAGATGACTGAGAACGAATTTTCATCACCACAACACGACGTGGACCAAGCCAGTGGAGACCAAGAAGCCATCCACAAAAAGCCTCAAGAAAGCTTGTGCTTCGGGCAGAAATTCTACGTGTACCCACTTCACGAAGTTTTTCAAAATCTTTCGATACTAAAGTGTGCTTATTCTCAGTGGGGGACGGAAGCGCTGTTTCATCGATACTTCGAAGACCTTGCTCCGTGTCGAGTAAGCAAGCCCGAAATCGCAGACTGGTTTTTCGTTCCGATGCTGTCAACATGCTTGTATGCACCACTTTGGGGACCTCATGAAGGTAGGGCACGTTGGCGTGAGGAATCATCGAGAACAAGGATAAACTCGTCTAACATCAGTCGGCAAAGGCCACTTCTGTCCTCACTTACTAAAGTTGAAGCTGATAGTCAAACTCGAAATCGAATCTGAGCTTTGAAGTCAAAAAATTTTGATTTTATTCCAAATTAATTCAAATTTAATCCTAACGACCGAGTTGCAAACTCAACATTGAAGCCGAACTTTGAGACCGGATTTTTGATTTTATTCCAAACTAAGTCAATTTAAATCCTGACGAACGAACTGCGTTCATCTGATGTGTACTGTTATTCTTAGTTTTGAGGAGATAGATCTACTTCAACTACAGATATTTTCTAATACAAAATATGTGAATGAATTGAATTTTGATTTTATGAACTTTTGACTGAATTTGATTGCTAACGAGCTCGTCTAATTTTTCTCACAATGGTAGATGAAGTCTCAGCATTTTGATTCGTAGTTTTGTTTCGAAATCCATGCGGATAAGATAATTCAAAAAAAATATTTTGATTTAATTATCACGTTTATATTCTCGTCATCGTCCTCCCCTTGTATCGTCGTCGACGTTCTCCATGATCCTCCGCATTCATATTCTATCGTCGACGGTCGGATCAGGAGTACGAAAGACAGTATCAGCGAGATTCGAAGAAGTGCCTGCTCGAAGAAGCAGCATTTCTCTTTGCAGATGTGTGGCAATCTGAAACAGAACGGAAGCGTTGGGAACTGGATGTTGCGGGCCTGCAGCTGCGTAAGGTTGCCGGACAAGAAGGAGCAGAATCATTGGGTGATGGGACAATCTTTGATGGAGGCGAGGACCACGATCAGCGTGGGGTGGAGCACAATCAGAATGCGCATAGAAATCAGGAGACTCGGGCAACGGCAAGCATCAATCAGGAAGACGAAGCGCGCGAAGTGCTACTTGGGGGGCTGCTTGAAAGTCACCAGGAGCGGACAATTCTGGAGGATATGCCCGACAATCTCGATGACCTCGGCGGTTGGGAAAAGGAAGGCGAAGTAGCAACGGCTGTCAATGCATTTGTGGATGCGGCGACAGCGACTAGCAGTAAGCCGATACCCAATGATGCAGGACAAGGGATACGACCACAAAGAACATCAAGACGACCTTTACCCGACGATAACAACAAACTCCTCGCTGACGAACTGGAGGCGATCAAAAAGTTCGGTCGGTGTCGCCACACTGACTTGGATAATATGGCTAACCGCGAAATTTTTGGGCCTGCAATTCGGGACGAATTGTTTTTCAAGTCAATGTGGTACAACCGCCGTCGTGGCGCGGACCACATCTTTCTTTTCGCAGATGGACAGGGTCCAAGACTCTTTGGAAATTTTCAGATGTTGCAAAATTCGGTGTTTCTTAGTGTGGAGGCGACGTGTCCGACCTGGGCCGTACGGCCGAACCTAGAGGTGGAGCAAGACGTTTTTGATTGTCTTCAGACCATGCAGAAAGACATTGTCATTCCCGGTTTAGTAACTTTTGATCGCGCACGTGGATTGCTAGCTACGAATAGACCGTCGAGTGAGCGCGAATATTTGGTAACGTTTCATGGTCGACACCCAGAACACGCACTGAGCCATAGGAATGCCAAGATCCGCGGACAGGTTCTGGACACCTTCGAGAAGTTACCAGGCGCAGACGTCAGTGCAGGCTTCGTAGAGAGCTACTTCGCACGAAAGGGCAACTCACACTTCTGCCTTGTGCCCGGCGGCAGCAGTCCGTGGACCGTGCACCTCTACGAGAGCTTTTTCGCTGGTTGCATACCTGTCATTTTGTCGGACGAGTATCAAGTGGCATGGAGATCAGAGTTGCCGTGGGACGAGTTCTCAATCAAGTGGCCAGAGAATCTTCTACTGAAAGATGAAGATTTTGAGGCTGACCTTCAAAGCATCGGAGGTGACTTATCGCCGTCATCATCACCTGGGCTTCTCGCATTGTACGCCTATCTGCAAAACCTGATCAACGGAGGTAGAAACGTTGCGATGAAAGCTGCAGTAGATCGGTATCGTTGTTTTTTCGACTACTTTTCAACGACTCCGGCTTGCAGTCCATGGCATTTGGTGCAGCGAAAACTGAAGAAACGACTGATCATGCGTCGGTTAGAGATGGATTCGCCTCTTCTGCAGAGCAGCACCTCCGCTGGAAGCCAACATGCTGATCCTCTCTTGTCGATCGAGGACAGTCTCAGCATGCACCACATCGAACATAAAGAGGGAGCGCACGTCGTCTATTCCGACGCCCACTCCGTAAACGACCGCTTTTGGGGTCCGACACCTTTTGAGGTCGCTTTTCCCGAGTCCATTCCGCAAGAGCCGATTCATGATGCTTTCGCATTCGCCCACTATGACCGATTGTCGCGATATCATACTGTAGATGTACCAGCAAACCAACAACGACGCACTTTTGACATGTTGAATCGGACACGGGTGAAGTGCTGAAGAAACTCCAACTTTTTTCCCGCGTCCCCCGAAGAGAGCTCATTCTTTCGTTTTTAATATTGATACGCCAAGAACTAGTACAGCAGCAATGAATTTATGATCCACCGCCAACAACGAGCAACAAACTACAACTGTATTTTTTTTTGGACTTGTGCCGACACGTCGAAAAGAACTTCACTCTTTGACAAAGCTGTTCGGAAGCTGCGATGTTCGATGTGACCATGCAGTGTAAGCAAACAATCATTGATGTGTCATCAAGCACCAGCGAGTTCTGATTTTTACTGCTCGTAAGACTAAGATCGCAGCAGCACGCAGCAGCTACCAATCAATTAACGATAGATGATCCTGGCTCTGAGTAATTAGGCAGCAGTCCTGTGATGTTACTAGTAAGAGTAGATCCTTAACCGATAGTGATTATACGATCTTGATCTTCAGAATAAAAATGGCAGAAGAAGTATGTTTCGAAATATTACAAAAGAGGGCATGTCCATCTCCATATGATCGAGATCAACTTCAACATTATATTAAATCCTTTCATAGAAAATCTTCGAATCGACTCGATGCCCTTTTGATGTTTCATCCACGACTATTTTCAGTCTCCTGAAAGAAAATTCCGTGCTGGACTTCGTCTTGCTACATCGACACAAAACGAACAGTCTGCTACATCAACACGACCCCCAACCACGCAACGAACAGTCGAAGGAACCAGACCAGCATCATGATGAATCAGCGCACGGCAGACCAGGGAGCACCTCCAGGTATCGACGAACGCATCACGTTTTTCCAGTCGAATTGGGCTACGCAGATTTTTCCGAATCTGAAGCCTAGTGCTCCGGCCGCAACCAAAGGCTTGGCCACTGTTTTGGGGTTCTCTTTGCCGAATCCATCTTCAAAGCGGTTGGCTCAAGACTTGCACGCTCAGCAAATGCCGTGTTGGGTTGTAATCAATCTGTTAGCGGACACAAGTGTTAAGGCGTCATGCTCGTGTTCTGATTTTTATCTTCTTGCTAATGATCAAGGGATGTGAAGCTTGTGTCAAGAGCATTCAACATCGTTTCAAGAATATCTTCGGAGGTTTTCGATGACTCAAAGACCTCACTTGCTCTATGATGTACTTGACAAGAAAACACCTCCCTGTTGAACAACTTCCTACATGAAACATCGAGTCTTCACCTCTTCATCTAATTTTCGTACGTACTACGCAATCCTCCGCTATACTCCCGTTTCGAAGATGGTTCGAGCAGCTAAGATCATTGACGATCGTGCGAATAAGGAGCTGCGCACCTTGGTGCAGACCATGCAGTGGCAAAGCGCTGGACGTGGCGGAAGCTACTCCAAAGACGTGCTCTCGTTGGCCCATATTGTTCTAGAACGGCAGTGCAGTTTTGAGCACGACTTGGTTCGCTTTGGGGAGGAACTAGAGCGTGTCACTGCTGAATATACCGAGAAGGTGAGAAAACAGCAGATGGAACGTCAAAGTGTAGAGGTTGTTGTGCCGTCCTCTTGTTTTGCGGATGAGGAAACTGCGGTGAAAGCCAACAAGCACACTCCTACTCCAGTCAAAGAAAGCGGTACAAGAACTTTGCAAAAAACCGCCGGGAATGTCAACAACAAAGCGGTTCTTGAAGGGAAGCAGGAGACCAATAGTACGAACTGGAACGAAGGTGCTGCTACAAAAAAGCCTGTCGATGTCATATACCAGGGTAGCGGAGTTGCAGCTGTGCACGAAGAATCTGGAAAGAAGAAGTACTATGTCGACGAGCAACTGCAGGAGGATATAGTTGAGCCTCAAACAAGTACTAACGCATCTAGTAGTGCCTACCACTCCAACAAGGAAAAAATGTTAGCCGTTATGCAAGGCAAACGGACTTTTGCTGATGGACCATCGTCTCGAGATGAAGATCAACAACGAGAACAAATTGTAGTAGGAGACGTCGCAGCTCATTTCGAGAAATCCTTCCAGGAGAATGGTCTGACACAAATCGTTTTTCATCAAGTTACGCGTGGTGGAATGGGCCAACTACAGATGAGTTCCAGAGCTGCACTGCTTGGTGGAAAGCTTTTGCTGAAGACAGGTTTGAAAGAATTTGAGGTTACAGAAACTATGCAATTACTGCTCGGTGTAGTACCTTCTTCGGAACCGGAAGGAGCTGGAGGCTGCAGTGGTGTGGTGGAAGAGCCCTGCTACTTGGTGTTGCAATTGGATGACGAAGGTCGCAACTTCGCCTTGCTGAAATGGACTCCTATCAAATGCGTTGCTCGTGGAGCCCGAATCATCGATGCGGCCAATGTCAGACTAGTGAAAGAAACACTCCTCGCCTCCACACGTGCTCTCCCTTCTAGCGATTTACACGGCACGGTCGACGTGGGCTGCGCAAAGGTTGTGCTGGAACGACAATGCTCTTATCCAGATGAGTTGACGGCGTTTCTCAGTGAAGCGGCACAGCATTTAACCTCTTATCGATCGAAGAAGGAGTCAGAAGAGACGGCAAAGAACGCGGCTTATGCGCGCGAGATTGAGATGCACGCGGCAGCAGTAAAAGAGGTGGAAGCTAGTGCATTTGTTGCACGTGCTGCTGTTCTTGAACAGGAGCAGTCCTGTGGAGCAGAAACAACAAGCTGTAGCCGCCCTTCTCTCTCAATGCCTGCTTCCCAGGTCCTTGAGGAGCAAGAAAATACGACGTTTACAACTCGTTCTCCACGTGAAGCTGGTCTTGCTACAACTAAGTCACCAGGAGGATCTAGTACAACGAGTAATATGTCGACTCCCAGAGCAGGATCTCCGCGTGGTGGAGGGCTTCTGAAACTAGAGGATGTTCTAGAACAAGAGGATGTTCGTGTGGTGCAAATCCTTTTTAGTACATCAGCTTCTCAACAACAACAAACTCATTCAGCAGCTGCAGCAGGAGCTCCTGCTGAGATTGACGGTCTTGGTCTGCCTTTGAAGAATATGCGCTTAGGAGTGGTGAATGCCCACCAACAAGTAGGCGTGTGTAGCGACACAGATGAGGAGCGCGAGCAACATCAAAAGATTTTTCGAAGTGACGTCCCTTGTTGGGCTTTTGTTCGTTTGTCACCGGACTATGGGGACTGGGCTTTACTGAAATGGACTCCCGTTGCCAAAATTGCTCAGGGCGCGAAAATCATCGACGGAAAAAATTATGGGATATAATCGCTCTTTGTCGAATTTTTTTGTTCTTGATCTTGATGATGGTGTTCCCCCATGTATGCTTTTTAGATGAATAGAGCAAGTGGCCGTGCTATCATGGCACACTAGTACCTAACAAAGATTAGATCTTCACTGGAGGATTAGCTACAGCTACAGCTCGTCTATTTCTAAGACACCGTGGGTCTGCTGCGACGTGTTTTGGGTAATAGCAACCAGCGCGCCGCAGGTATTGAGGCCGCAAAGGTACAACTTGAACGGCAGTGCAGTTTCGAGTCGGAACTCAGCGATTTCCTCAGCGTTTGTGCCACTACCTGGGCAAAAAATGTCGCCGCATTGGAGAAGAGGATATTTGATGAGGGCGGATACCAAGACGGCCTCCAGCACGATGATCGTGCGCCTCAAGAGTTACGCCAGAAGTGGCGGCGACAGCGATTTCGCGCTGAGGAAAAGATGCGACGTGGTGTAGGAAATGGAAACGCAGCAAGTAGCTGCACATCAACAGCAGCTGACGTCTTCGACGACTGTGATGAGGCACACCAGGTAAATGTCATCCCCGATGATCACGAGGATGATGATGCGACGTCTGTTGCAAGTACGATTGACATTCTACGCTCTGGAACTGGACCTGGAGGATTCGAGAGTGGATCTACTTCTGGACCATCTCACACTTCAAATATGATAAAGAAAAAACAACACATGTTGAAACCTGATAGAACCTTTTCGGGAGGATCGTCATCACGTGTTGTGCGTCGTCCTAGCGGTTCTGTCATCTTTTCTCCCGGGGCGGGCCCACCTGGAGGAGCCTCAGAGGATGAAGAATTCTTAGAAGCGTTGCCGAGTGTCGATCATATGCTTGGAGATGGTAAGAAAAAAGTTCAAGTTGAGGTACAACTATCGAAGAGTTTTCCTGCGGCCTCGGTGAACAATGATGTGGTCGTGTCTTCTTCAAGAGCAAAAAAGGTTGCAGAGGATGAGTCGAGCAGTCGGGAGAGCACTTCGAAAGAAGCGGACGATAGAAGAGATAGAGTCAGCCGCGTCGAAGAACTACAGCTCCCAGCGACGGCGACCAGGAAGACAACAAAGGAGCAAGAGAGTGACGTGCACACGTCAACTCCGCCTTCCACATCGAGAACAAGCATCACTAGTCCAGATGGACGAAAGAGTGTCGTGGTCTCTCCGACTCCGACCACTCCTGAAAACTCCTCCACAACTACAACTTTATCGCCGTCTACTGCAACTAAACAATCTTCAGAACCTGGTGGTGCTGAATCAGTATCTTCTACTCCTGCTTCCTGTACGAGTGCTAGACGAGCTGGCCCTACTGCTTTTTACATCGGGTCAGACGACGAGGGTGACCACGGAGACGAGGATCCGAGCAGCTACATAGCAGAGGGTGAGGTCGCTCATCCTCAACATCAAGTGGATGATATGCAGGTGGAACTGGTAGATGAATTCGCAAACCGAAACCAAGACCCGCTGCAGTCATCGCAGAAGTCTAACGAGAATGTGGGGACGACAGTTCTTGTAAAAGAAAATCATGAAAATCTCTCAACTAGTACGACCACGACACGAGTACAGGAACCACTCCGCGACAACCGTGGACCACATCGAGGCGGGTGCTCCTCTCGTGAACCATCGAGTGATAAAAGCATAACTACATCAACTGCAACTTCTATTAAGCGTCCCTCACTTCTACTACAAAAGGTAACGACTAACGACATCAGCAGTGTCAGTCCAGTTTCTGCACCGCGCCGTCCTCGTATCTCAGCTTCGGAACTGCAACTTTTGCTTAACAAGTCGAAAGCTGAAGTTGAGTATGAACGTCGTCGCATTGTGGAGAGCCTCAAGGAGAATGCAGTTACTGTGATCGCCATTCATGTGAACGATCAGAGCATCTCCAGCAATAGCGCTTCGCCGTTTCTATTCGCTTTGCGCGCAGGGCTCACTGACGTGGAAGAAATTACCGCTGACCTGGTGCTCTCGCCAGCAGCTCCGGCATTTGTTTTCGTCTCACTACCCGGCCAGAGCGGCGCTTGTGCATTCTTTCGCTGCTCGGCCCAACGTCGGAGTAAAAATTACGGCATTTCTCTACTTACTACTTGAGAGAGGTAGTGGCATTTTTTTGAAACAGAAACAAACTACGTAGCTCTAGGAAGGTCTGTACTGGTTTTTGAAATCACAAATACGAGAACAAGAAGTTCATAATGTGTTGTGCGTACTAGCAAAAATTCCGATTTTCGAATATCTACCTTCTTGACTTACGGTACGCAACTACAACCTAGAAGTTCCTTCATCTTTCTCGGCATATGTGCCTGCTTTCTTCTCTAACACCTCGCAGCCGATGTCGAGGAAGTTCAAGAAGCGTGCTCTCAGGCACAGCTGTCTGCGTTCGAAAACTTTTTGAAACCGGATGGCACCCCTAACGTCCTGTTTGAGAAGGAAATTGACTCTATCTCCCGATTCGAATCCGACATCGGACATTTGCAACGTATGGTCGTGAAAATGAGAGGTTGAGCATGAGGAGATGCGTTTGGGTATGCGATCTCAACAAGGGTGCGGAGAAGATCCGTAAGTATGCGGTATCATCAAGGGACACACGACAAATTCGAGGTTTCAAGGGACGAGACAGCCCAGGAGAGGGTGAGGAGGACTGCGTGCGTATGCGGTGCCAGTTGTAGACAAGACCGATAAAGGAAAAGGACCGAAAAAATTCGAGGATGTGATCCTCAATTTCTAAGGCATGGTTTGGATTTTTGGAACAATGGTCGTGTCATATAATCATGAAAAAAGAAATATGTAGCACATTTAGTACTGACACACATGATACAACAGACTTTCATTTTATCTAGTACATCTAAGTCTACCAGCTAGCTAGTACATCTAACAACTAATATAGTCGATGAAGGTAGGTGGGTAGGTAGGTAGGTGTACCCAATCGTGGGGTATACTACTATCGTGGGGTGATGAAATTTTCTACTGAGATCAGATTACCATGTAAAGATCAAAATGAACAACATAAAGCACCTCTATTTAGCAGAATAAATACGCCGTATGTCCAACCATGTCCACAGGTGGATCATGAAACGAAATAAAGAAGCTGAAATAACAAACCCCTCTCTACTCGATTGTGAGAACGAAACACCAGAGTAAGAGATACAAAACGAAAACTGTAGTTTTTTGTCGAGTCAAGACAATGACAAGGTGCGGAGTTTCTGCGAGTTTAAACCTATTTAGGTCTTCTAGCACAGCGTTATTTGGATCCTTGTTCGCTTCATCTTGTGATGCACTTCTCTAATTTACGTGAAGGTATAGTCGTTGTCTAGGGCAGGGGCAGCTGGAAATCTGAACCCTTCTGATGTAGTCTTGTTTTCTTCGATCATCCGAAAAGTTCTGCTCATACTTAGTTGTATTACTAGTTTTTAGATTTGAAATAATGTCGTGAATTGTATCTTCTCAACGACGAATACCAATACGAAGACAAACCGCATGGCTAGTCGTGGCTCAACAGAGTGATTAATATATAGTCCTACTCCTAAGCCTTTCTCCTGTCCTCGCTGTCATATGGTTTCTGCTTCATGTAAAAGTATTTATTGTTTCCTTGAGGTTGTGATCTCCATCAACATGGATTCTTGATCGAGGTATGATCAAAACGTGAAATATCTGAGCCGTCCTTCAGCAGTACAACTAGCTGAGGCTAGTAAGGCTAAGCAGGTACTTCTCCTGAATGTGAATGGGGAGCAGCAGAGGAGAAATTGCGACTCGAAGTGCAGAGCTGCATGAGCGAATGTCAAAAGGTGGCAAAGAGGACTGAGAGAAAGGAAGATAAGTATTTTGATAATTTGAAGTAAAACTAAATGCTGTGGTTAATAAGGAACAGAGGCAAGTGCCTGATAACCCACGACCCCCCTTCACCAAACAAACTGATTCGACGCACAATTAAACTCATAGCTCGTGGTCCCGCTGTATGGGCGCCGTCAGGTGCAGCTGCGTTGGCCACCGTGAATATTTAGCGCACTAGAAAGACTAAAGACAATTAAATAGAAAGAAAGAATATAGAACACGCCGCTTGGCGGTCCGTGCCGTATCGAGATAACAGCACAAATCCAGGCCGCATCGTGCTCGATTTTACGCATCCAGAACAAAAGGTTGCCACAGGACGCTTAACTGTGGACCCGAGGATTGCGCACCTTGTTAGTGAAGAGAAATAGCGTAAAATGTCAGAGGTCATGACAAACGATGAGCGGGTGAAGCCAGTGGTAAAAATCTAGTACTATTTGTTGTTTACTTGTACAACTTCATCATGTTCATCCAAGTGCTTATTTGTAGTTGTTCCTTCCAGGACTTGTTACTAATATTACTGAATGGTCGTGCTGGTATTTGGTAACCTGATTTTGATCATGAGGAAAACAAGTGAAGGAAATCCCGGTGATCGAATTCAGGTTACCAAATAGTACCAGAACCATACAATTACTAGACGAGGAACGCACTGGAACAGTAGAAGGAGTCGTGCTACCAGAACAAGTTGGAGGAGCTGCAGAGGTTGTTGGAAGAAATTTCCTAAGGAAGAATCGAAATAAGAAAACCTGATGAAGAAAAAAGTACAAGACCACATTAACAGCCGACTGCTAACGACACTCGGATACTTGATTTGGAAGTTTTTTCTTCAAAAATGGCATGGTCAATCTCGCCACAGGTCAGCTTTTATCCTCCATTGAGACTGACTAACAGGTAAAGAATACATTCCGAGACTCCTGTTTCTTTCGCAACAGATATTTACCTATAGTGCGGCGTTGAGAGTTCTGCCTTGTTGATAATGATCCAGCAACAGATACCTATAGTGCGGCGTTGAGAGTTCTGCCTTGTTGATAATGTTTCTTTCGCAACAGATACCTATAGTGCGGCGTTGCGTGTTCTGCCTTGTTGATAATGATCCAGGACTCACTTTTACGCAACAAGTAGCCTCTTCATATTAGCAACTCTTCAAATGTTAGGGTGAGCACTCCTTGATATAAAGTGCACACCCGTCTAAGGACTGGGTATATGCAGAATTTTAGAGCGTAACGCGATAGGAATAAACATCCGTCACCGTTTTAGTTGTGTTTATTCCTATCCTGACACCGAGCGACCCCGACGATAGAGAGAAACGCGACGGGAGGAATCAACGACGCCCCGAATTGTGAAAATCGTGCGCAGTTTTGCCTGTTCTGTGTGTTTATTCCTATCCCGAGAAAAGTTTCCTAGATCGTGTTTTCGTCTATCGTTCTGCAGTCGGTTTAGAGCGAAACTTGTGAAATGGTTCGAAATCGCAAAAGATGCGAAGGTCGTTGGCACAATTTACGTCGTAGACGGTCGGTTGAGGGTGTTCTGTCGTGCGAGTTGCGCCCATGGCGTAGTCTGTGTGTTGAGGGTATTTGTGGCCTTTTAGTCTGCTGAGAGGATAACTTTTTGAGAGAGTTAAGAGGATAGCCCGCTGAGGGTATTGCCGTAGTGTTTCAGCAGTGTTCGGAGGTCGGCACGATTTGCGTCGTAGGTACTCTGCTCGAAATGAAATCTGTCGAGAGTATTGGGCGGTGAGTCTGTTGAGGGTATTGCGCTGACTCTGCTCGGAATGAAATCCGTCGAGAGTATTGGGCGGCGACTCTGTTGAGGGTATTGCGCAGCATGTGAAAGAAGTGCACACGACGCCGATACGAGAGAAGTCCACACGACCCAGCGCCAATCTGTTGGGGCTGTTTTATTGCGATCTGTTAGAGGTTCGCCGCGCTTGTCAAAGAGAAGAGACCGGGAGCTGTCTAGTCGAGTGCGGAGCCATGCTGCAGCTGCTGCATTGAGGGACGAACCTGCGCGGCTCTATTCTGTTTGAGATTTTTGCTGGTTATCGGTTGAGGCTTTGAGCCAGCCTCGCAAATTTTGAGAGTTTCGAATTAGGTAGGCGCCCAGAGGGGTCCACCGTGCGCCCATCTGTTTGAGCTACTTAGTGGACATCTGTGGGGGGTTGAGCTGAGCAAAAGCCTGGGCTTTAAAGTTGTTTGCGTTTCGTTAAGTAATTGAGCGACTAAGACGCGCCGAACGTGACTCGCAGCGCACTGACGTGGCGACATACTTAGTCCATCGCTTCTCTTGCGTTTCGTTAAGTAATTGAGCGACTAAGACGCGCCGGACGTGACTCGCAGCGCACTGACGTGGCGACGTACTTAGTCCATCGCTTCTCTTTCAAGTCCATCCATGGCGTTGCTGCCCCCCTCCCTTCCCCCCTGTTGCGCAAGCGCGTCGAAGCATATGAGTGCATGACTCGCCCGCGAGTACTAACAACGCTCATGAGGTACGCGCCGCAGTCAAATAAAAGCACACACTTTCGCAGCTGTGAAAATCTGCAACATGCAACGCATTGCCATCTTGTTCGCCGCCACTGCTCCACACCGCGTTCGATAGTTCTGTCGTTTCTCATTGATTTGGAGCGCAGTTTGTCGCGTGAATCTGTCGCCGTTCCCTTGATTGTTCGCTTAATTATCCTCAAATGATGCCCGTTCGGCCTTATTTGATTGTGTTAGAATTGTATGATTGCGACGCATATATTTGCGTCCTTCGCTACTGGTTAACGCTCCGATTTATGTTTGGTTCGCCTGTTCATTCCTATCGTTCCGTTTCCACCTAAAGTTCTGCATATATCATCATCATCATCATCATGATAGATACGCGAGGCGAACAAGATGTTGCTAGATGCGTTGTTTCTGCTCTTGACAGTCGCAGTTGCCAACCAAGTAGAAGGCGAGCAGTTGGCGTCTAATGCAGTGTGTCAGGTGGGAGATCATGTGGGTGGACAAGTCCCCGGTGGGAGATCAAGTGATGTCCTCGACGCTGTGATCATGTCCTCGACTTTCGCTCGGCTCGAACGGACGACAGAGGACGATCGCCAACTAAACGGAAATGGCCATCACGATGAGGACTTCGAGCACCTACTTGAAAAGCAATGGGCCCTACTCTGTTCCTTCAAACCCGAAGAGTGCGACCCAGAATTGGATAGATTGCGTACGATGGGAAGACACACAGTGCAGTACACACCGATGCGTGGCAGTAAGCGAATTCTCGGAAAGCCACAGCTACACGTCTTTTCCGATGTGCAGCCATGGAATTTCCTTAAGATCAAAAATTTCGATGCAGAAAGGCTGCTTGAGGTGGAGAATATTTCGGAATTGTGGAGAAGATTTGCGAGGACTTGTATAGGAGATGACACAGTAGAGAAGGAGACGAGCCAGGAGTGGTCCACAGATTCTACAGTATCGCCACTTCTGTTAAAAACTAACACAGAAGAAGATCATGTTGATGATGATGCCTCTACTACAAAAGGTTATTCTTCTCGCCTTTTAATTCTCCGCAACTTGCATCCAGTTTCAGAACTACACACAATCCTTGTCCCGGATATCGATCTGCTTAAGCCACAGTATCTTGACCTGGACGGTCTCGTTGCTGCGATTGCGGTAGCTCTTGTGTCGAGGACTCAACGCTGGTACTTCAACTCTCTGGGTGCCGGTGCTAGTGTAAATCACTTACACTTTCAAGGGTGGCGTCCACCGAAGGGATCAGTTTCCTTAGATGAGGCACCAAGGCGTGTGGTGAAGATCGTAAAAGAAAAGCCGAACAACGAGCTGAATGAGCAGCCTGAAGAGGACGCAGGGGTTGATGTCACTGTGTCAGTGATTGAAAAGTGGCCACTGCGATCGATTGTGTTATGAGAAGGTCCCACTACTTGTTTTACTTTTACAGTGAAGAAGTGTTGAAACAACTCTGCTAATAAAGCAATAAGCTAATTTTCATGTCTAATCTTCGAGTTCAGTGTAGCGCTATTGTCGCCAAGAAGTTGGAAGATCCCAGCAGCGACCTCCCGCCAGGAGCAGCAGGTTTATCGGTATGACGCTTTGTCGCAGACTCTGGCAGCAGTCGCGATGCGTCACATCAGCAAGTTACAAGCCGAGAACATTCCCCACAACGTTTTCATCTATCGATGGCCGTCGCGTACTGGAAGTGGAATGACGCTTCGAAAGCAATGCTCTTCCGATTTCTCTAGGAACGATAAAAATAATGCAACTATGTGTAAGGTATTTGAAGATCCAGGCCATGCTCGTCCTGGTCCTCACCAAGGACTACGTCACAGCGACACGGACCCAAAACCAGTATCTTCGACGGAAGAGTTGCGTGTCATGGTAATCGCTCGTACTTTCGACAATACACAGACGGAGAGACCTTTTGATACACAGGTTGCAAGTTTAGAGGTTTTAGGTTGGTGGATTCTTCCTGGTCGACAGAAATTTGAGTCCTACTCAGCAGAGGATTTGGATCGACTGCTTTCAGAATCCTCTATTGAAGAAATGAAGAACAAATTATTGCTCAATTTTTGAGTTCTTTGCCATGATGACGATGATCTTCAGGAATTTGTTATTGATATATTCATATGTTGTCCTCAATCAATCGCAGTGGTCTAATCCTTGTTACATCGTTGTTAATACAGATGTAGTTGTGCCTTGTCCTGGACCTGCTGGTGCTGAAGGCTCGTATTAACACTCCTCGCAAACTCACATATAAGTGGAAAGTGACTCCAGGAGCACGACTGAGTTTTAGCGGCCGTGAGTTTCCTCATTCTCTCAACAGAGACGAGGAAAAGAAAGTGCGTCGCGTGTCTTCCAGGACGACTGCTTCATCGGTGTAAAAAACTTCTCTGTCTCTGACTCTGTCTCAACAGCTCTACCAGTTTATCATGGGACAAAATTCGATCCAAACTTTGGACTTGAGAAATAGAAGATGTCTTTATCTTCCATGCTAAGGCCCAAGGGAAAAGACTTCATTGACATTATCCGCTTCACGTCAAGGTGAAATAGAGCAGGTTCTCAAAGAGGAATATCGAAATAATAAGACAACCATTTCTCTCAAAAAAATAGGCGGACTTAATACATAGTAATACAATACGATAATTGTGCTAATGAATTTTTTTTTTAGTTTGTCAATTGTACTGGAAGATTAAGATGTTCGTGTTGATGTACTAATAAACCTCTGTTGATTGCGAACCGTACTGCGCCCCATGTGGTGGCTCGGAGTTGTTGTGTAGTCATTCCCTCAACCTCCTAGATTCGTCACCATTCAAAACCGGCGGGCTCGTCGCGAATAGAGTGATAGACGAACAGTAAGCTCTGCCTCCCGCCGGTTTGCGAACTGGATAAAGCTGAGGCCGCTCCTTCAGTAGCCCTGGGGTACTTACAAAAGAAAGCCTTTTCTGAAATCTCCAAATCCGAACCTTGTTCTTGCTCGTCGCGATGATGAAGCTATGATTCCCCTGGCTGGGTAATATCATCATCATTCATCCGTGGTTTGACTTTGGCCCTAGTGCTGCACGTCCTCTTCGTCTTGGTACGACGACCACCACAGGAGATGGTCGTCTTCATATTTCGCCGCTTGTTGCTCCTTGGCGATCAGCACCGGGGCCAGGGAAAGCCGATTCGTCGCACCGCGGCGAGTACGATTCTTTCTTCTCTCCTGTCGATAGTTCTTGTTACTGCTGTGGGCGCGAGCAAAGTGTGGCCAGGAGGAGATAATCAAGAACACCTTGCCAACAACAATAGTACTTCTGCTACTCCTAGAGGGCTCGTTCTTCCGAGAGGGACATCTACATTATCTTCATCAAGAGAACCGCTACAACACGGCAATGGAAATGGCGATCCACATCTTCCGAGAAATTTTCTTCAGGAGGAGCATCCCAATCCGGGTCAGCTAAGTGCCGGTTGTTCTACGACCTGTGCTTATAATCTACAGCGGCAAGTAGAAGAGACTGCAAAATCATCAAGTAGTCTAAGTGGAAAACGAGCGATAGATGTAGCAAGAACTACAAGGAAACCACCGATTCGTTTGCAGCAGGAGCACCAGGAGAAGGTGACCACAGGCCCTCTATCTCTAGCCTCGTCCTCGTCAGAGATTGTCCGAAAAGGAAAAAATTATATTGTTAATGATGACGTTGAAAGACGAGATCTTCATGTTGTACCTTTTCCTGAAGTAGATTCTGCACGAGGAATTGATCCTAATCCAAAGGCCACGGACGTGGGGCCCCGACCTGCATGCATTGGACGGGGTAGCGGTAGCATAGATTTGGCATCCAGAAGAACAACTAGTGGCCCATGTGGTCAACAGAACTCCTCGTGGAGTACTTTTAACCGTGGAGGTGATGTTGAGACTATTCCGCGAGATTTTAATGCTCGTAATAAACGAGAAGGAGTTCTTTTTGAACAACATGTTGTCGTAGTGGCGCAGGAGCATGATACAACTCGGAAGAGTGAAGGTGTTGAAGACGACCTACTACACAAAAAGAAGAAGAATAGTACTAGTTGTAGGAGTTGTTCAAGTTCATCTAAACCACGAGATGAAAGCGAAAAGCAGGATCCACCGGATGCTTCAAGAGGTAGAAGTTCCCTGCTCCAAGAAGATTCCTTGTCTGCTTCTCAAGATGCTATTCTTGGTCAACAGAGGCGACGTGGACGAACCACTTCACTCCTTGACTCAACATCAACAAGTGAAAATGTACAAGGACGAGACGGAGAGCGACGCGATAGTGACTCCAGTGTCCTTGATGAAGTTGACCGAGGACGACAAGGACAACTGCATGTTGGTGGAGATGGTGAAGGTGTCGCGGACAGATACCAACCACAAAGGTTGACGTCGACCAGTAACAAGTGTTGTAGTACTGTTCGAAAAAGGTGTTCCGCTGTTACAGGATCACCCTACTGCCAGAGGCTGATTGGAGCTGTGGCCATTTTGCATTTTTTAGTACTAAGGCTCTCGCTAAAACTAATGCATCTTTGGCCGCATCCTTGAAAAGCATGAGGGCGTATTTCACTGCGATACTTTTCAAGGATGCGGTTGGGAGATGAAATACGGAAAGGTCTAATAGTAAGCCTTCTCACCAGTGTGGTTCAACTGGGATGTGAAGTAGAAGAGCGCGCTACTTTGATGTACACGATTGACAAATTAGGTCGTCTACGCTACTTATCTCAGCGTGGTGTTCAGGTAACGAGTACGGGTGGAAGGACCGTGGTACCCACGACGACGACGACAGCTGCTTCGGGAGTAGATGGTGCTGGAGGAGATAGTGCAAGTGCTACTAGTGGTGCCTCCAATCACGAACTAGATGCTCCTGACCCTTTAAAACTATTACCTTCTGGAGGTAGTTTTGGACAACACGCGCTGCACCAGGTGACCAACAGCAGCACGATAGCTAAGGCTTCCCCTAATCCATCTTCGGGAGCAGCCTGAAGAGGCTCGTCAAGGGGAAAAGGCGCCTAGGATGCATTTCGAGATGGAATGGATTAGGGTGTGCTCTAAGTTAGGAGCAGACCCTTTTGAAGAAACGTGGGGAGAGTTCTGTTGTGTCCTGGCTACCTTGTTAGACCCAATGGGGCCTAACGAAAAAGCGATGGGATCCGTCAACGCACGCGCTTCACAATGCGTAGTACAGCTAAATGCTCTACAGCCGCATCTTCTTCAGGATGAATCACCACGTGAAACAGGAACGAACTACGAGAACAATCACACAGTCGTGGATAATGTTAATGGTAATGCATCAGGAGGCACCAACCTGAGCCCATGTGATTCTGTTTTACTCGAAATTTTGGAATCCACATCCTTCTCATCTTCGCTGGCGGAGAGTACAGGAACTGCTTCAGACGGCCAGCACAATAGTCGTCCTCGTTCGTCTTCGGGACACTATGATCAAGATCGAGATGTAGTTGAGGGATCGAGATCGACAAGCGCAGGTAGTAGATCTCTTGGTGGTGCTCCTGCTGCGCATGATCAAGAACACCAGTCGCCTGGTGACCTCCACGTAAAAAATGACGTTGGTGGTACCTCTTTGTTGACTTGCAGTCAATATGTGCCTGTTGAAGGGGGTTACATTGTCGGCTTAGCCAGTGTGAATCCAGAATTAAGGTCCTCAACATTTAGTCGTGTCCATCTTTCTCGCCATCTTGGTCGTGCCCTTGTTTTTTTCCGGAATAATTTCATGGGAAATAAGGGGTCGAGATGACGAGGAGGGGACCCACGACCCAGCATCAGCAAGACCAAGAGGAATCAATAAAACTAACAGCCGACTTCGTTCTCTAACAAAAGCGGCAGGCAGTCTGGACCACTGGGTGCATTTGCACGTGCCTCCACTAGGAAAGCTAATCGCGGTCGCGACGCGTTCTCAGAACAGGAGCGTTGAAGAACGGCGCAAATGCCTCTTACCTGCTTTAGAAGTACGAAAGGAACAAGTGCACTCACATCACTCAAGAAATTGGCCAGTAGTACTTTAGTAGCTACTTTTCGTTGAGTGTCGCTCGTGAGTGCACTTGTTATTTTTCCTTTCATACGAAGCGGAGGTGGGGAGAGCAGTTGCTGATGTGGATGGGCTGATGGAGATGATGAGAGATGCAAAGTTTAAGGCTAGGCTTTCACTATCCGATGTGGACTAGTATCCTGAGTGGAGTGTCGTCCTGTGAATATTTATCAAACGTGGATTAGTAGAATAGTCTCTCTCAACAAGACGCCATACATTCTTAAAGGAGAAAGAAAACGAGGGAGAAAGAAAACGAGGAAGGTCCCCCAAGAACCAGGCATAGTGAAAAAACTAGCGTTAACAAGTCGATCTTCAAGAGAACAGGCTCCGGCACGATACTGCGGCAATCGTACTTCTCACTCGTGGGTAGCGGACTTGTTCTTTCACTTTTGTGCTGCGGAGGCTCCTCCAACGGATCCTCCCGTCGAGTGTCTTTACGTCATCTTCATGGGACCACTTCTACGCGGCCACGTGCTCGTGAGACTGTCACATCAGATCATAATTCAGAGGTGGACTCATCGTCTCAAGTGGACGACTCTACTATACGAGGTTCTGTGCTCAAGAGACGACTCGATGTCCACCTCGAGTCTTCATCGGAAGACGAGGATGAAGAAGGGTTACGGCCTCATCCCCTATAAGGAATCCATCTCGTCCGCAAGCATCTTGAAGCTGTCCCATGATAAGGAGAAAGGGCCACCAAGATGCATCGTCTCAAGATGGATATAAGGGTGACGAGTCTGAGTTCTAAAAGATGTAGCTATAATTGTGGATAAAAATGAAGAAGACTTGTTCTCTAGTACTGCAGCTGAACTAGTACCACCAGCAGGAGGAGCTGGAGGTAATACACCCTCGCCGGCTAGCAGATCCGTTCGAGTTACGTTCCAGGAACACCTGGAGGAAGAGGAAGGACAGGAAGATAGGAGAGATGAAGATCATATCGATAACGACCTAGAAGACGATGATGAGGAAGGAGGTCATCATGATCCTAGCATTGAGGTACTAGCCCGCAAAGGAGTCGTAAGGGGAGTTGTAGAGGATGAACAAGAGAAGTACAACAACATGCGCCGCAACATTGATTATATGCAGCTGCAAGGGGGCCCGGACGGGCTCGTTGTGGGCCGACGTAGATCTGTAGACGTCGACTACCGAGAAATTATAAGGCGTGGCGATCCTTCTACTTTTAGTTCTAGTTGTTCTGCGGCATGCAGTGGAGGCTTACGACCGAGAAGTGATCATGTTGTCGCACCTGCACTGCTGGGGAAGCGGGCTCTTGATGTTCACCATGTAGATAATGTTGTCCATGATATGCTTATGCCTCGTCATCGTGGTGGTCATCTACCGATGGAAGGTCCGAGGAAGATGAATACTAATGTTAGAGAAGATCGTCCTCTTCGTTTCCTTGGCTACGGTCCACAAACAGTCGGAACGCCACATGGTCAGAGCCTCTCTAGCTCTATACAGGGTCAGAGCATCTCTTTGTATGAGGCCACTCATTGCGAACGGAGAAGATATGGGAACAATGTCGTTCCACCTACTTACTTAAGTAAAAAGGGGCCAAAGGAGGGGAACGACGTTCCCCTATCGACATTCTCAATGAGTGGAAGCATTCACTCTTTGCACTTGAGCAACATCAATGATTATGCGCCTGCTGGCGCTGCGAGTGATCATGTTGATGATGATGGGAATCATTCACCTTATCATGCTTCTTCATCTGGACATCAAGCTAATTATCATGACCATGCTGATGGCGTACTGCGTCGCTTACAAGCGGCCAGTCGTGCAACTTCCTCCCAGTCCTATAGAAGATTATGAGTGTTGTAGGAAATGCATTTTCAAAGTCAACATCTGGACTTAGTTGGTTTTTTTAGATAGAAAAGTAGTTTGTTCTTTTTCTAACTTTTCCTGATTTTTGTTTTTTCCTAGTCAGGTCTGCTCGACCTCCTTCCACAGATATTCATGATAATAGAAGGGACGACCACGACGGAGCCAGATCCAGATGATCTGTGAGATGCACTTCCTAAAATACGTCTAAGAAGAGACATCGTTCGAGTTGGAGAAGTTCAAGAATTTGTTGTTGGTGAGGGAAACCGACGCGAGACGTGGAAGGTTGTGCCATTGCTCTCTCGGCATTCTCAGGTGGGGCTTCAGAATGGCGGGAATGCGGAGACACGCAACAAGAAAGAGAATGCTGCAAATGCTGGAGGAGGAGGTGAAGACGGCGATGCACGCAGAGAGAATGCAAATGCGGGAGGACGAGAAGTAGGTGAAGATGACGAGCAGGGTGCTGAAGATCATATGGTTGTACATGATAGAAGAAGCACTTCTCCAATCCAACATCAAGAACGTCTTCCCATACCAAGCATTCTCCCATCTACCACAAGATCCGGATCAAGTTGTACTACGCAAGAACAGCAAGAGCACCATCAAAACACTACAGCTGCGCTAATATGCGCCCCGAGACAAGATGGTGCCACTCTTTCTGATGTGCAACGTCGAAAAACAGAAAACACTCAGACCGCTCCAGTTGAAGAGCCAGAAGTTGTCCATTACCATGATCAAGAAACTCAAGAAGGTCAACTACAACGAGGTGATGATCTTTGTCAAGTCGAGCAGCGCCCACGTGGAGGTGCTCGACAAGATGCAGCTGTGCCGCCGTTCATCTGCTCGTCGTATCGCAGAGATTTGCACTTCTCCACTACGCTAGAAGCAACCCTAGAAAATTTCCGTTCGACAAGAACTGGAAAATTGATAATTCCAACGTCATCGTCTTCATCCTCATGTAATGGCAATCAGGCATCCCGAGACTCGCACAAAGAATCAGCTTTTTCCGAAAGTAGAGAGTCTGCTTTTACACCCGTGTCAAGTCGAGCAAGAAGCTTCCCAGTGGAAGCCTTTGAGCAATTGTCTCACATATCAATCTCAAGGGAAATACAAGAACAAGAACATCAACAACAAGGGGTAGGGGGAGTACTAGTCGTACATGATGTTAAGGGTCAGCGACGACTTCCGGAGCAGGACGTACTACGACATGATGGACATCTTCAAGTGCAGGATCATACGGATCTTCACGAAGAACCCGCGGTACATCTTCTTCGTCTTGTAGAAGATAAGGACCACGTACTGGAGACTCCGCGACAGGCTGAGCTTGAGTGGGCGAGATCATCAGCAGGTTTGTCAACAGGGGAACAACATCAAGTGGCGAGATCCACCAATATCGTACTAGCAGAGAAAATGCGAAGCCAATCGGCGGATTTCTTGTCTTTAGATTTAGATCGTCGTTGTCTTCCTGGCATCCGATGTGGAGGACCTGTCCAGATCCGCGTTTCGGAGCTGCGGCACTCTCCGGCATCATCCTTGTTAAGCCTACCGCTCAAGCATCCTTAACATCACCATCTTCATCCTTGGATCTTCTTTTTCTACTTGAAAAAGAAGGTGGATATGAAGAGGAGAGGGATAAAAAGACTTGCCGGGAAGAAGATGCAGCTCAGGCTCAGGCGGTTGTAGCTCTAACCTCCGTAGATGCTGCGCTTCCACCCTCAGTCTTCGACTTTTCTTACCGTAACACATTTGAATCTAGTAGAAGAGGAGAGGAGGACGATGAACAACCGAGCAAGACTTTTAGTGTTGGAATCACGAGTAATTATACGGACACTTCTTCTACTAGTCCTCCTCTTAAAAACTCGTCGAGTAATTATTATACGGAGGACAGGTGCACGTCGCGCGGCCGCGACGGCGACAGAGACGCCAGTTGTGTTGAGCAGGAAGAACAAGAAGAAGATCATGCTCATGGACGAGCTGGTAGTAGAGAAAATAAAGTTAGGGCTTCCCCTAATGCAATTTTTTACTTATAGGGATCGTCTCAAGTGGATGAATATGTTTTTTGACTATCTAATGTTCACAAGCTTATAGTATAGGGATTTTCTTCATCTTCTATGTAGACATAATAACCGTAATATCTATGCTTGCCGTTGCACCCAAAGATCTGCACTCTAATGCAAAAGAAGGGCCACCTGTGGATACGACTTGCTCCAGTCCTAGGTCTAGCTTTTTTGGTGACTGTGCTGCCTTCCATAGGCTTCGACACGAAAGCCACGACGGTCCTTTTTCGACTAAGGCTCATGCAGCTTTTTCTGAGAATATGTAACTATCTTCGTGTGCTCCTCCTCCTGGGTAGATAGATATAAAACTTCATCTCTACAACTGGTGTGAGAATATAATTATCTTCTATGTTAATATTGATGTTCTTGTTCTTCTTGGTACTAGAAGTAGAAGATGGTCGTGCATGAATGCTTCACGCCTACAATCTCCTACATCAAGCTGCAACTGCGTTAAGGTTTCTTCTCCCTCTACTTGATGTGAGCTCTAATTCGAAGCGGGAGATTGGGGTTTTTAGTGGACATTGGCGATTGATGGGCCACGACGGTCAGAATGTACGATATGCGAAATTTTTAGAGAGCTTTCTCGTTTTCGACGACCAGATAACCGACTGTGGAGATTATCACTCACTATTGAGTTTCAGGCGGGTTTTGCCTTCCAACAGTACAACTCACGTCGTACTAGGCGGTGGGGCCGCAGCAGCTCCTTTTTTACATCTAGAAGCAGGAGGAGCATCATCTTCTTCTGGTGCAGCTGCTAGTGGATCTTCATCTTCTTATCTTAATCTTGAAGCATCTTCTGCTCAGCAATTGTATAAAAAAGTCGCTGTCGTCGCTGTGCAGCAAGAACGTGGCTCGTCCTCGTCCACACAACATGCTCCTCGTCATGAGCTTTTGCCTTCCTCGTCTAAGTCGAAACGTGGCGGAGGAGAACTAGAGACAGACAACATCGTAGCCATTTGGGAGACCAGCACTTTGCTTAAGGCTACTGCCGATGAAGCATCCTCGACAACAACCTGATCCTTGCTATGCTTCTTTTTCTACTTGGAAAGGAAGCACCCAAGGATTTGCATCTCAAGGAGGATGCGAGCGCGCTAGAAGCTCTAATTTGCATCGACAGGGAGACTGCGTAGTGCGCACAAGTCTCGGACTCGCTCTCGTTTATCAGGCAGATGCAATGATGGCCAAGAGCAGCTACGGCTTATTTTTCAAATACTATTTTTTCTATGAAATGCTCATCATGTTGTTCCTGTTGATGGTGCTCGACGTCCTCTTCTCTTATAGTGTTGTAGTGATGCAAATTGTCATCACTTTAATAATCGAATAAACTAAAAAAAGAATCTCTACTCATCCGTGTCCCGTGTCCATCTAAGACTACAGCTCTCCCTCCAGCGACGAAGTAGATCACGAAGCAGCAGATGGAAAGCAGCAGCGCGTACGACCGCCACTTCCAGCGATAGTGCTGGAACACCTTCGCTTAGGTTTGGACTTCTCTGGTGCGCGTTTGAGGCAGCAGAGATACCGACTGACAAAGAGACGCTTTCAATTAAGGCAACAGTTTTGCTTCTTGACATTGAAGATTCCTCAACAAGGAAGAGAATATGAATTCCAAGTATGGTAATAATATGGCTTCACCTGCTTAGAAGGATGTGGATGATTACGATTAGGTAGCAAGGACTGCAACACAATGAAGGAGCAATCAACACATGATGACGTGAAGATGCAGTTACAGAATTTAAAGCTTGACCTCCTCCTCCATCACAACTGCATCACATTTCTAAGTCACATTCTATACAACTCTGAGGAGAGCGATTCCGTAATCGACGATGAGGAAACAGCATCAAAAATTCAGAACTTCGTGCACGAAGTAGAGCAAGCAAAGAGAGAGACTACGGCAGCTGCGAAGAATGGAGATGTGATCGCTCATCAAGAAAATACAATAGGAGACCGCCAGCTTGGAACATGAAGCCGACTACAACTAGTAGCATGATTATGATATACTTGTAAGATGATACGGGACGTGTTTGTAAGTGTAGAGCTAGGGGTGGACGTGGAGAGAATGAAAATCATCGCAACTACAAGAAGATTTGAACAAGAGCATTCGCCTTCAAGGAAGTAGTAGTAAATGAAGTGGCGCCCTTCCATTAGAAGATGAGTGGTCGCCTCTATAGGATATCGATGATTTTTGGTAGTGCACACATTTGAGTTTATAAGAATTTCCAAGATTGTACCTGATGAATTGCGGATCAACCGGAGGCTCTTTCAGGAGTTGAAGATGTTCAAAACGCATGTGAATGAATTAACTCTCGTCCGCCTGGGGCGAATGTTTCACGGATGAAGACGGTCCCGTCGTAGATCAGCTCTTGGCGGCGCTGTCTAAACGTCGTGGACGGGTCCTATCTGAGCTACATTGCCGGGCCGCCTCACTCTAACAAAGTTCGATCTCAGTAGTGGCGCCGCCCTCTGTGCCGAGTGTCCACAGCTTGCAGCTTCAGGGCCTAGCCAGTGAATGGCCACGCCAAAGCCCTTTTCCTCTCCGTGGTCGATCCTGCAGGGTTTAGCCCTTGTTGTCTCTCGGGGTGCGTCCGATATGGTCCATCATTGTTCTACTTATGAGCCGTCGACTAGTCCGCCCGTGGGGCTTCCTTAGGCTCTAGCTTTTCTACAGCGGTAGCCGTTGTGCTTCGTCGTTTGCGTAGTCGTAGCGCTTGGCCGTTGTGCTTCAGGCTCCCCGCGGGGTAATTAAATGGAACTATAGCCGGAAACTGTCGACCCAGGTCCCAAAAAAAAAAGCCCGAACCGCGAACATGAACGAAGGAATGAAAAAGTTTTCATAGAAGTACCCACTCTGGTTTTGGCATGAATGAGCAAGTCACTACAAGAAGAAAGTAAATCAGTTGCAAAATGATTCCAAGAAAGTAGAAAGAACAGGTGGTGTCCTCCGTCTTCATTCTCTGCATGTTGATGAGACTCTTCCTTGTATGGGAGACAGTGTAGCAGGTCCATGGACGGCTACGGGTGTACTGTAGTTCTTGCTTTGTGCTACTTGTTGTAGAAGTTCTTTTTGTAACTCATTGTTCTTGTTAGCGCGGCTACATCACACCAGTTCTTAGAGCTCAAATTGAGGCTTTTTCTTTTTCTTGTTCTTGGTAGGGTCCAGAAAAAAAAAATACCATATCAAAAATAGAGAAAAGCCCTCCCATATAGAGAAAAAGGGGGAGGAAATAGAAAAAAGCAGATCGGGGCTCTTTGAATAGAGTCAAACACAGAAGCAAGAATAACAATAGATCGACCTTATCACTGACTGCGCGCCACGTAAGCCACTGGCCTCTGATGCTGTCAATGATCTACTTCCAAGCTATAAAGAAATCAAGCCTCCGGCTCAGCTCAAACTCTGTTCCTTGCTCGGCCATCATTGCCGCTACTGCAGGCCTCTCATTGAGTTTCCGGATCATTTCGCTTTCGCATTTCTTGATCTTTCCACTTGATCGGAGCTTGTGGCCTGTCTGCGTGTTGATCTTTGGAGTAAGGACCCCCTGAGTCACGACCATGCTATGCTTTTGAGTTTTCTGAGCCGTTGGATCCTAGTGCTTATTTATTTTGCTGCCCCCTTGCAGATGCGAAGATGAAAAAACTGACCGTCGGCATGCTGCATTTTCGGCACATGTCTTGTGATTGTTTTGAAAATGATCAAGGAGCAACTCCAAAAATGAACGCGGTCATTTTTTCTCATGGTCATTATACATAGTCATCGCTTTCATCTCACCCAAACAAATACAACAACCTCCTGGGCAGGACTTGCACATAGAGACGTCTGGGCTTCTTGTAGATGATAAAACTCCTCCAGAGTCATGCGCCTGCGTTAGACGTTTCTCTTTATTTTTTCCCGGATAATCATACTGGATAACTTAGCTCTACCACGTGCTTTCCCAATGTTGACGTAGAAGATAAGATGGCGGACTTCAATCCAGAGCACTACCGGGAGCACATCACCTCGAAGGAGGTTGCAATGAGTGTGCATCTTTTGCGTGGAAAGGCCAAGGCGGGGCAGACTGAAAAGCCAACGCTTTCGTGGTGGACGCCGGAAATCCTATCCGTCAACGGCGTCGAGACTTCGCGACTGCGAAAGCAGTCGGCTCAGGTCTATTTCAAGAAGAGCTTCCGGCCAGTTCCTCTACCGTGGTTTCCGTCGTCTTCGGGTGCGGGGTCGAACGTGACGACGACGAACAGCAACAGCCCGCCCTTGTTGTCTTTTTTGAAACAAGCTCCGCTACCAGGAGGAGCAAGCAGCTCCAGCGCGAGTGGGGGCCCTGCGCATGCCCATGCAGCTGGGCGGATCGGCGATGCAGGAAGTAAAACCCCGGCAGACTGCGCTCCCCTTGATATCTCACCTTCTTCCGCAGACGCGAGCACTTTAGCGCACTCAGAAGCCAGCCCGGAGCAGGTAGTTAGAGTTTTAGTTTTTAGGCTTTGGCGGAATCCTTTTTGTTCCTTAGGTTTTTTCGGTTTGTTATGTTTGTGTTGTGTTAAGACATCTCGCTTAGACACTGGCGTGACTAATCAGCTCACCTTAACACCGAGCTCACCTTGGTTCTTTAAGATTTTTTAGATTCTGTCCTTCCATGTCAACGTCCACAGGTGTCGGAGCCTCGGCCCTGCGATCAGTCGGCGAGTGGTGGCGTGGAAACGAATCGACTGAGTAGCATGTTTGGCCTGGCTGGGAATATCCTCACTGCAACACTCACTGCCACAGTGGGCACAATATCCGCAAAAGTGTCAAATAAGTCCAGCGGATCCAGTTCCGGCGCGACCTCCAGCGCTCTTGCTTCTGCTCCACAAGATGCTGCTTCTAGTTCTCGCACTCTTGCCGCGGCTATAACTACGTCCAGCGCTGGGCCTGAGACGATAACTACAGCTAGCGCCTCTCTTCCTGCCGCGGAGGGACAGCGCGTATCTGCAAGTAGCTCATCTACTGAAGACGCGCGGTTGCAAGTAGCTCATCCCCTGGGCGGGCAGCCATCCACTGAAGACGCGCCTGCAAGGCTTGTCGGGGGTGCAGACGTAGACGGACTACAAGCTGACCGTGACAAGGGGCCGGCGGTTGCCCCCCCGGCGCTTTCGGTTGATGAGGTGCGAGCCCTCGTAGCGAGTCAGCCTGGTGCAGTCTTTTTCACGGGTTACCCGCAGTTCGCTGACTTCTCCGTCTATTTTGCTCTCCGAAATGATCAGGCTTACCGCACGGTGTCGCGTTCGAAAGCGGTGTCCCTCGCCTATGATGAACACCGCCGTGCAGAGTTGCGAGCACCGGTCGAGCGTCTGAAAGGCAGCAGCGCCTTGGCTCAGGTGCAAGGAGGCAAGGTGGTGAAACTGTGGGCAGCAGAGCAGCAGGCGCAGGTCGCGAACCTCCTCCAGCTGATGGATTTTCGTCAGCCGCAGCTGATGCAGGCAGAAAAATCTCGACAAGGTGTTGCGCGTGCCTGTGCAGCATTGGAGAAAAAGGAGCCCAAAGAGAGGGAGGCGAACTTCATAGACGAGGCGCAGCACCTTCTTCGAAACGAGGCGCGGGGCCCGCGGTGGTCTGACTGGGCGGCAGAGGACTTTCTGCGTGGTTGGGTGACGGGCTCGCGAGTCCATGTCCCCGCCTGGGTGGTTGTGTCTTTCGTAGGACACATGCGTGCACTCCTGGAATCCGCAGGCGCGGTTGAGTCGAAGCGAAACCTTGCCAGTGCCCTCGGCTTGTTTAATGGAGAGAGAGTCTGTCCGGCAGATTTTTTCAAGCGTAGCAGCCGCTTCTGGGCGTACGCTCGGGGCATTGATCACACGCTTCTGGGACCGCAGAACGCGCAGTCAATCGACGGCCGAGCCTATGTCTACATGAAGCCAGCATACAGCGGACCGCGACGCATTGTTGGCGTAGACCAGGACGCATTCTGTTGGTATGCTCTCTATCGACCTCGGGCAGTGATCGAGTTTGCCGCTCCAGCGGATTCACAGCGCGTTCCGCCGCTGTGGCTGCTCGATGAAGAAGACGACAGTATTGATGTGGAGGCAGGTGATCGCGAGCAGTCAGCGTCTTCGTCTGGTAGTACGCTCCTGGCGCCAAGGAAACCGGTGACGGCTACAATGCTGCAGCATTCCCGTGGGCTGCTTGCTTCGTGTGGCGTCTTGTCGGTCTCAAAGGCCACCTTAACTACGCGCGCTGCTAGTGCAAACGCGTTCGCTTTTTCCACCAGCGCTGCAGCTGCTTCTGGATGGGCGGCAGCTCGACGCGCCCTCTTTATCGATAGACGACGCGTTCACACTGTCGAGGCGCCGGAGGCTGATTTTGGTGCCTTCGACATGGGTGAAGCGCACATGTTGCCGCTGACGGCTCCGACAGTCAATCGCATCCGGCTGTCGGCGTTTCGGGCTATCGAGGTTGCTGTCTTCAGTTACCTTTGGCAGCCATTTACGGAGGCGAACTTCATCAGGGCCGACCACGCTTTTCGTGGGTCCAAGATCATCTTCAGCATCTGCACAGGCGGCGGCGCGGTGTTGCCGTGCTTAGTTCCGTCGAAGTCGCCGAAAGTAGTGCGTGATCTGGTTGCGCGAATGGCTGAGCGTGGGCTGCACATGCCAAACCTGCAGAAGGCGTGGACAGATTGTGACTGCTGCAACCCTGTAGGCGCTGGCGATGATGAGGCCGAGCGAGTCGCGAGCAAAAAGTTCACCTTGACCCGCATCGCGCTCGCATCGCTCATTCCAGAAGACAACTTGTTGGCAAGGCAGGAGTTTGAGCTTTATCTTGATGAGTGGCACTTGCTGGAGCGCTTTCGGAGGCTTCTAACGGTTGCGCACCCGGATGGGGAGAAGGCTTTAGCAGATGCGAGTCGTGCTATCAACGTGTGGTCGGCAGATGACTGGGAGAATTTGCGCGATTATTATCGACTCGGGAAAAAAGTGAAAGAAGACCAGCTACACAAACACATCACCAAGGCTGACATAATGAATCACGTCGGCAAACGCCTCGAAGACCCTCTGCGCCGTCACCGATTGTATCTCGAGGTGGTTAACTGGTGCACAACGCGACAGCACGCGCAGTACGGGCCGCTATTGACCGAGGAGAACACTGGCAAAGCGACGCAGCTAGCTTTTTGCGTGAAGCACTGTCTTGGCGATGCCCCACCGGTGGTGAAGCCGTCGACAAAGAAGTTTCTTCGCGGTGGTGTGGCGGTGGTCTTGCCTCAGTATTATCAGCAGAAGAGCAGTTCATTCTTGGAGGCTTTTCATTCTGTAGCACTAACTGGCGACCTCAAGCTCGGACAAGTTTCGCTGCAGACAGCTCACGCCGTATTAGGCCGCTCGGCGTATGACTTCACGAAAAACCGGCTACAGCGTGTCTTTGGCGAATCGTCGACGCTGCCTGATGTGGTCGACTTATGCGAAATTGTGGAGAACGGAGGCCCATTCCCTGGCTTGCGCGGGCTTCTTCGCTCTGAGCAGGTTGAGATATTAGGCGGCCACGCTCTCGTCGCTCTTTCAGGTCTTGGAGCTGGATCTACATCACACGACGTTGCCGCTGCTGTTGAGACATCGCCCAGCATCGACACGGTGCTAGAAACTGAGACGGACGCGGCGGGGGTCGTGGATCATGTAGTGGAGCGCGTGCTTGCTGCAGCACAAGAAGATGCCGCTGCAGCAACACGCTGCGGGCCATCCTCTTTTCTCGGTTCCTTGCGGCGTTCGTCCGTTGTGAGTCCGATCAAAGAGCTGGACAACGGTCTTTTGATGACCTGGCGACGTTGGCCTCTGGAGCAAAGGGAGTGGATGGATAAAGGCTTCGCGGAGGCACAAATGGTTCCGGACAAGAAGTACTCCGCAGCCGATTTCCGCGCGCTCGCTACCAGGTGGAGCCTCATCGTTGCAGGAGAGCGGCATGACCCTCGCGGGCGTGTTGCAACGACGGAAGGCGTGGTGCGTGAGTATTGGAACAGCCAGAAAGCAATGGCGTCGTGCGCTGAAGCGAAAAACGGCCGCCGCTTCGTCCGCTCGTTGTTGATGCATGAAAACACGGCTGGCGGCTCTGTTGCGCAAGCGATCACAGCTGCAAGCCCCCGAGGAACGAAGTTGGAAATCGACACGCGGCATGATTCTGCTCGGAAGAAAAGCACGCCTCAGAGTGCTGCAGGGCCAGGAGGTGACGCTATGAATGAACTCGAAGGCGACGCCCTTCACCTGCGCACAAAAGTGGAAGAGGCTAATGGCAGCGCCGACGTCGACCCAAAGGTGCGCGGCAAGAAGCAGTGCCCACACTGTGGGAAGTGGCCAGGCACTGGGCACATCTTCGTCAACTTTGACAGCACGGGAAAGCAGCTTAAGGGCGGAACGGGGCAGCGCAAAGTTTGCCCTTTTGCGGCTCCGACGCTTCGATCGAAAGTGTTTTGAGGCAGCTGCGGCTGTCGGCTTAAGCGCCAAGAAGAGCGACAAGCAAATGGACCGCCGGCAAATTTCTCGCCGTGCTCGTTGGTGGGATGTTGAGCCCTCTTTACTACCGCAGATGTGGAGTCGTGACGACCTAGGCAGCATCGACAAGGAGCGCCTCTGCGATGCTGAGAAGGGTCTCGCGGTCGTTGAACGGAGTGAGGACCCCTACGACTGGGTGGCGCCTGTCGTTGGCAAGGAGTACTTTCTCGTCATGATCAAAAAAAAGACACTGAAGGGCCGCGCCGCCAATGCTCTACTGGAAGACGCTGTCGGAGATGCTCCCGATGACTCATCACCAGCGGAGGACTACGCTGTCGGAGATGCTCCCGATGACTCATTACCAGCGGAGGACTCGGTAGTGGGCCAGGATTCATTGGCGACAGAGGCCGCCGGTGAGAGCCTCACGGAAGGCCCGACGCTTCTGGAGGCGGCACGTTCGACGAAGCGCCAGAGCACGGCAACAAACATGCGGGAGGCTTCTGATTCAGCAGGGCCCCGGGATGGAGTGGCGATGGAAGGTAGCAAGAAGGCGCGGCTCGATTGAGAGCGAGCCTCGGCGGTGGAGTTTACTCTATCTCGGGCGATGTGCCCGAGTCTTGAGACCGTAGCAAGTCACTTGGTCTCTTTTTCTGCACCATCGCACAAACCTGCGCTGAGGTTGATTAGTACAGGAAAAAATCTGTAGGCTGTTGCTCTCAATTTCTGAAAGATGTAAATGCTTCCACTGCACCAGAATACCAAATGAAGAAAAGCTCTTAGGCCATTGCCTCCAGCGTTTTGAAGCTGTCGCACCAGTGAAATTAGTACACGACGCGAGAGGCCGTCGCCCTCGTTCAGTTTTTTCTCCCCTCTGCTTTTTTTCATCTGAGCCCCATACTAGACTTGACGCAATCGGCAAGCCCCCCTGCATGCTTGAGCTTACTTGTTTCATCTTCCCCCCAGTTACAACACAGGCCCACCCAGTCGCGGAAGATCTTCCTGGAATGTGATGCATTTCGCCCGCGACTCAGATCAATTGGATCCGCTCCAAAGCTCTTAGAAAAATGACCGCGGTCATTTTTGTCTTTGGCGCAAGTTCTTCTAGTCAGATCCTTATGGGCGTTCGCTCGAGTTCTTTGCCAAATTTTTTTGATCTGTCGGGCGCCGATTGCAAATCGGTACCAATTTGCAGTCTTGCGACTAGGATCCACCAAAATTCTTCGAGTCGTTTGCTTCTTTCTGCATGGGGTTGCGCTTTCTTTCTAGTTTAGTTCTCCTCTGTTTCTGTCTTCGCTTCTTATTGGTAGCGTCGCAAATATGTAAGAACGAGAACCACAACCAGCCGCGAAGGATGCTGGCAAACTAATTTGCTGCCGTGGGAATTCCTTAAAGCTAACGCGCATAGGTGTGGCGTTTTTATCGTTTTTAATTGGTGGGCATTTCGCTGAGCTTTCATGGCTTGCGTGTGGTTAAGAATCGCAAACGCACTCCCCTGAAGGTCCTAAGTTACTAACTTTTGAAAGTTCTCAAACTTGTCCCAAGTGGTTCGAAAGGAGGCTGGGGACCAATTAACTTTAGTTGGATCCTTATGGTGGTCCGGATGATCAGTGTGGTTTTTTTTAAGGAATCCCGTGGGGGTCATGCAAATTCGTCCAAATTTGCACGACCTCCCCGAAGAATTTGAAAAAATTTGACGACTTTCATAGATCTGCATGGGGTTCCGTCTTTGAAGTGTGTTAGTTTTCTCCTCTTCTTTTTTCTTTTAGCCATTAGGAGGCAAAAGGTAGCGGCCTTTTATTTCTCCTTCTCATTTCGAGCCATTTTGGCTCAAGATTCGAAACCTTCTAGACAGGACTCGCTTCGGCCTAGTTGCATTTGGTAAGAGATTCGAAACGTAACAGCGCGAATTGAGTTACCTCAAGACAACCCCAGGCGTCCCCTTTTCTTAGCGTGTGTATGTTCTTTCTTCTTTAGTAGTGACTTCGGTCCTGGGGTGCTGCAATAAATCGTCTTTCATGAGCTTAATCCGTGCGCAGGTCAGTCTCTTTTTTATGTGGCGCGGCAGGTCGCTGCTGTGCTCTTTTTTTTGCTTACAGACAGTCTTCGCTCTTGTGTGCTGCTAGCGTAGTTCTTCCCCTTCACTGAAAGACTCGGCTGGCTTTTGACGCTGTTGAGATTGAAGTCTGTGCCGCTTTTATTTTAGTCTATTAGGCTTTGACTCTGAAGCAAGGAAAAAATGGCCCACAGTCGTCTGCAGTTTGGTGCAGCTGCCGCGGGTGGTGATGGGTCTCTGGGCCTATCAGAGGCGCAGACCGACCTCGCAAAAATGGCAGGCTTGGCGCTCCGTAATGGTCGCGTGTTCTTGGCAGAAGTGGGCTGCGGAACAGGAAAGACGAGGGCGCTTCTAGAGGCTAGCGCAGGTTCTGGCGCTGGTGTCGTGGTCTATGCGACTCGAACGCGACAGCAAGTTCGCAGCGTGCTCTTGGAGTCAAAAAAGCTTGACAGAATCGAGGCGGTCCCTTTGTGGTCGCGCCTTTCGGCGTGTAAAGTCGCGGAGATAGTGGAAGAAGCGAGGAAGGCGACCACACACCTGGCACAACAAGAAGCCATGGCGCGCCTTTGCACCCATTCTTGTGTGCATTACAACCCATCGGCCGAGGGCCTCTCGCGGATCGAAGACCTCGTCCCTGACGTTGAGGACTTGCCACAGTATCCGGTCTGCATGTGGCGCCGCAGCCAGTTGCAGCAGAAAAAGAGAACAGCCCCAGGCATTCGCTTTCTTACATTGGTGCTCGCTTTCTCTCTCTTTGTGTTTTTAGTCGTAGATCTATCACTCGCGCGCTGCGCTATTAGTCCACGCAGCAGGTAGAGTCTGCACCGTGGCAAGAATTTGACTTCCATTCGTCATCGTCTCTCTCCGGCTCCCTTCAGGTAAGGTGAAGGTCTTGGTGTGCACGCATAAATACTTCGCGCTCATACAAGCGTCCAAGCATTGGCGAGCGGTGATTATCGACGAGGCCCATGCTTTTTTGACGAAAGACGGCGACGATGACCCTCTCACGCTGCCCAACCTCTTCGGCGCTGTGCTAGTTTCGGGGACCATGATTCGACAAAACGAAACGGGAGAGCCTTACCAGTTTGACAAAATAAAGAGCCTCTACCGTGGAGGCAGTCGGGACGTGGTGACTTTTACTGAGTATTGCCAGTATTCTTTTATGGCTCGAGATGGCATAAGAGGACTGCGGGGAAGTATATACATATCTACTGGGCGCCGAAGGCGCTGGGTGAGTCTTCTCGTCATATTCTTCAGAGTTCAAATTTGTTCGTGGCATGAGTTTCAGTAAGCGCCCAACTCTAATTTTTATCCGGTGACTGTTGACGGTCGTGTCTCTCGGTCGACGTCTGTCGAGGATATCGCCGCGAATATCCTCTCGCACACGATGGAGGCGACTCCGCAACCCCTTTCAGGGAGAGGCCCCAAGGGCCTACTGGTCTTCGCCGCAAACTACAGCTTCGCCAAGGTCTTAGGCGATGCTCTGAATCGAGTTGATGGCAACGGCGTAGTAATCTATGAGGAGCCCTCCCAAGCTGGCGCCTCAGTGTCTGCCTTCAGGAAAGCTTGTCGGCAGGGAGTCCTCGGCGAGCATGTTTTTCTGGTCTGCTCTGCCCGGGGCAGCATCGCAGAAGGGACCAATCTCGACGTTCAGGGCGTTTTCGTCGTTGGTCTGCCGTATGCCTTCGACAGCGGACCCGACTATGATGGTGAAGACCGACTGGCGATTTGTGTCCGGCAGATTCTCGGGCGGGTGCGCCGGTCTTCCGTGGACAATGGAGCTGCGTTCTTATTGGACCCCCGTTGGGTTCCAAAGAGGTCCCTGCTGAAAGTCGCGGCAGAGGACTGGAAGGTCGTCATGCCTTAGAAAACTTGGGTGAGTAGCTAGGCGTCTGAGTAAGCGAAGACGCCCTCAAGTATTCGAAGTTCGTTCCCCCACATTCATACACTGCAACCCCTGACAACGCCCCCACCATAGCGCTAGAAGCTCGCGCTCTGAATTATTTCGACAGACTATTTCCGTCGCCTGTGGCTCAGGCTCTGATGGCTTATCATGTTTCATCCCTCGGGATTTTCTTGTTGAGTGGTCCAGTGCGTATTAGCGGGGAGAGCGAGGCGCTCGGTTTCTATTCCCTCTGTTTCTTGCTTTGCCCTTGCTTGTCTGTCCGTCTTCCTTGGGATGTCAGTCTGTCGAGAGCAGGGAGAGGAGTTGGAGCGCGGTGTCCGTTTGCTGTTTGATATCAAAGGCGGGCTTTTCTCTATTTCGTCGAGGGTCTTCTTCTGTCTCGAGATTCTTTGATATCAAGGCTGCAGCCCTTTGATGGTTCTACTTAGAGAAAAGGGCTAGGGTTTTCTCTATTTGAATAGAGAAAAGGTCGGTTATCTTGATGCTTTCTGTGGTTGTCTTCAGCGGTGTTTTGAGGGTGAGTGTGTGTGAGTGTATGTTTAGGTGTGTTTTTATGTATTAAGTGTTTTTGATGTTTGATAATTGATTTGATATTTGCTTTGATATTTTCTAATTTTTTGATTTTTCTAATTTTTTTGATATCAACTTGATATTTAGAGAAAAGGTAGTATTTTAGAGTTTTCTTGAGGGAGGATGGAAAACTAGAAGAAAGATGCAGAAAGGTATTCATGTGGGTCATAAAATGTCAGGTCTGAGGACAACATCTTCAGGGGGGGGGCAGAGGTAGAGGACAGCGTCTTCAATATATTTACATGCCCAGAGAGAAAGCAGGCCCACCAGGGGCCCGCTGCACTGGGCATAGGTTCGCAACTAGACAGATAAGACCACGGCGCAAGGTGGCTACGGGTAAGCTAGGAAGCTGGCTTAAGCAGCTGCCGAGCTAGGTCTCCTCAAGCAGCTACCAAGCTAGCTCTGGCCAAGCAGGTAGCAAGCTAGCTATGGCCAGGCAAGGAAGTAGCTAGCTGGCTAGGTAGAGCTGGGCAGCTACTTAATCTGCCCGCTAGCTGTGGCGCAGCAGCTAGCAAGCTACCTACGGCTAACCGAAGCAGCTAGGGAGCAAGCTAGCTATGACTGAGCAGCTAGCAAGCTACCTAGCTATGTCTAAGCAGCTAGCAAGCTAGCCATGGCTAACCAGCTAGCAGGCTAGCTATGGCTAAGCGCCTAGCAAGCTGGCTACGGCTCATGTAGCATGCTAGCTTCGGGCAAGGGGCAAGCTAGCTAGCTAGCTGGCCATGGCTAAGCTAGCAAGCTAAGGGCTAAGGCCCTTAAGGGAGGGCCTATTATTAGACCAATTCTATAACAGCTAGGGCTAGGCTCTAAGGGAGCTCCTTATAATAGAGTCAGGTAAATAACGGGTTTCGGGTTGCTCGAGTTGCGACGGGTTGCTCGAGTTGCTGAGGTGAAGGGCTTCCCACTCTGGAACGAGTTGCCAGAAGAAGCCCGGCCCATCAAAATGGGCGAAGCGGGGCGGTGTGGGCGCAGAAGTGCTCGCTCGGCATGCTGGGGGCCGTCTTCGGGACCTACTTGCTTCGCAAAAGACGGCGGGGGAGGCGGGGCCTCCTTCTGTTTGGGGTCGATATTGGCGCGCAGCTCCCCACTCGGTGGCGCCGAGCAAGTGCTTCGCCGCCCCTTGTGGTATGGGTGCAGAGCTTCGAGTCGGGGCCGGGTTTTCGCCCCGCTGTGTTGCGGTGTGGGTGGGGAGTTCTTGCCGGGTTGGGTTTGTAGCCGGCTTGCGGCTGAAGGATGCGGCGGCAACATGGAGGAAAATGCGGCGAAGGCTAATGTGGGGACGGGTAGCGGTGGGCTTGGTTTCACACTGGTGCGCGGCTGGGCGGGCTGGTGTGGTACATGCCACACCCCCCAGGGCCCCCGCGTTGCATTTTTGCAATCAGCTGACTGCCCTCACTTGGTTGCCTTCCCAATGTGGCTGCCCCTCCCACCGGGCTGCCTGGTGAAGCGTTCTTGTTCTCTACTTCAACACCGGGCGCAGCGAAAAAATTTCCATGGGCAACCCGAGCAACCTGAGAAACTCGACCCGATATGGGTCAAAAAAAGCCTAATTCTATTATAAGGAGCATCTTTGTCCCTTAGGGAATAGCTATAATAACTTTTTATAATAGAAATTCCTTAAGGATAAGGATTTGGATTTCCATTTCTTTAAGGAAGGCTCTAAAGAAAATGCGGTCGATTGCTAATCCTATAAATACTAATGTCCGCTACCTGGTGTACTGGCGACCCCATTTATTTTGTAGAAATCGATACTATTACCGAATCTTCCTTCACTACATCGTTCGACGGGTTCAACATGATTATTTCAGTGATCCTGCTGCTGTAGTTCTACTTGAGTCTTGTCATTATATGAGACTGACAATTAAAAGAGTTATAATGGTCAAAAGATTTCGGAGAGGTTTTTCGAGGGATTATCGGGGGGAGAAGGGGGGGCCCTAGGGGGGGGGCTTGGGCGGGGGTAGGGGGGGCCAACCCCTGCCCAACCCCTGTGCCTGTCCAACCCCTGCGCGACCCTCTTCGCAAGACCGCAAGCTTGAAGCCGCTTCTCCCAAACCCCGCGGCAAGTCCCAAGCGCAACTCCCCCGGATACATTCCCCCCCCGCCGCGAGGCAAGACGTGTGGGCTTGAAATGCAATAGCGCGAGAAGCAAGTGCGCGACCTACTTGACGCCGATGCATGCCGACCGACTTCACGACCGGAGGAGGACACTCATCAAACACGCGCGACAACCCTGCAAGAAAAGCAAACCC